>CM034146.1:785452354-785791391 GCA_019776745.2 Taxus chinensis
TTTCTAAAGATGGGATGCTTTAGAAGGATTTTGAATGGAAAAAATCGCTTGAAGGTTCCATAGACCCAAAATAATGGTGCATCGAAGAATTTGGCTCCATTTAGCATGGTAGGATGATCTATACATTTTCCAAATTAATATAACAGCCCAGGCTCAATTTTGAAAGTCCAAATTTTTAATCCCGCTCCACTATTTTTATGGGGAAATCAAACATTTTTCTCTTTGATTAGATGGATATTTCTGGACTCCTTTAATCCTCGCCATAGGAAATACAAAAGCGATACTAACCAACTTAATTTTGATGCCAACTGGTAACTTGAAGATATATATCATGTAAAGAAAGGCTTTTGTTTTTCCAGTGAAGAGAGGGATACTTCGAGAAAAAAATTGTTTAAATAAATAACGGTTATTTACTTCCTCTACATAATCTACTGCCGAATATTTGTAGGTGAGATGTTGATAGAACCCTTGAAGGGATAATTCGACACATCTTTGCTCGACTACTTTCCACTATTGATCATACTAATTATTCCAGTGGTGGGGACCCTTCACCTAGTTGAAGGATTCCTTATCAACGTAAAGGAATATGCAATTGAAAACACATATATGAGGAGTTGCCTCCTAAATTTAGACATCAAATTAGATAAACTTGGTATGGTCATGTCATGTGCAAGTCCACAAATTCCAAAAACAAGGAAGTTGCAAACCATTGTGCAAAGACATAGGAAAGCATAAAACACCCATCTAAGGAGATGAGCACAATTGTATGACTACTTCAAGCAATTATTCAAAAAATCTTATTATGACATTTATATTTCATAAAGAAAACTAGTTCAACTATGCCTACAATTAATTAAAATTTTTAAAACTAGTAATTGCACTTGAGGTGCAAGATACGTCAGAAAGGATGTAAATGCATTATTTCTATGGATTTGATATATCATATAGTAGACAATACGAATATTCTAAGGTAGTGGTGGCATATGTTTGTGCAAGTGAAGGGGTTTGATGAAAGTTATTGAGAGTGAAAGGAGCAAACTAATCTTAAAATGTTGAAGTGAAGGAAAGACATATATAATCATGTAGCTACCAAAGGAACTATACTAAAAATAGACATAATGCATTGTATGTGAGGCGTGTAAATTGATTCTTTGAACCCTACCATTAAACAATTCAATAATTATCACATGAATAAATAGTATAAAGACTTTATGGAAGATTATGATCTTATGGGTGTGTGACAACAAAAAAGAATGGAAGGAAAAATACTATGATCATTTTGTCCTTTAATAGGCCTTAAGTATTGATCCACATAATTATAAACGACATAATCTGAAAATCAAAAGTTTTTATTTACGATTTTCCAAACTTACCTTTAATAAGAATTGTTTGTTTTCCCATGTTTCCCTTACAACATTCCTCCTCTTCCCTTATATGATCGATGAGATACTAATCAACTTTTGCCTATTCACTATCCACTATGTTCGAAAAACTTATCATGAAGGGTTGTTACTTTATAACAAGGTTTCCTCAAGGGATGCTCATATTTTCCATAATCACAAAAAGAATGGCATTCTTTTTTAGATTGTTGGTGATGAGACATAAAAAAGTCTAGTTGAAAATGGCTTGCAAAATTAAACACCTATATTTTCTCAAGTTTCTCCTTGTTGGAAGGAAATTAAATGCAAATTCTATGTTGTTCCCACTTGAATTTAACTCCAAATGATAGAAAATTGAATGTACATAACATGTGTAACTCAAGTATCTACATACTTTTTATCACATCATGTAATATTATAGCTATGTTCAGTGTTTATTTTGATAACACCATCAGATAAAGTAGTTGCACAAAGTCTGCTTATAAGCCATCAATTATGCATTTTCCTTTCCCTTCTTCATAGAGAATATCAACAAGGAGATTTTATATCAATAGACAACCTAAGATCTTTTAATAAATATGTAATATCCCTTTCAAAGACTGAAACTAAAAAATAGGAAATTAGCTCAAACCCTGATATTAGCAAATCTGATTTTAGGACCAACAAGTTGAAAATAAAACCTAGATTTGAACAATGATCAAATTTTTAGGACAACAAGGCAAAAAGCATGTAAAACACTTGAAATTCTTCAAACAAATTTTCCAAAATAGTTGTATGTATTTTAGGAAACCACCAAATCAATATTCAATATGAAATATGATTAAAAAAAAACTACTGGAAATTAATTAAAAACCAGTGAAACACAATTGCATATAAAATTATGAAATGAGGGTTTAGAAAGCCCAAACTCCACAAATTATGATTGATTCCAACATTATAAATAACGAGGAAAACAAATGTAAACTCAAATTTGATTTCCATGCCCTAGATGGCACCAAACTATACACTAATGCAAGTTGCCCCACATTTAGGAGAGGCTCAATAATATATATAAAAATCAGATTATGCTTCTTCTTCTCAAAATTACAATTTGCCTTCAAGTTCAAACTAGGAAGGAGAGTTTTCGTCCCCCAAACAACCACAAGAAGGGTTTCCTTACTTATTGTAAGTCCACACACTTGTATTTCCACCCAAGAGTGGAAGAACAATGAGCAATCAACCCAAAAGTCCAATTAGAGTAAAATGTGAGGAAAGTAGATGTTGCAAATGACCTCTATAATCTTCTTTTATACCCCATCTTGGGCACCAAAGCCCAAAAATACAAGGCTGGCCCCTAAAGAGTTATTTTTAATCTTTAATTGGCTTCATTAATTCTCCAAACCCAGCCAACATGTTAAAAAGATGAATACACTAAAAGAAAACATTAAAAATTAGAAAATAAATACAAAGGAAGCTCAATTCCTTTTCCCAACTCTTCCACTTCGTTTCCATGGAAAAGGGAATGGTAAGAAGTCCAAAATTAGGTCCTCAAGTTGGAAAAGGAGACATTACACAATACAAAAAAGGGAAGGGGAAGTTCAAGCCTAAAGCCAAAGCTAACACTATGCACAATTAATAAAATAAAAGGAATACTTACGATGTCTTGCATTGTATGATTTTTTATATTGATATCACATTAGGTAGCTCCTTGATTCGAATTTTTATTAGAAACTGTAGACACCTAAATTCCACTTTTACAATTATATTGCCAAAACACACACAAATCACTCTGATTCTTCCCAATTCTGTTATAATTAGTGATCTTTACTAATTAACTAACATTTATTGCCACTTTGGTTGGTTAACAAGAACTTCGTTGATCACCAAACCTCTTTCGCATTCAGGATGCCACTTTACGATGAATCGTAAGCCAAAATCCTCTTCAAAACAGATAATTAGCATTTATAAGATAATTAATCCTATTTTACCCTTGATTTGGTCAATATGTCATAATATTGACTCAAACCCCTCTTCCAACCACTCAAAATCACCCCATTCACCTCCACAACGTCTCAACAAGCTTCAAAAGCTTATCCTAGCCTCCTAGTTGACCCTAGGCAGTCGATTAAGGCTCCATACCTCTTAATCACTTGGTAATTCACTAATTGTGATTAACAAGGCCTAATCATGATTAGCAATTCTAATCTAATTTGGGGCTTTTAGTTCCACATGCACCAAAATACAAGTTTCTCCCAAAAGGAAAACTATTAAAGGGTGCACCTCATTTCTTTATACTTTACACCATGCTTTCATTTGCATCCCATATAATAAATATGATATATAACCAAGTTCAATCCTTTCCTAAAGCCTTCAACAAGGTTAGTAGATGAATAATCTAAAGTGACTTAACAAATCATTTGGAGAGGTCATTTCACCATTGCTTGGAGTAGCAACCATAACCATTTGATTTCCCTCTTAGGTCTATTTAGGCCCATGTTAGGTAATTCAAGCATATTAGCAGGCATGTTTAATTAGATCTTGCATTGTTTTCATACTAGTTAAGCATTCCTTTTAGCTTCTATCTTAATGTTGCATTCCTAAACTTAAAACCTTGGCTAGATGGATGACAATGGTGTTTGCTTTCCTTGTTTAGTCATGCAATTTTCTTTGTAAAGTTTAGGGTGCTTTCATTTGGCATGCCCGGTGGGACAATACCCCATTGCATTCAATTTTTAAAAGCTTTGTAACTTAGTTTCAAAGTTTTTCATTTCAAGTTTTAGATTAGTTTCAAGTTTCCTAGATTACTTTCAAGCTTTATAGTTTACTTTCAAGATTTTAAAATTAGTTTCTCAAGCTTTATAGATTAATTTCAAACTTTTAGAGTAATTTTCAACTTTTTATAAATCAATTTCCATTTTTGAAAGTTGTTTCAACTAGATTAGTGGTAGAAGTTGTGTTTTTCATGATTTTTTCAGGATATAAGGAGGCGAAGCCCTATCGAAATTGACCCAAAATCCCAAAGATTCGACTTTTTTTTTCAAGAAATCTTCTCAAAATAGCCCTATCGAAATTGACCCAAAATCCCAAAGATTTGACCTTTTTTTTCAAGAAATCTTCTCAAAAACCCGAAATTTTTACCACCTACAAGAAAAAGGTACCTGTGCATGACTGTGAGCACCTGTGCATCCAAAGGGGTGCCTGTGCATGACTGGGAGCACATGTGCATGACTGTGAGTGCCTGTGCCATCTAGAGGGGTGCCTATGCATGACTGGGAGCACCCATGCATGACTGTGAGCGCATGTGCATGACTGTGAGCGCCATTTCTTACACTAAATTCTTGGTTATGAGTGAAAAAATTCCCTGTGCATGACTGAGAGCGCCTATGCCTCACTGGAAGTGCCCATGAATCATTGACTATGTGAAAAATGACAGAGGGGGTGCTTATTCCTGTCAGTTTTAAAGGGTAATTAGATGTTTTTTTTTGGTCAATTTATTGATTTTGGAGCAATATTCATAACAAAATTGGTTTAGGGTTTGATAGATGATATGTTTTCATGTTTTTTTTTGAGTTTGGAATAGGGTTGTGTATGCTCTTCTTTTACACCTAGTGCGATCTTGAGAATCAAAAACACCCTTAAACCACTTTTTGCTTCTTGGGAGTAAGTAGGAACAATCATCCTTCATTTATTGCTTTAAGGGAACAAACTTTCATGTTTTGACATATGCTTGATCTTTTAGTTTAAGAGCTTTTTCATTTGATAAAGAACCAAGGCTCAAATTTGTGTATGCTCTTCCCTTGCACCTAGTGTGATCTTGGGAACCAAAAGCAATTTTAGTCTTTCATTAAGAAACACTTGGATTAATTAGGAATACACCTTACTTTGCAATTTTGTATGGTAATTAGTTGATTTACAAGCTTTGCATTTCTATTTTAGTTGGATTATTTGTTGTGTATGCTCTTCTCTTACACCTAGTGTGATCTTGAGGAATAAAAACAACACTTAATCCTCTTTCTATGATATTGTGAACCTTTTTGAACTACTAATCATTTGTTTGAAGGACCTAAAATGATTGTTAAAGAAAGAAGGGCTATCTTTAAACAAAAATATAACATTCACATGTTTGTAGGTTGCCATTGGTGGCCTAAACCAAATTACTTAATTCAAAAGATAAAAAATATGCCAACACACCATTCAAAACACCGTATTGCAGGTTTTGGTTAAGAGCTATGACTCATCTGCTCAACTAAGACATAACCCCTTTGGCATAATCCTTAAGCTACAACAATGAGGGTGGTCACAGGAACCCTAAAGTAGTTCACGCAAGAGGGAACCTTGTGAATGAAATAGGAAATTTCTCCACATTACCGACTTGTCAAATACATCTTGGTGAGATTAGCGTCAAAGATATCCATATCACGACCACAATGAAAGTATAACTGAACACAATTCGGTGCTCATTATACTGAAGGGGTAAAGTAAAGCCGAGATACTCCTTGGGAAACCTTGGTAAATCGAGCTCGCCATAGATATCTTGTGACACCTAGAGAGAGAACCACCTAGGAAGCTTGTTGTCTTAGAGCCATTATTTTTCTCTTAGTTAGTATACTTGAGAGCTCTCACAAAGTGACAACTTTGTTAGATTCAAACTCTTTTTTTTCGAACAAGGGAAAAAATCTCATAAAGTTGAAACTACGTTATTTTCATCATGAAATCTACTTAGTGTCATTTTTGTCCTAGTTTTTCTCTTGTCCTAAGACAAGGTGAAAATCTACCAAAATAACACCAAGTTTATTTCAACACCACTTGGTTTACACTCTTGTCTTCTTATTGCCCATTTTTGGACAAAAGGAAAAAACATATACGGATACCACTAGATATCGCGGTGTCCACCTCTTTTGTATTCTACTCGTGCATGACTAGGTTGCAATGCCAGAGCACAAGTGTTGAAAGTGGTGAATGGTACATATTCATGATCTAGTAGGCCCCCTTGTCTCAAAAACCCATTTATTGAGACTTATTATCATTCGTAGTTAGGTGATTTAATCCTTGAATTATTTTGACTTGTTACGCTGCCCACATTGTAGCCATACAATTGAGATATTTACGTCTTGTTTCCATTTTGAAATTAGGCCTAAATCTCTATATTGTAGGGTTACATTACTCACACGCATAGCAATTTTTTGATATACTGATACGTAGTTTTTACAACCTAGCTTTCTCTTGAGTTTTGTGAGTGTTTAGGTTACTTTGTTAGCATCGCTATAATGCCATTTTGATACTAAAATCTTGTTTTCTCATAAATGTTGATTAACATGTCCAAATAGCAATGTTACATTGCTCACATTTGTATCATCCATTTTACAAAGCTTAGACTTTGTTAGTGTTCTAGAAACCAGCTTTTAGTCTATCTTGTTAGAGGATAACGTCAACATTCTCTTATCAATTAGGCCTTGTTTAGAACTTGCAAACTTGACCTATCATAGAGTTGACTATCTTAGAGAATAAACTATTTGGTGTAACATAGGGAGTAAATTTGTGAGCGTTGTACGTCATTGTATTATTCTAAGGAAAACTTGTGTCATATATTACCTTGCTAGGGTAGCTTGTATCAATTCATTATTTAGTTCATCACATTTTCTTTGATCTATCAATTTTGTGGCTATTCTATACTCACCTTATTTTGGAAAATTAACGTCGTTACATTGAATTTTTTTTGACTAAGGTCCTTTTTAGTAAACCTTAGTGAAAATTCTTTGCGTTGTATTTGCTATCTCAAGTATACCTACTACGAGGAATGGGATTCCAAAAATTAGGAAGTTCGATATATTTGGAGGTGACAACCCTCTCTTAGAGGATAATCTCATGGTTGACCATAGTGGTGGAGAGGAAGATTCTCCTCATATGAATATAAAGCCTCCTCCTGCCAAAATTGACGATTACATTTTTCAAAACAAACATGAATTTTTATGCATGTTATGAGAAATGGGAGCTAAAGTTACCTCCCACAGTGGACCCTTCTCTCATTTCCGTAATGGTTCGAGGGGAAGAGAAAGTGGAACGTCCTTGTCACCATATAGATCCAACATATTAAACCCAGGTCACACCTCTACTTTTGCACAACAAAATAATGAGGAAGTACCTTTGGAAAATGATAGAGACTATCATTTACCTCCTACTAAAATTCATTTGCAAAGACCATGAAGAACATGTTCATTCATGCACAACCTCCCCCTAATGAAGATCATAACAAAATACCCATTTAAGAGGTTACTTTAGAACAAGAGGTCTAAGCCCTCACTCGCCAATTGGAAAGTTTTGCTTCGCATATACAAAAGGAACAACCAAATATTTGTGAAACAAGTCATACCAAAGGAAAAACCTAAAGCCTTGTTTCACGAGTTCCCAATAAACACTCCTAGATGAGAGACACAAAAATATCCTTATGCGGACTTTCTCACTGAGAATTGGGGTGGGCATACACCTAGGTTTAACCCTTTGTATAGACTACGCCAGTAAAACCATGCAAGACCAGATCTTCCTCCAAGAATGGTCTACTACGAAGAACACTATAATGATGGAAAAGTTACATGCGAGCGTGGGAATCTACAAGTACCTCTTCCTCGTACCCAACCTCTTGAGGTCATGTCAAGACAGCCTGGTGAATGTTGAATATGGATAGATATAGACAAGATAATCAGGTAATCTTAAATCCTCAATATGCAATAATGGAATCCACGAATCTAAGGTGAAGAAGGCCCTCCTAACCTGAATTGGTGTAATGGTTCACTCAGATATAATGGTTGTTCGGAGGCTCCAATCGATATCAAGCTCTGCCAAGATTCTGTTTCTTGGTAATGTTGGATTATGTGGGAAGTGACCTGTAGGAGCTTCATATATATCTCTAAACAAGGTCATGAAAATGGTGATAGGCGGGCTTAATAGATTTGTAGTGAACTATGGGTGGTTTTTTGGTCTAGCCCAGAAAATATTAGATTGATTGGCTTCTATGTTTAATACAGAGAACTGTGCTATAATATCCGGCGGGAGTGGTGAAGATCTAAATACCAGCATTCGCAATCCGGTGTCAATACTTGACTGGTTTGTTGGCCTGTTGCGTTGTGGGACTTGGGAATCGCAACTGTGAGTTCGTGGTTGTTATGGACCTGTTATGGTCAATGTGAAGAATCATATTCCTTCTCCCAATTATCTAGTAATCAATGCCATTTCAGCCTCTACGTTTAGAACTAGAAGTTGTATGATTTTCTAGGAGTACCTAACAAGGTGTTCTGGGCAACTTGGATACTTAAAGCTAGTGTCTATGTCAACGAGGAGGTCTCCTACGTTTAGGCTGCAGAACCAAAGGATCGTAACCAAATGTTTATTCTCGTTCGAATCCTTGCATGATCACTCAGGTGTTTTATCAAGGCAATCTATAGTTTGGATGGCTTGACCAAAATGTGTAAGCTTTGTCATCTTTGATATTCAATCCTCTTAGTTACTCACTAATTGCTTGTAAGTTTGTTGTTGCTTCGAAAGACTTGTATGCTAAGGTCCTGATCGATATCAGCTAATGTCGTGGGTAAATTTGGTTGAGGTACTATGGGTTGAAATATATATGCCTTTCTCTAGGCTCTCTAGGTCCTGTGATTGTCATACAAAATGATTCAACCTCTAACTAACATTAATAAACTGATTATGAAAGAGGTATTACACTACGTAAGCATTCTTCTATTTTTGTATTTTCAATGACGTTATTTTAATGAAATTAAAGAGCATGCTACTCTAGTATATCTATAAAATGAACAACTAATCTAATAACATAATAAAACAAGCAACGTAGCCTGGTATGGCTATTCACCCGTGTAGTTGTGATTTTATCCTAAATATCTAAGCAACTATATATTTTGAATTTGAAAGGCTCTCGATCCTACCTCAGAAGTGAGGAATGAATCACAGTTTCTCAGAAACTATCAATTCCCACAGCTTCCTCGGTGATATCGAGAACAAGCTTTTAACTGAAATAAAATAATTCACTACTCTATTTGATATGTCGTAACTAGAACTTTGATAGCTCAAACCTGGTGTTTATAGAGCAGTGGTAAATCCATTTGTGTGTGATTTCGTCCCCTCAGTGTGATCTTCTTGTTCCTTCGTGTCCTCGAGAATCCAGAAAGTGTGTATATGATAGTATCAACAAAAAGATATCAATCGAACAATGGCAACTTTGGATATAGACCGAATACAATGCGAGTAGGACAGGGATAGTGCAAGTGAACAGAGCTTGACTATGCAATTCCTAGTGGGTTTTATTGCAGGAATATAACACAAGTGTACCGAAAGTTTTAGAAACTATCCTTGTGACAAAACAAAACCTACAACTTTAATGGATTCTAGTCTAGAAATGAAGCTATTCTATGTTAACCTTATTGTGTGAAGTAGCAATGGAACAAGACTTGAAACAAGAAGACTCTATGACCTCTAAAAGAACCAAACAATGGAAGAAAAAAAAGAAATTGACAAAATTATAAGCAAGGAATTGAAAAACTAAACAAGAGAATTGAGAGGATGACGGGGCCATTTGCTTGAAAACAAGCTGGCATTATTTGTAACCAATGCATTTACTAGAGGGTAACTCCCATTTGATCTCTTTTACTATAAACAAAGGAAAAAAACTATTCACAGGGAACCAAAAACATTAATGCAAGCCAAAGTGGTTGAAGAAAGCATGTAAATTTGAAGATTTACGTTTGATGCGATCGTCGGAAAGAATATGGAAAATGTGAACAAAATTGTTGCCCTGTGTAGGGCGGGGTGGTTACGTGACCGCTGCCCTATCTTGGGTGGCAGTCATGGGGACTGCCACCCAGGTAGGGTGGCGGTTCCATCACTAAAGAAAAAATGCAAGAAAAAGGGGGGAAAAAGGAGAAAACAAGGCATGCAGAGGCTGAGCGGGGCATGCGGGGTACAAGCGTATACATGGCGAGCCTTTCTGGATTCCAAACACCTTGCAAGGAGACCTGTATCATCATTGGGGCATGTGTAACTGTTATCACCGAATCACAGCACCCCTATGTTTATACAAGTGCATATACTTGAACTCATGGTGTGATTGGATAACATGGGTACTATCTCCAAGTTATGGGACTCGCTACTTGAGATGGACCTCCAGAGAAAGCTGGTTCTTGCTCCTAAACTACCTGCCACAATCTACTCTAATGCAAGGGGAAAATAACTATTCTAATTTAAATTTCCAAGGGACCAGGGAGAGAAAATGAATAGAATGAAATCCTACACTAAAGCGGTGATACACCAGAAAAGGAGGGTGTGAGAGTAGTCTTCAAATGCGTGAGATACAGAAGCAAAGCGCACACTAGAAGGGGTGATGACAGTTCTCCATAATCTAACAAAATGCATTCACAACAATATCTCAAACATACACAATGATAATGGATCCCTGCAAGAACATAATAATAGACACAATATTTTTGTAATCAAGGTTGAAGGGGCAAGAAGAATGCAAGAAAACACAGCAGGGGAAGATGCATCCACAAACTTATATTTTATTGCTTCCTGATATGCACAGTTCAATCGGTTACAAGAAAAGGGCCTGGATCACCATGCAAGGAGTCCCACAAGGGCCTCACATTGGCTTCACAAACAATTTTGGTAGAGATTTGCTACAAAACTACCTCCTTTACAATGAGCCCAACACTCCAATTTATAGAAAAAATGAGAAGAGAGAGAGAAGGGAAAAAGGAAATCCTCGAAATCTGTCCTTCAACCACTTGTAAGAGGCATTAAATGGAGTAAAATGATTGTATATTACTTGCAAAATTCTCCCCATACTGTCCCAGCTGCTGCAGCAGAGAAAGAATGATGACCATGCCTCTTAATTGCACTCCCAACTGCCAAATAAAACATTGTTATGAACCTGGCCACATTTTGTAAAAAATATCCACCAATCTCCCCTCAAATCTAGAATTTATTGACTTTTGTGCGTCATGATTGGAGCCATGATTCCAAAAGTACCAATTTTGTGTGATTTTGTTGAGAAATGCAAAAGTTATGGCCTTCTGAGTGTGGGCAGCTATTTTGGGTCTGGCAGGTGTTTTCTGTCATTTGACGGGAATGAGCATTAACTGACTGGAGCCGAATATGTTTCTTTTATTTAAATATATCTACCCTCATTAAAAATAAGAGGACGTTGTGCTCATTCCAGAAAGTCCAATTTTGTGAAAATCGGAGCTCGAAGTCAAAAGTTATGGCCATTTGAAGTTCACGGGTCAAATGTTGACTTTCCTTCTTTGCTGCAGCTATTTCAGAAAAATCACGCCCCGCGCATACTTTTGTCCCGGCTGTCCCAGACGAATTCTCCTGCATTCGGCCGATTCAGGCTTCCTTGTCCCCTTTTATGGCCTTTTCGCGTCCCGTGTGTCCCGCGCGTACTTTTGTCCTGGCTATCCCGGACGAAAATCTCTGCACTGCCCGCAACCGACTCATCTTGCGGCTTTTTGGCTGATTCGTGTCCCACGCATACTTTTGTCCCAGCTTTCCCAAACCGTGTGAAACAAAAAACTTAATGATTTTTATTACCTACGGCCATTTTGCCTTTTCGCGTCCCACGCGTCCTGATGTCCCAACTGTTCCGCGGACCGCCTGGAACAAAAAATGTCTGACTTAGCCATTTTTCTTCCTTTTTGGTCCCAAACTTGGTACGGTGAACCTCAGTACGACCCACACTGGTACGATCTGCACCCTTCAGACCCGAAATTCTTTAAAACAATCCTACAACCTTATTTTTTGCATTTTTTCCATTTTTTCTAACTCGTTGGGATTTTTCCTTGGATGGGAGAGTTAGAGAGAAACCAAGGGGGCCCCCAAAAACATGATTTCGGGCCTTGAATCAATCTACTTTCTCGGGACTGAAGAATTTGATGCATGTTATCAAAATTACCTTGAGGGGTGAATTTTGGATAACAATTTTGGTGACTCAGTGGGGGGTTATCTTCCTGCCAAATGAAGAACGACCAGCTGCTCGTAGCAATCCATTGGGCATGGAGTTTGTTTGATAATCTCTTAGCTGATTTGAAATTTGAAAACCTATATCCTTGAGAGCCATTGAAACATTTGTTGAGATGGTTCTCCTGTGGATGCAAATTCTTTTCCAGGAACTTGATGAACTGCAAACATGCACATACTAGAAGCAATAGGACATGTGCACAAGCACTTAGGGAAATAAAAACTACTCTAACAACAGCACAATGTGCATAAGCACTTGGAGGAATGGAAATTCTAAATTAATATTTACAAGGGTGAGAAGCTATCTTTCTAGTTGCAACATTTGAGGTAGGTTCCATTGACCGGAATCTGTAACTCTTCACCATCCAACTTAGCTAGTCAAAAGATATTGCTACCTTTGCATTCAATGATCATGTACGGGCCACTCCAAATGGCATCAAACTTGGAATGCTTTCCTGGCTTTGCATGATCTGCATCGCATTTCAACACTAGATCTCCAATTTGGAAGGTTCTAGCCTTGGCTTTCCTATCAAAAGTCTTCTTGATCAAGGCTTGATCCTTCTCTATTGCTTGGGCTGCATGCTCTCTAATTTCTTGGAGCTCCATTAATTCTGCATATCTAACCTCCATGGGTTCAAACTCAGCTAGTTCCAACTGTTTCATGAGTTCCAATGCTGGCAACTCGAGTGATATAGGTAGAACTGCTTCTTTCCCGTACACAAGCTTGTATGGAGAGCTTCCTATAGACCTCTTGGGTGTGATTCTATTAGCCCATAGGGCTGATTTGAGCTTTGCGTGCCAAGTTCTTTGATTTTCATCCAGAGTCCTTTTGACGATTCTTAGTAGGTTCTTGTTCGTAGACTCGGCTTGACCATTACCTTGAGGGTAATAATTCGATGAAGTGCTGAGATACACACAATTCTTGACAGCCCATTCAGTGATCTTTGTGCCAAGGAATGCCAACGCATTGTCTGATATGATAGTGGCGGGGGCACCAAACCTCATGACTATCCCTTCATAGAAATCTAAGATATTGGATTCATTTGCCTCCTTGAGTGCCACTGCTTTGGTCCACTTGGTGAAATAGTCTGTTGCCGTAAGTATCCACTTGTGGCCTTGACTTGAATTGGGGGATTGATAACCCCAATGAAGTCTAATCCCCATTGCATGAATGGCTGATCTACTGAAATTGGATGAAGGGGGCAGCGTTGCTAACCTTTCTTTCCCTGTGAAGAATGCACATTTCTTGCATTTCTTGACCCATGAGTAGCAATCATTGAACACAGTAGGCCAATAGTAACCAACTTTCATGATTTTGAGAGCTGTTACTCAAGGAGCAAAGTGGCCTCCTGCTTCCCCATCATGGAACTCGTGTAAGATCTTCTCAACTTGACATGTTCCAATGCATCTTAATAGAACACCATTGATGTCCTTCTTGAACAAGATACCATTAATGAGTACATATGGGATGGCTTGTAATCTAAAGTATCTCCTCTTTGCTTTGCTTATTTCTGGAGGGCACAAGCCTCTTTGGAGGTAATGCACCAAGTCTTGAGTCCAACATGGAATGGGTGCATCATCAGTTGGTTGTTCTTGATCATTCTGTAGTAGCAGGACAACATCTTCTTCACCTTTTGACCCATCTAGTTGTTTGGAAGCGAGCTGCTCACACAAGCCTTTGCCATGAACCAGCTTGGTCACTTTGATTTCAATATCATATTCCATCACCCGAGTGATCCAACCTGCTCTCTTCTCATTTAAATCCTTGTTTAGGAGAAAGTCCTTGACACCAACATGAGACACTAGTAGTTGAATCTTATTGTTCGAGACCAAGTGTCTGAACTCCTTCAAGCTCCTGATGACAGCAAGGACATGCTTTTCGATGAAAGAATACTTTATTTCGTAATCTTCCAAGATTTGACTGAAGAATGCTATGGGCTGTTCTGAACCTTCTCTATTCAGCTGTGTCAAGATAGCTGAGATTGTATCCGACCCTCCAAAAGCATACAACATGAAATCCTTTGAAAAGTTAGGGTTGATAAGAGTTGGAGCTTGTGATATTGCATGCTTGATGTTCTCAAAATTCTGTTTGCCTTCTGCTGTCCATTTGAATGTAAGACTCTTCTTCAACATCATTGTTAAAGGCTTCACAAGAGTGGCAAAATTAGGCACAAATCTGCGGACAAAGTTTATCCTTCCCAAGAAGCTTTGAAGAGATTTCTTGTGGTGTGGCAATGGAAGTGTTCGGATGGCTTCAACCCTTTCAAGATCAATTGTTAGACCTTCCCTAGAGACAATGTGGCCCAACAATTTGCCCTCGTGTGCCAAGAATATACACTTCTTTGGATTCAATCGACACTCCAAACCTTCTACACCTCTAAAACACTTGTCTGAGGTGAAAGAGATGGTCTGCTACATTCTTTGAGAAGACAGTGATATCATCTAGGTACACCAGCACTATATTGTTGATTAAGCCTTTGAACGCCATATCCATAGCTCGCTGAAATGTTGCTCCGGCATTTGACAGTCCAAATGGCATCTTCTTGTAAGCATACGTGCCCCATTTTGTAGTGAAGGCCATCTTGAATTGATCTTCTTCCTTCACCATTATCTGATTATAGCCTGAATATCCATCTAGCAATGAAAACCTTTCTGAACTAACTACAACCTGCAATATTTGTTCCATTGATGGAAGCGGATAATGATCTTTGAGTGATGCTCTATTTAGATCGTGAAAGTCCACACACAATCTTATTTCTCCATTTCTCTTTCTTACCGGCACTAGGTTTGAACCCAACTTGAGTGTTTGATGGGGAAAATGATACTGGCCTCAATAAGCTTGCTTAACTCTTTTCTCATGAGAGGTTCGATATGGGGATTCACTGGCCTTTGCTTTTACCTGACAGGCTTGGATTCTGGATCCAGCTCAATAGTATGTTGTGCCAACTTTGGGTTGAAACCTCTTAAATCTTTGTAAGTCCAAGCAAAGACATCTGGGAACTCTTGACAAAGCTGAACAAAATCAGATTTCTCTTGTGGAGTACTTACTTTGCCAATTTGCAATGTCTTGCCTTCATCTACTAAAATAGGCTCTGAATCTTCACCCTTTACTTGAATGTTCGATTTCTCCTTCCGGAACTGATCATTCGGGTTGAAGATTGACTCCAAGGTTATGAGGCCTTTTGGTAATTTGTTAGTTCTCAGCTGCACCACTTGGTCACCATACTGCTGCTCCAGCTTGTCTTGACTTCTGGCGGAGAACTCAGCTTCTTCTTGTAGGAAATTAACAATTTTTTGATCATTCTCGAAGACCTACCAACTTGTATTGTTATCTGGAACAGCTGGTCTCACAAAAAATTTGATATGAGGCTGAGTTTTCTCACTTTTGATACTTTCTACAACATCAAACCCAGCCCCAATTGCTGCCAGTCTGTCCGCTGCTTCATTCTTTTCTCTTGGGATGGAATTGATGCTAAAAGCTTCAAAATATTCAATAAGATCCCATACGGTGAACCTCGGTATGAACCACACTAGTACGATCTGCACCCTTCAGACCCGAAATGCTTTAAAACAATCCTGCAGCCTTATTTTTTGCATTTTTTCCATTTTTCTAACTCGTTGGGATTTTTCCTTGGATGGGAGAGTTAGAGAGAAACCGAGGGGGCCCCCAAAAAACATGATTTCGGGCCTTTAATCAATCTACTTTCTCGGGACTGAAGAATTTGATGCATGTTATCAAAATTACCTTGAGGGGTGAATTTTGGATAACAGTAACATCATTCTGGCGGGTGCAATACCCTACAATTTTGAGTATGTACATATTGTTTCCCTAGGAGAAGCGTTTTAGCCATGAAGGGGCGTAAAATGGTGGATCTAAGTATGGTGGTCCTGAAATAAGGAGTTAGGAGCTATACCTGACACGCCCGTGTGCTGGAAAGTCGTCATCCAAGATTCTGCTACCTGTAAAATGAAAAAGGGGACTCAAGTGCAGATAGATAAAACAACTTGAGAAATAAGGCTGAATTGATAAGAAAAGAGGACTTACCATCTATGTGAGGTTTAGAACTTACCTCCGTCGGTGCTCTGACCCTGCGAAAGACATTCGAAATCAAATTAAGAGGGTTATTTATATAAAATGAAGTCATTTTACTATTCATTTGCGTGGATTGATTTGATAGATTTTTGAGCTCTAGGACCCACGGTGACAGTTTTTGATGAGAGTACAGTCAAAACATTCGTGGTGAGATAGCGATCATGCCTCCGAGAGTGGAACATCAACCCGTGAAGTCTCAGGGTAGTTCTTCTTGATTTATCATTTTAAACCTAAAATGTAGAAATGATAAAATCTTTCCCTTGGGGGGGATCATTTTTGAAAATGTTAGTTTTAAATGTGTCTTTAGGGGGGGCACCCATAGGGTAAGTTTCTTTTTTTCATTAAAAATATGTTTTTGCTTATTTTTAAGCATTTTTTAGGGCTTATGACCCATTTGGTTTTGCAGGACAGGACCACCGCCCTATGCAGGGTGGCGGTTACATGGGACCACTGCCTTAGAAGGTGGTGGTTACAGAACCGATGCTCTACACAGGGCATCGGTCCGCAATAGATGACAAAAATAATGCAAATTTTAACTTGTTTTTGCATGTATAAAATTTTTACGTGTTTTTACTAGTTTTTTCCAACTGGATGTCAGTACTAACTTACTCCTTTTTGTGTTTTTGGGTGTATGCATAAGGAGGAGTAGTAGATGGATCCGTTGGGAGAGGGAGTGTGATTGGCTCTCGACAGTGTTGGAGGCACTCTCCCAGGTAGAGCGGGATACTCTCCAGAGGGCTAGTATATGGAGGATTGCACAGGTTCCTCATGTTGCACCTTAACCAATCACATATTGTGTGACTTGTTCTCATATTGGGATGCGGATTGGAACACCTTCCGATTGCCAGGAGTTAGGGGTGAGTGATCTATCACCCTGGAGGACGTTTACCGTATACTGGGGGTTCCGATCCTTGGGCGGCGGCTATCTCTTAAGACAGCTATATCTAGATCACAGGTGGTTCAGTGGGCCACCTATATGGGAGATGTGGTTGTATCGATGGGGTCAAAGAAGGGCGTGAGGATCCGCTCTATTATTGATTCAGACATTCCCTTGCTTCGTAAGGCCATCATGGGCATCCTTGCATCCAGATTGATTGGGGACAAGGGAGGGGATACCCTCTTATATTGTTGGGCCCCTATTATTACACAGATTAAGGGCCATGGACGTGTCTACGCTTGGGGAGCAGATATCCTCGGGACTACCTACCATGACTTATATAGGGTAGTCCGTTTACAGGGGCAGTCACTGAGCCACCTAACTCTTGTCATGAGTTGGGTGTATGAGCACATCATCCCATATGGGAGAGGTGTAGAAGTGGAGGATACCTTGGGGCTGTCAGGGCAGCGAGGTGGACGGGGATGACAGTTCTTAGAGCACCCCACCAGCCAGTGGCTTCCCTGACTACTGCAGACATGGAGGCTACTCCTTATCAGGCCATGGCAGGGGTATGGGGAGAGGAGATCGTCACTTTGATTGCCTGTCAAACCACTAGCCAGTTGATAGACAGGGTGGGGAAGTTGGAGATACACCCCTTTGACAGAGTTCCATAGCAGTTTGGCCTCCACTATAGCGGCATGCTCCCTCCGGCGATGCCAGTGTATAGATCTATCCGTGAGGCTCGGGGAGGTCCTAGAGGCTCAGGTTTGGACTATTGTTACGCTTGGTACTCCCATTGTGGCTAGGAGGGTGGTACATGCATGAGGGAGAACTAGTGCTCCTCATGCACCCTTACTTCGGAATTGCCGCTGGTCCCACTCATAGTAGTGATGAGCCCATTGATGTGGACTCTTAGTCTGAGGAGTTCACTGGGGAGAGATACTGAGGAGGAGACAGAGGACATGGAGATCAATGAGATGGGTGGGGGGATGATAGTGATCCTGAGTGGCATGACACCCAAGAGATCCTACAGGCCGAGAGGGTGGAGCAGAGCACAGAGAGGGTGACTCTGATTTCAGAGGAGTTACTCTCTCGGGACCCAGGTGGAGATGGCGAGTCTATTGTAGGCCGTCACATTGCCCCAGACGTGGGAGAGGGGCACCAGTCGGTGGCGGCATCAGTGGTGGGTACGGATCCTAGAGATCCTTCTTGGAGGCCTGGCGATCCTAGTGAGTTGTCACTCTTCTTCTGACATTTGTTTTAGTTAGACTCGTCTTAGTTTGTTATTTCTTTTTGTTTTGTTTACTCTTGGTTTTATCGTTGATTGTTTTCTAACTTGTTTTCTCTTTTGTTTGTAGCGACTACTGATGAGTGGCAAGACTTGATTCGCTGAGTGTGCACTGATACCTTGCTTCTCCCCTCGAGAGAAGACTCGTGCTGAGCTTTCCGTGGACGTGGGGGAGCCCTCAGCAGCTAGTAGGCATACTGATGTGTTTGCCTCTGTCTGGCACGTGGCAAAGATCATGACTTCTCTCTGCACCAAGGTAGCTGGATACAGGATGACCGAGCACTTGATGAGGAGGAGCCATTCTCATAGGCAAGACGACAGCTACCGGGCGTGACCATAAGCCCTCAACACATTCGGAGTGCCAGCATAGCTGGAGTCCTAGGTGTGGCCGCGCACCTTCTGAGGGATCCCATAGGGATTGAGAGACTATTTTTTGTAGAATTTTGCCAGATATCTATATGAGTGCTTTTGTACTTTTTGGGCTCATTGAGCATTTTGACCATGCCTAGTGCATGATGGAATTGTATATGAAACTTGATTTGTATATATATATATATATATATCTTTTGTGGTGTGTGTGTATCTTTAGATCTAGACTCTTGTGCATCTAGAATTTTGTGACTCATTTTTACATGTGTACTTAGATGCTTTTTAGAATATTTATTTTCATGTTTTCAGAATGTATGCAATGGATAACAAATGATAGTAAATAGAATGTTTTACTCTGTATGTTTTTGTAATGCTGATATGAGATGATACTAACATATGGTAGTACTAAAATTTTGAACTCTTTGGGAAATGTTTGTGATTTCTTCTTATGTTGGCAAAACGTGATGAATGCATAGTGATAAAGAGATGAACTTGCCCCAATCCCAATTCCACGCAACTAGTAAGATGCGAGGGCTCAACACCAAGAGTTAGGAAGGGCACAAGTTGTATGAGTTTGATTGAATGGAATGATGAGAGACAGACAAACCAGTAATAGAAACCAAATTTGGACCTACACACCCACCCTACTCAGAACTACTACCACGCTTAGAAGGCCACTTACTTTCTAGTTTATCTAGACTTAGATTCATAAATGGCAACCTGGTTGACAAAATCTGGTTTTGAGGATTTGATCTCTTTGGAATTTGGATATTTGGATATTTGCTTTCTCTTAATAGAGGTGATTTGTGTTTTTAGCATACCAAGATTTGTTCATTTGTGTGACTGGACCCCCCACACCCTGCCTCATGCCACTAGTAAGAAGCATGGGTTTGTCACCAAAGGCAAGATATAGGTGAGTAAGGGCACTTCTTTCCTTTCCCAACCTCACACCACCAGTAAGAGATGTGGGCTTATCACCGAAGGTTTATGAGGCAAAGAAGTGTGTAAAATAAAATATTTTGTTCACTTGGTGCTTTTGATTTCATTTGATTTTGACATTTCTGACCTATAACTTTGGGATATCCTTTCTTTCAAAGAGATTTAAGAGGGATAGATGTGACACCAAGAAGCTTCTAGAATAGACCGTAGGCAAGGACAACTTTACCTAGTAGAAAGAAAGAGCAAAGCCAAGTATGCAGGCCTTGGTATGGTTTTTGTCAATGCTTGTCTGTCAAACTTGATGAGAAGATTTGAAAATAGTTGATGATGTTTGAAGAGATGTGATATGAATGCTTTTGCCAATATTTTCATAAATTTGTAATAGATTGTTTTAAGAGTAAGCTCCTGGACTACCACTTTTACAAAATGGAAAGAATGAAGCAGCTAAATGACTAATGCAATGTAGGTAACTATAATGTACAAGTAATGATTTTGATGTTTTATGCGTAAAACTGCTTAAGATGCAAGGAATTGACAGTTTCATCGAATTCCTCACCTTCTAGTGTGCACAAAAGATACGCACCATTTCCATAGTCCTTCATGACTCGGTATGGGCCCAACCATTTGGGCCGGAACTTTCTTCCTTCGCCGGTTTTCTTATCGATCCAGTTGTCTAGTCTTAGAACTAGATCTCCTTCATATATTTCTCACTCATAGAATTTTTTGTTGTACTACCAGCACATCCGGTCAGCATAGGCTCTATGCCATTGTTCAGCATTTAACTTGGCCTCGTCAAGGCTTTCTAGTTGAGAGAGGCGTGCCTCCCTATAAGCTTCTTCATCCAGAATCCCTTGTAATGAGATGTAGAGACTGGGTATTTCAACCTCAAGTGGGAGAACTGCTTCTGCTCCGAATACCAACGAGAAAGGAGTTTCTCCTGTTGGTGTTCTTATTGAGGTTCAATGGGCCCACAAGGCTGGATATAGTTTTAAATGCCAATCTCACTTGTTCTCCTTGACTGTTTTGAGCAATAATAGCTTTCAATGTTTTGTTTGTCACTTCAGCCTACCCATTGGCTTGAGGGTAGTAAAGAGAGGTTGTGTGATGATTTATCTTGAGTTTGCTACATAATTCATGATACTTCATCATTTTTAAAGGAAGTGCCATTATCTAAGATAATGACTTGTGGGACACCATACCTGCATATAATTTGGTTCAGAATGAATTTGGCAATTACCAAACCTGGTAAGTGGTGAGAGGCATGGCCTCCACCCATTTGGTAAAATATTCTGTAGCTGTAATTATAAAATTATGGCCATTGGTTGATGAGGGAGAGAATTTCCCTATCAATTCTAGACCCCATGTGGAGAAGGGCCATGGAGTCGCTATTGGTTGTAGGGATTGTGCTAGCATGTGAATCTTGTGAGAGAATTCTTGGCATATGTGGCACTTACATACAAATTCCACTGCATCATGCTTGAGCGTGGGCCAAAAATATCCCATCAAAATGTATTTTATCAAGTGATGGCGTTTAGACCATTTGAACAGTGACCTCCTAATCATCACCACGGTGGGATGGTACGATAGAAAAATCATTCTCACATTCTCCATAGAGTCAGGAGTGCAAGTCTTAGTTGGTATGTTTACGCACTAAGGCTTCAGTACGATAGAAATTACTATTGAAAAAGTGTCCTTAACATACCTTTAGTAGTAAAATGTGTAAGCTAAGGTCCTTATTTCTGCAATGAATGGCACCTCTCCAGGTATTGCTTCAATTGATATGAAGTTGAAATTTCTTACATCTAGCTACCATAGTCTCCCATAGCAGTAAATGGTAGGCCTAGTTTCATATGACAGTAGTTGGTTTGCAACTAGTTTCGAATCTCCAGCACTTTAAGTCATCACACTCCATTCTTTTAGACTAGAATGAGGTCAAAGAGGAGAGCTTCGTACTCTGCAATGTTGTTTTTACATTAAAAGTTTTAATTTATGAATGTCAACTAAAATTGTCCCTTTCAGGTTGAAGTAAATGATCCACTTACCGCACCAGTGACTCCAAAAGGAGTTACTCCTAGCTTTGTCTTATTGAAGAGTCCAATTCATGGGCCCACAAAATGGATGTTGGGATAGTTTTACAATGACAATCTCATTTGTTAGTTTAACTTGTAATTTCTTAAACACTTTGTTGATGGAAGAGATAGTGATTTCAAGGTTTTCTCATACCTTCATGCCTGTCCATCAAATGGTGAGGGTAGTAATAGAGAAACGTCTTGGCTGATGCAAATAGACTTTAGTGGTTCCCTAGTGATACTGCTTTTGGAGCTTGAGTCATCACTTTTGGGTATTGGAGACGTGTCATCAGCTGAGATAATGACTTGTGGGACTCGTGACCTATAGGATCAATGGGCATTCTGGTTTGGGAATGAATTAGTTACAATTGACCGAACCTGGTGGAAGTTCAATACTGGGAGTGAACACCTGGCTTTTCTTCAAATTCCTAGGTGTATCGAAGGGTTTTTCACCTTGTGCCATGAATATTTTCCCTAATGCTATAAAATCTTATTTCTTGGTTGATAGCGTGGAGAGATTGCCTTGATCAAGTGTATCCCCCATGGAGAGGGCCACGGGGTCACTATTAATTGGTTTCCCGATCTATTAATATAAAACTGGTGAGGGATTGTGTTGCAGGTCCTAATAGTCACTGGTAAAACTATGGTTCCAATCAAAGTGGCTTTGAGGCTGTCATAACCTCTTAGCGTATTTCACGTCACGGAACAATTTGTCTCTCCATATCCTAATTTTGAAGGAAAGCTGAAGGGGACTATGTCAACTGCTGCCCCATCATCAACCATTGCACGTTTAACATAATTATTGTAGACCCAAACTTGTAAATGTCTTTTGGGTCGCCTCTTTGTGTAATTTCAACATCTGTTGGCATTTTGCTTATATCGAATATAAATTCCGTATCCCTATCTAGCTGCCTTAGCGGAGGATAAATGTCAAAGTCCACATTGTTTACTGTGGCACCTTTCTAGGTATGGAGGAGTGATGTTGATTAAATTGAGCAAGGCCTAACACTTCTAAGAGGACAGCCTAGAAATGGGGGGAGAGTTCTTTAACAAATCCAACTCAAAGGAGATGTGAGAGAAGGTTTTAGTTAAATCATTAATTAGATCATAGGCGCCTATGGGTTTTACCAATGTTTGTTGAGTGTTTCTGGCTCTAATGAATAACTTGGAGTTGGCTGGGAAGAATAATCCCGTGTTCTTATTATGGTTTCTATGGGTAGCTCGGCGTTTAACTCTAGATAAACCAACTATCTTAGTTTGAGGTCGAGTTCCTAATTGGGGTGCGACTGGTGGATTTAATGAAGTTGAAGCTTCATGATCATTGTTTCCTATGTCATGACACCCTTGTTTGTTCCATTAGGATCTAACCTGTTATTGTTAGAATGGTTTGGGAGTGGATCGTTAAAGATTTTGAGGGATGCATTTTGAGGGGAAACTACCCCTGCATAAGTGTTTGGCGTGGGTACTACAAAATTTGCTAAAAACATATCTATAAAGAGTTGTTTTTGATCTTTTGGCAAACACTGCATGAATTTATTGTATTCACGACAAGTCCTAGTATCGTGGCCTTGAATCTTGTGGAAGCCACAATATAGATTGGGATTATAATTTTGAGGCTGTTGATTTAAAACCTATTGTGGCCCAAAATTCTGATAAGGTTGTTGGTTGTTAGAGTTAAAATTTTGAGCTTGTTGCCTTTGGTTTTGACTCTGATATCCAGTTGCAGTTTTGATTTGGACTTTGTGTTTGGATTTGTCATTGTTGTTGTTGTTGTTGCCGTGGTGGACGATTAAAATCCATCGCGTTGATTGTTGGAGTAAAATTGTTATTTCACTGATTATTAACAGGTGGCGAAATGTTTACAACATTTTCCCTTTTAACTTGGTCAGTTACTCCATCTGTTGTAACGCCACAGTTCTTGTTAAGGATCTTAGGTCCTTGATTAGCATTCCCTAGCATTAGGATAGGCCGCGGTGTTTTGATTGGGAGTGGTTAATTTCCCGTTTGTCCCATATGTCTTACGACCACTATCAATCGCTGCTTGGTCGATTCAGAGAGCACTCTCGAGTACTTCATCATAAGTTCTTAGTGGGAACTTCTAGACTTCTTCCTTTATCTCTCTATTGAGTGAATTAAGGAATAAATTACATAGTTCCATTTGATCCATATTTAGAGCACTCACTGATGAGTAGAGAACCATATGCCATCTTTGAATAAAATGAGCAGGCGGACTCATTATGTTCTTGTTTGATATGCAAGAACTCCCTGATTCCCTGTTCTTAACAATTTGTTCATGTCAAAAGCTTTGATGAATTCTGACACGAGTTGTTTAAATGAGTGTATCGAAGCTTCAGGTATTCTGTAATACCAATCAAGGGAAATACCTTCTAAGGTTTTAGGGAATATTTTAGCGACAACCCCATCCCAAGGGAGTAACTCCCATATGGCTGTGGCATAGGCCTTAATGTGTGTGTTCGGGTCTCCTTCCCCTTTGTATTTGGGCAAATCGGGAAGAGGTCTTGGAAGCATAACACTTCGTATGGTGAAGTCTAGGGGTTCTTTTAAATATTCTAAGTAAGTCCCTACTGCGTAGGCCTCAACCATCGATGGGGCTTGTTGAGGGGGTTGAGGGGGAATGGGTTGTTGATATGGCATAGCATATGCATTTGTAGGAACATAAGGGAATCCCTGTGGTTGAACGAACATCCCGGGAGAAGAGAACATGTCTCCTTGTGGTGACTTTGAATAAATGTTTAAGTAAGGAGGAGCATTGTTTTGGTACGGGTTGTTTGGTGCCAAGCCAGGAGGTGTCATGTTTTCAACTAGATTGCAGTGTTTGAAAATGCTAGTCCTAGTTGGTGTTTGTTATGGGTAACTATAAGGATTTTGAGGAGGCATGCCTAACGTGCCTGTTCTTGTAAGGAGGTCAACTTGACTAGGGTGATGTAGAGGGTTGGGGATTCCTGCTTGCCCAAAATATGAATTTTGGTTTGCTTGAGCAAGTTCCAGCCCTCTAACCTTCTCAGCTAAGGCTGAAATGACCTCCATCGGTGAAGACGCAGTGCTTTGCCTTAAGGGTGTTTGTTGTATAGCTTGAGGTTGTAAAGGGGTATGATACCCTGCTATGAATTGATCGTTACCCTGCCAAGATTCACCGAGGGTATTTCCCATAGGTGGAGTTATGGGGGTGTTTTCCTGGAATAGGCATCAGACTGTATTTGTAAACTCCCTATAGGTGGATACATATTTTGGAAGCGTTGTTCACTTTTAGCGAAGCATGCTAAGTACTCCTCATCTAAAAAGGGGAGTGGGTCTGATTGTCTACTGATCTATGGTTTGAACAAGACCCGAGGAGATGAAGTGGATTCTCCAGTAAATGTCATATTGTTAGAGCCTAATGGCTCTGGATGTTGTGTTTGTGCAAACTGATCAAACTCCTCAATTTGGAATGAAGAACTAGAGCTAGTTCTGTGAGGGGGAGTTTGAGATGACAAGTAATTACTCGAATAGTTATCAGCCCATGTAGAAAGCGAGGGAGATGGTTGTCTATTCGTTTGACTATAGTTTACTTCTGAGACCTGAGAGAGGTCTGCCATATGCATTGTATCCTGACATATTCGGGGGGTATATGAATACCCGCAGAATAATGGGAAAGAGTGAAGGTGGATGGAAGAAATGAAAACAGAAAGAGGAATATTAGTTTGTTCACGTCGGGTTCACCAATTTTGTACGATGGAAAAGTAACATGCGAGTGTGGGAATCTACAGAGTACCTCTTCCTCTTACCTGACCTCTCGAGGTCGTGTCGAGACAGCCGGTGAATGTTGAATGTGGATAGATATAGACAAGCTAATCGGGTAATCTTAAATCCTCAATACGCAATAATGGAATATGTGAATCTAAGGCGAAGAAGGCCCTCCTAACTTGAATTGGTGTAATGGTTTGCTTCGGATATAATGGCTGTTCGGAGGCTCCAATCGATATCAAGCTCTTCCGAGATTCTGTTTCTTGGTTGTTGGATAAGTGGGAAGTGACCTGTGGGAGCTTCGTATATATCTCCAGACAAGGTCATGAAAATGGTGATAGGTGGCTTAATAGATTTGTAGTGAACTATGGGTGGTTTTTTGGTCTAGCCCTGAAAATATTAGATTAATTGGCTTCTATGTTTAATACAGAGAATTGTGCTATAATATCCGGTGGGAGTGGTGAAGATCTAAATACCAGCGTTCACAAGCCGGTGTCAATACTTGACTGGTTTGTTAGCCTGTTGGGTTGTGGGACTTGGGGATCACAACCATGAGTTCGTGGTTGTTGTGGACCTGTTATGGTCATGTGAAGAATCAATCCCTTCTCCCAACTATGCATTAATCGTATGCCTTTTCAACCTCTACGTTTATAACTAGAAGTTGTATGATTTTCTCGAAGTACCTAATAGGTGTTCTGGCAACTTGGATACTGTAAGCTAGTGTCTATGTCAACGAGGAGGTCTCCTACGTTAGGCTGCGGAACCAAAGGATCGTAACCAAATGTTTATTCTCGTTCGAACCCTTGCACGATCATTCAGGTGTTTTATCAAGGCAATCTATAGTTTGGAATGTTTTGACCAAGAAATTGTAAGCTTTGTCGTCTTCGATATTCAATCCTCTTAGTTACTCACTAATTGCTTGTAAGTTTGTTGTTGCTCGAAAGACTTGTATCCTAAGGTCCTGATCTATATCAGCTAATGTCGTGGGTAAATTTGGTTGAGGTACTATGGGTTCAAATATATATTCTCTAGGCTCTCTAGGTCCTGTGATTGTCATACAAAATGACTCAACTTTCTAACTAACATTTAATAAACTGATTATGAAAGAGGTATTTACACTATGTAAGCATTCTTCTATTTTTGTATTTTTCAATGACGTATTTTAATGAAATTAAAGAGCAGCTACTCTAGTATATTTATAAAATGGACAACTAATCTAATAACAGAATAAAACAAGCAAAGTAGCTTGGTATGGCTATTCGCCTGTGTAGTTGTGATTTTATCCTAAATATCTAAGCAGCTATATATATTGAATTTGAAAGGCTCTCGATCCTACCTCAGAAGTGAGGAATGAATCACAGTTTCTCAGAAACTATCAATCCCCACAACTTCCCCAGTGATATCGAGAACGAAGCTTTTAACTGAAATGAAATAATTCACTACTCTATTTGATATGTTGTAACTAGAACTTTGATAGCTCAAACCTGGCATTTACAGAACAGTGGTAAATCCAGTTGTGTGTGATTTCATCCCCTCAGTGTGATCTCCTTGTTCCTTCGTGTCCTCAAGAATCCAGAAAGTGTGTATATGATAGTATCAACAGAAGATAGCAATCGAACAATGGCAACTTTGGATATAGACCGAATACAATGTGAGTAGGAGAGGGATAACGCAAGTGAACAGAGCTTGACTATGCAATTCCTAGTGGGATTTATTGCAAGAATACAACACAAGTGTACCGAGAGCTTCAGAAACTATCCTTGTGACAAAACAAAACCTGCAACTTTAATGGATTCTAGTCTAGAAATGAAACTATTCTATGATAAACTAATTGTGTGCAGCAGCAATGGAACAAGACTTGAAACAAGAAGACTGATATGGCCTCTAAAATACCAACAATGGAAGCAAAACATGAAATTGACAAAATTCTAAGCAAGGAATTGAAAAACTGAACAAGAGAATTGAGAGGATGAGGGGCCATTTTCTTGAAAACAAGCTGGTTATTTATAACCAATGCATTTACCAAAGGGTAACTCCCATTTGATCTCTTTTACTATAAGCAAAGGAAAAACACTATTCACAGGGAATCAAAAACATTAATGCAAGCCAAAGTGGTTGAAGAAAGCGTGTAAATTTTAAGATTTACGTTTGACGTGATCGTCGGAAGAATTTGGAAAACGCGAACAAAACCGTCGCCCAGGCAGGGCGGCAGTTCTGTCACTGAAGACAAAATGCAAGAAAAAGGGGGGAAAAGGGGAAAACAAGGCACGCGGAGGCTGAGCGGGGCATGTGGGGTACAAGCGTATACATGGCGAGCCTTTTTGGATTCTAAACACCTTGTAAGGAGACCTATATCATCATTGGGGCATGTGTAACATCGTTCCGGCGGTGTAGTACCCTACAATTTTGGGTACGTACAAACTCCCTTCAAGCGTTACAAGAGGGCCAAACTAGTAGCAATAATAAGAAGAATTGGTTCAATGAGTTATGTGTTTACCCATTTGACAAAGCCATGCTACAGGTACCTTTCCCAAGACACTTTGATTTTCCAAAATTTGACAAATATAAGGAAAAAGGTGACCCTCGTGGCCATATTAAAGATTTTTATATGGCATGTCAAGACGTGGCATTCAATGATAATTATCTTATGCGCCTCTTTCCAAGTAGCTTAGAAGCAATGACGTTAGAATGGTTTATACACTTCCCTAAGGGATCCATATCAACATGGCCAGAACTAGCAGAAAGTTTCATATGACACTTCTCTTTTAATGTAGAGAATGATGTCACCTTATTGGATCTCTGCAATGCAAAACAAAGAAACAATAAAAAATTCGGTGAATTTTTACAACGATGGAGAGGATTACCTAGCCACTTTCCTTGCTCCATAACTAAAAAATAGTTAATCAATATATTTTTTCCCAACCTCCATCTAGACATTACGTTCTACTTGCAAATGCATTATGGCAACACATTTGAAAAGGTCATCGAAAAAGGGAGTCAAATTGATAAATAATTGTTAGCTAGGGGGACTCTAAAACCTTTCTCCCATGATCAAAATGATTCCAAATCTAACATCAAACAAAATTTTGTTCATAATAAGAACAAAAACATCGTTGGTGATGGGATAATAGACTACAAGCGAGTACAAGCCCTTCAGAACCACACACCCTTAACACTTGCAAAGGGAAATCCACCTACTGAGTATAAACAACGTACTTTTACCCCTTTATCTGACTCAATTTCATCAATAATAAAACAATTAGAGGTGGTTTAAAATGGTTAAATATCCTAAAACTATGCCTTATGAGGAAAATGCACCTAAATCATCATGTTTTAGAGATAATGAATATTGCCAATTCCACTGAGTTAAAGGTCACAAAATAGACAAGTTTTTGAAGTTGCAACACTACATCCAGGACTTAATCGAAAGTGGAGATGTGGAGATGGATTCATCCAATCATAACAAATACCCCAATACGAAGACTTTTCCTAAACATAATCAGAACAAGCATGCTAATTATGTGTCTAATGAGGATAATAATTTTGATGCTCTCATTGGTTGTGTAGATACACCTGTTGAACATGTCAACACAATAACTCTTGTGATATCCACTGGACTATCTATGTCTAGGAATGTGATGAAAAATATTGATTATCACGCAGTTTCGCATACTTATGACAACAAGGAACCTATGTTTCATCATTCCCATCAAAGGATGTCTATCACAACTAGATCTCATTTGATTCTTTGTGCTAAAGAACCTGTTCACTTACCTCTTCCCCCATCATCAACTCATGGTAAGTGGTATGATTCTGATTCTTCTGAAGAGTCCAATCCCAATGATTCTTAGTCTTTTGATTCTTCCAAAGATTTCAATCCCAATGATTATAAGTCTTATAATTATTCTAAAGATTTCAATCCATATTATTCCTCTAATACGACTCCTAAGTCACGGTCCACCCTGTCTTCGCAACACTCCATTTCTCATTCACCTCAACGACCCCTTCTTCCATTGAAGAGCTCTCCAACTCAAAGTCCTTCTAATCAATCATCCAAGTCAACTCCCATGTCGCATTCATCCAATCAACCTCTTGTGTAGAATAACTACCCACACCGATTGATTTATTTCAGAATCAAGAAGCCATTAGAGAATTCATGAGGGTACATGAAGACATTCCTTTGGAAGTTTGCGAGCAAGAAACCTCTTTAGACCTCGATACATTCGCATATTGGGAGGAAGAGATTGACATGTTTTGTTAAAAATAGAGGAAGACTCTAAGATCATGTTCATGTATTGGGATGAAGAGATTGATGTGTTTTGTCAAAAAATAGAGGAAGACCCTAATATCATGTTCACAAATTGGGATGAACAGATTGATGCCTTTTGTCAAAAAACAGAGGAAGAACCTAAGATCATCGAACATGATGCTCTTATTATTCTTCCATAACTTCACATTCTTCATTGGATGATGAAATACCTGGGTCTAGCATTGATCCACGACCTATCTTATCATTACCTAATCATTCTTTATCTAATAGGATTCCTCCATTGAAATCTTACCTTGGGTCACCACCTGGTAGCCCATCATCTTCTTCTATATGTGGGCCACCTCCAAGTAGCCCCACATCATCTATATGTGGCTCACCTCCCGACAGCCCATCTTCATCTATACTAGGAGCAAGTCCTAGAAGTCTCTCATCTTCAATTCTTGGGCCACGTCCTAATAGCCCATCTTCTTCTATATATGGGACACCTCGAGGCAAGTCCTTCATCTTCTATCTATGGGACACCACCAGGTACTCCTTCATCTTCAATCTTAGGGCCACATCCTTGTAGTTTTTTATCTTCAGTCTATGGGACACCTCTTGGTAGCCCATCCTCTTCAATTCTTGGACCATACCTTTTGCATCTATCATATTGTTCTTTTATCAATGATTGTGGAAAACCCACCATAATTTCTCACATCAATTCTATTCTTCCACTTTCTTCTCCCACTTCTCGGGATCATACAAGTCGTGTATCAACTTACAAGAAACCCAAACAGTTCCTTCACCCAGCTACGATTAAAAATTCCAAGAGTTCCAAAGCTCACAACAATTTAAACAATCTTAAAGTTCAGAGGTTAAACGCGATTCAAAAATGCACATCAATGCACCCATCAAGTATGGCGTAAATTGTAGAAACCTCTGGAGAGGGACCTCAAGCTCGCACAGACAACATCCATGTTTCATAATAAAATGTAGTCATCTATTGAGTATGATCTCACCACGATCATTAAGATCAGGGATAATATGGCTCTTGATAAGCAAACATGCCTAGTCTTCCTTATCAAGGAAATTGCTAACATTGTTGTTGGATATTTTCACACCAAGTGAACTTGTTGGTCCCACCTTTAAAAAAAGACAAAATACAAAAAATTAGAAAACATTTTAAAAATATATATCAAAGGTACAAAGATCACACATTGCAATCGAGTTTTACATACACATGGATGTTCTTTCTTCCCTTGTTATTCTTCTACAAGTCTTCGTACCATTTTCATCCCTTTGGTGATATTTTGGTTAGCCTATTTACACGCATTTTGTGAAATTTATCTTTATGGCATCCTTTTGACCTTGGTATTTTATCACATTGGTAAACTAAAGAACGACTGGCCTCTTAGAGTTCCTATCATAATCAACATCTAAAAAAAAATGTTGCGAAGAAATTTTGGATATACTTGTTGACATTAGCCAATGTCATCAACACAATCACTTCCACCTCCTTCCATCAAGACATTAGTGGTTCTTAATCCCTTTTCAAACAAGGGAGCTGAAATAAGTTTTTGAAAATCAAAATAATCAATCAAATCAAAAAGCACAAAGCTGAAAGCAAACGCTAAAAGCAAAAGAAAACTGATATATAACTCTCTCTTGGGTATTTCCAATAATCTCTACTAGGGCCATAGAAGCCTAACTGGTAGTAGCAAAATGTTGTGATTAGAATCAAATGCATCTCCGTCAGGGCTATGGATGTCTAGCTGGCAGTGGAACAATGTATGGTTCTCCTTCTGTAATCCATTTAGAAAAAATCAACTTTGAAAAATAAATAATTCCTACACATTGGCTAGGGTGTCTTCACTTGTTTATCAAATATTCCCTCCAAGAGGTAATGAATTTCCACGTGCACACACTGGATCTCTATGAGAAAACATGATTAATATGTTACCAATTGTCTTTTTTGGACCTTCTTCAGACTCTTACTCTAGTCTGTATCTTGGCTCATGATTCATGCCTTTGGATGATCATTTTTTTTCATCACGAGGCTTCTAGGCTACATTTACAACATTCACATTGTTCTTCTACTTTGTTCAAAAAATCCATGTGTATAAGTGTAGACACCCATAATTACGCTCGAGCAATTTAAATACTTGAATTACGTTAATTATCTCCCTTCTTGCAAATTGACGACATACTATCAAAGCCACTCACCTTCTCTCTGATTGTCGTTAATTAATTACATTACGCTAATTGATTAAGTTTCCTATCCAAAAAACACCCATATTAACAACCTTCCATTAATTAATTCCCCTTTCTATCTAGACTAATTAATTATTATCAATTAATTAGCTTTCCCTTTCATTTAACCAATAAATCAATATTTAATTGATTTAATCCCATTCTATAGGCTAAATCATACTAATATTCCTCTGATTAGCTTCTATAAGCTTACATCTACCTATTAATTAATCACCTTTGATTAATTAAAGCACCCCCCAACTCCCATGACTTGTTAAGTATAAATTAAACGCTTCTAAAGTAAGGTTACCTTTTATAAAGCAACCTTATCCATTCCTAATCTTGTTTTACCTTTTATCCCACATGCAAAGGGATGAAGTGTTTCCTTTACCCATTGGGCTATAGAAAGAGCCCTCCTACCTTTATACCTACACCTAAACTTCTTGAGAAGATAAAAGCAAAGCATATAGCAAAATAGACTAAAAACTTGCCTTTGTTTTCTTGAGAGTTCATCATCTTGGAGAGTTAAGGGCTCTTTTCTAGCCAAAGTTCTTAGGTCATATGGGAGGTGTCAAAAGGGTCTTGTAGCCCAACTTTGAAAAGCCCTCATTCGTAGGTTCTTGGAATATTAAGACAACCATTTTTTATAGCTATGAAGCCTACATAGGTCCATTCATTTATTTGTTGTTAGATAATAAAGGATTTAGATTACTAGCATATTTAATTCCGAAGTTTTAAAAATGATAAATGTTAGAGCCTGACCTTGATTAATTCTTATCTTGACGATGCTTAGTATTTTGTTCAATTTTGCTAATTAAGACTACTAGGTGTTAGTCTTTATTTGCATTAGTATTAGTTGTAACAATTCATGCACACATTTGGCATGCCCGGTGGGACCTAGTCCCTTGGCATTTTAGTTTAAATTTCATTAATTTGGCTAACTTTTGATATGCACATGTAGTAATTAATGTCCATTTTCTTGGAATTTTTGCTAATTTTATATGTGTAAGTTCTTGTTCATAGCCATCATTTTAATGGGTTGTTTCCATCTTTAAACTAACTTGCTAAAATTTGAAGTATTGTGAGCTTTTTTGTGTTTTTTTTGTCATATTTTGGTTGCTGGGGGTGGCGTAGGCACACTATCAGGAGCATAGGTACATTTATGGTGGTGCAAGTGCACTGTCAGACCCTGAAACTCTATCTATTTACCTTGGCGTAGGTGCACTAACCCTAGCGCACATACCCTAACTTGAGCACAAACACACTAACCTGGGTGCAGATGTCATTTCATAATTTACCTTCACTGCAACATAAAACCTGTCAGATTAGTGCATCCACACTAAACCCGACGCAGGCATCTTTCCGAAGGCGCAGGCATGTTTCTGGTGGCATGCAGGCACTTTGTCAGAATTGGATACTGTTTGAATCAGCGGTGGCACACACACTTTCCCGGTAGTGCACACGATTTCCCGGTGGTGCACACACTATTCTGGTAGCGCAAGCACTCTGTATGAATTTGATCTTATTTTTATCATAGGTAGTGCATACGTCGTTTTGGTGGCGCACACGCCTCTCGGGTGGTGCAGGTACACTGTGAGCCAGAAAAATACAGAGTAGCGCATCCACCCTAACCCGTGCGCAGATGCCAAAACAGGGGCACAGGTGTCTTTTTGTTTTCTTGAGATTAATGTGTTGAGGTTGCTAACTTTCTTGTAGGTTTTATCTAATTACATACTCATTTTTGTAGGGTGTTTTACATGATTTTACTTGATTAGATAAGCGTTTGCATACTTGCTTATAGGAATAAGATCGTGTATGCTCTTCCCTCATGTTCCTTGGAGCAATCTTGGGAATCAGAAATGATTCTTAGGTCCTTTTGGATACTTCAAAATTATTAAGAATGTTTGAATTGGAATAAGCTAACTTGGTGTATTTGAATTGAAGTATTTTTCCATTGGATATCTTATTTGATTTTGGAAACATCACGTATGCTCTTCTCTTGCTTCCTTGGACGATATGGAGAATCATAAATGATGTTTACTCTTTTAATGGAAAAATACTAAACTCGACATGCAAGACCAAAACACCATGTTTGTCAAAGAAATAAGGAATCGAAACGAAATCAAAAAATTACTAATAAAATTGTCATACTGGTCGCTAAAAGGTGTTCAAGCAAACCACACCTAATTAAACAAGATAAAAAGAACAACATATTCAAAACCACTGTATTGCATGTTTCAAAAAAGGGTACGTCCCTATCTACTCAACTGGAACATAACCCCTTTGGCATAACACCTTAAGCTACAACAATGGGGGTGGTTCTAGGAACCCAAAAGTAGTCCACGCAAGAGGGAACCTTGTGGATGAAATGGGAAGTTTTCCACACTACCTACTTGACTAGTGATTCCTTTGTGAGATAGAGTTACCGGTTGTCCGTATGACGACCCCAGTGATAGCACATGTAGACGCACTCATTGCCTATTATGCTTGAAGGGGGTAAAGTAAAGCCGAGATACTCTCAAGATAGTCCGGGACTATTTGGGTAAATCGTGCTCACTTAAGACAAATTTGTAACACCTAGGAAGAGAGAACCACCTAGGAAAATATTCTTTGGCCAGGAGCTCACTTTGACCACTTCAAAATAGTGTTCAGTTTTGAGCCATCTTTTTATCATGAAATGTATGACGCGTTACTTTTGCTTAGTTTTTACTTTCCTTAGGGCGAGGTGAAACTCTGCCAGAGTGAAGCTAGCATTTTTCATCCCCATTTTTTGATATACTCCCTTCGCGTTCTTTTGACACTTTATTGATCTAAAGAAAGGTGATTACCTTTGTGTTACCAATCGATTGTTTCTACCACTTTTTTGTTCGTTTACGCCCATCCATGTTTGTGGCTGGGTGAGTTAAACGTCTAAAGTGTGTGGAGGCATAGTCATATCATTGGTGGCCTTTGTGATCTTGATACCCATGTAAAGATATCCATTGTAGTTAGGTGTGGTTCATCATCTGGAACTTCTGTATCGTATCACTACAATTCTGGTATTTACGTCTTGTTTCTTGTGAACTTGACCTAAATACCTATATTGTAAGGTTACGCTACACACATTTTAACAATTCCTAGTTATACTTTGAGCTTTTAGTTCGAACTCTATTATTACCTCGATTTTGAAGAGTGCTACGCGTTACCACTTGTGCGTGTTACATCAATATCATCTTGATATCAATACCTTACTTTCTCGTAAAGTTTGGTTAACATATCTTGGTGACATTGTTGTGCCACTCACAAACTATAACTAGTACTTTTTGGGATATATGTCTTAATCGAATATGATATCACTTCTAGTATACCTTGTCATGAGGTTGCATTAACTTCTTATATTTACTTACGTCTTGTTCATTATTTTGAACTTGGCATAAGTGAGAACATCTCATTAATTATCTCGCGATACCAAACTACCTTGTTGGAACACAGTTTAGGAACTATTTCATTCATTTTATAGGCTTAAATACCAAATATTTGTGTCATTGAGGTTTTATCTCTCTATCACATTGGTATTCTCACATTGTTACTCATTCATATTATTGACAATCATCTTGCATTTCACTTAGGTCTTGTTGTAGAATTTAAAGCACATTTACCAACTTACCTTAGTGAAACTATTTCAAATCAATGGCTTCTAAAACATGGTTAGGACTCAAGAAACAAACATATGAGGAATAACAAGTGCAACCTTAGGAAGCTTCAAACAGACAAGGGTCAAACCCTTTCATTGGACGTGATCTAGGGCCTCTTTTCTCTGTGGAAAAAGAGATAGAAGATATGGTCGATCATAGTGGTGATGAATTAGAATCCCCACACGCAGAGTTTGAATTTGATCCTACCTTATTAGACAAGTTTCTTTAAAAAAACAAGGATAGGGTACTATAGCGGGTTGTAGAATTAGGGGCCAAATTTCCCACTGAAAATGAAACAATCCCACCTACGAACAATGCATAACATTGAGGAGGAGCGACCTCTTATCAACATGGAGGATATTTTAACGCATGGAAATGTTGTTACCTCAAATGTAGGGAATGATAATGTAGTGGGACATAGAATACCCTTTATCAAAGTGCCACGAAAAATCAGGTCAGGAAATGAAAACGTTGAAGAACCTCCACAAGATGAAGAAGAGGAAGAACCTTTAGGAGAAGAGATCACCATTCAACAACAAATTAGTAACATAAGCCAACAACTAGCCTTTCTAACCTCTCATGTACAAAAGGAAGCAAGAAAAAATGTTCAAAAGTCGAGGCCTAAGGTTAAAATCAATGAACTCCATAGAGAAAACAAGGGAGAACACAATGCGGATTATCATCAAGTATATATCCCCACATCTCCCACTAAAGAAAAATTGCTCGTACAAGAGGTCTAGTCTATGAAAGCAACACTCACAAACCTACAAGAGAGCAATATGGGGAGCATTAGAAAGTATCAATACGAAGAATTATGCCCCCATCCTTTTGACAAGACTATGACCCTTCAACCTTTTCCCAAGAAATTTGATATGCCAAAATTTGAAAAATATAAAGGGAAGGGAGATCCATGGGATCATGTCAAAGATTTCTATATGGCATGTCAAAAGGTGTCTTACAATGATAATTATCTCATATGACTCTTCCCCAAGAGTCTAGGAGGCCAAGCTTTGGAGTGGTTTACACGTTTACCTTGGGGATCAATTTTCACTTGACCAGAATTGGCAAAAAGGTTTGTGCGTCATTTCTCATACAATATAGAGAGTGCTGTCACCGTGGCAGATTTGTGTGGCACCAAACAACACCCTAATGAGACTTTTGCCAGCTTCTTACAACGGTGGTGAGGGATAGCTAGCCACTTGCCTTGCGCTTTCCCTAAAAAAATAGCTGGTAAGTATTTTTGTTCCCAACCTAAACCCAGACATAGCCTTTCACCTCCAAATGCGTTGTGTTCACACTTTTGAGGAGGTCATCGAAAAAGGGGTTCAGATAGAGAAAGCTCTCATTTCTAAAGGAGCTCTCAAATCCCAATCTAGGGATAATCAAAATGTTAAACCCACGAAGAAACCAAAGATATTTAACAAAAACAAAAATGTGGGTAGGAGATGGGATCACTGATTCCAAGTGTGTACAAGTGGTTCAAACTGGTCAACGTTTTAAACTGACCAAAGGACCCATTCAACCACCACCCAAGTGAATAATGTTCACCCCCCTCAATGAACCTTTATCAGCTATATTAAAACAATTAGATGCGGTGCACATGATGACATATCCTACAACACAACCATTTGATGAAAATGCTCCTAAACCTTCATGGTACAAAGAGCATGAATATTGTGAAATACATCGTGTTAAGGGACATAAGATAGAAAAATGTCTGCAACTTCACCATTATATTCAAGAACTCATCGACAATGGGGAGATAGAGGTGGAAAACCCTGAGAAAACCCAGACACCTAATGAAAAGATGGGGATATATAAAGAGCCATTCCCCAAACATGAAAAATCAGAAAAGTCAAAGCCGGATCGGGGAGAGTCATCCCAAGGTTATAAAGCAACAAATTACTTATACATCAAGAAAGACAACAATCATTATGATTCACTTATTGGATGTATTCGCTCTCCTACTAACCATGTCAATTCCATCCGAATCAAGGGAAAGGATTGCACCGTGGTAACAAGGTGCGCTCGCCTTATGATCGCAGAATCTTCTCCATCAACCCTGCAAACTGGTAAATATAACCTCTTAGAGCAACTTGGGAAGACGTCTGCCAAGATTTCGATCTTAGATCTTCTTAAGATATCCAATGCACACAAAGATATTCTATACCAAACTCTTTAGGGGTCAGGAGTGCCATTAAAGGTAGATCCTACACATCTTCAAGCCGCGAGTAGCAAACATCGTACCAAATGAACACATTGCCTTCAACCATAGGGAGATCCCTACTGAAAATCTGGCGCATAATCTTCCTTTGTACATTGAGGTAGTTGTTACAATCCTTGTGGACAATGGATTGGGATTGAACATATGCACGCTAAAGTTGGTTAAACAACTAGGACATACTGAAGCAGATCTTGAGTCAAATATCATGCTACGCCCTTAACCTATTACTTGTATTAGGATATCAGTAGCTGACTTGTGGCTTACCATATCATTTTATTATATCATGTATACTTTCTCATGCTTAATAGGTTGGCCTTGGTGATGCCCATAGCATATGAATAGTATATATAGGGGATTATAGGTAGTATTTCATTATCATTTGAGCATTTGAGTCTTATTATATGGTTTGGAGGTTGCCCCCCTCAAAGTGGCGAAGCTATTATAATTGCATATTGAGATCATTATTCTAAAATATTGTGTTATTTGGTGTTCTATTGTTTCTCTTAATCTTAATTATACAAGTAATTTCATTACAAGTGGTATCAGAGCTGTAGTCTGGGCCAAAATTAGGGCAAAAAACCCTAATTTTTTGTTTCCAACACATATTGCAAACCAAAGAGAATTCGTGGGAGATATTTTTACCAGTGTTGAGAAACATTTCAAGTAAGGTTCCCTGAAAATTTCAAACTTTTTTGATTTATTTTGCAAAATTTATTACAAATTTATGGTTTCTTAAAATTACTCCCTAGGGTGCAAATTGTGGAAAATTTTTAAGTTCTTTACATTTTCAGAAAGATCTCAAAAAAATAGTATTAGTATTTTCTTTGTGTTTTTTCCTGTTTAGCCAAAATTGTATCGAAAACCTAAACCCTAAGGTTTGACATCATGGTGGGGCCTCCACAAGAGCAAAAAAGAATCCGGTTACTCCGGGTAAAACCCCAGATAAAGATGGGGTAGTGATTGAAGGGATGGAGTCAGAAGGGGTAAATACAAATTCCTCAGCACTAGGGTTTACCTCAGTTGATCATAAGGTGAGCTAACTTGAGTATGAGTTGTGAAATGTACAATCTAAGATGGCCTCTAAAGGAGACATAGCCCAAATCAATCGTCGGTTGGATGATATCGTCCAACATGTAAAGGGTAACCGGTATGGCCCAAATCAGACCCATATCAACCAAGGAGGGCCTTTAGTTCAAAATCATGGACAAACTAACCATATTGGATCACTTTTCAAGTCCCATCAGAATCAAACTTATTCGCAACCACAGAACATGATGCCGAAAGTGGATATGCACAAATTTGATGGTAAGGATCCCCTTAATTGGATAAATCAAATGGAGAACTTCTTTGAGTTACATCAAACACCATCAGGACAAAAGGTGAAAATGGCATCCCTATATCTTGAACCCGACCAAGTTGTTTGGTATCGTTGGTTATGTGCTCAGAGGAAGAAGAATGGTCTAGGTGTCACTTGGACAGTTTTTACCGAGGAGTTGCAATTCCACTATTGTTCCAGTGTTTCAGAGAACTACATTAGTCAATTAGAAAAGTTACAGCAAATAGGATTAGTCAAAGATTATGTGCATCAATTCCAAAACCTATCCTTAAGGGTGGAGAATATTCTAGAAGAGAATCTGAATGACCTGTTTCTTGGGGGTCTTAAGGACCACATCGAGCATGAGGTACGTATGTTTAATCCAATCAAGCTTTCTGATTCTATTATCATGGCACATCGTGCAGAGGAAAAATTTCTTTCTAGTAGGAGGCCACCTTTCATTAACACCAGAGACCGTAGTATCTCTTCCCCTTCATTTGCTAGGCCAATTAGACTGACTCCTCAACAAATGGAAGAAAAGAGAGCAAAAGGATTATGTTTTAACTATGATAGCAAATATGGACCGGGACATAAATGTGTTGAGAAGAAGTTGTTCTATATTGACGGAGGTAATGAGGATGATGAGGAAGCTAAAATTATAGGAGAGGCTGAGGAACCATTAGAAGATGAAGTAGAGGATCACCAACCTACAATTTCTTGCCATGCATTGTCAGGTATTAGTACCCCTCAAACACTCAAGGTTATTGGCTATCTCAAAAAATAGAAGGTGACGGTGTTGATTGACTCGGGGAGTACTCATAACTTCATAACTAGTAAGTTAGCTGCCTGCCTCAATTGTTTTATTTACCCAGCTCCAGAAATGCAAGTTATGATTGCGGATGGTGGGACAATCAAGTGCATTGGAAAGTGCCACAGTATCAAGATTTCCATGGGAGACTACATGTTAGACTCACCTATGCTTGCTATTTCTATGGGAGGGGCAAAAATTTTTTTGGGGGTCTAATGGCTCACAACCTTAGGTACTATAGAGATGAATTTCCAAGAATTGTTCATGCAATTTCATTTAGATGGAAGGACAATACAATTAAATGGGATGGTAGCTAAGTCTCCACAGATTATTAGCTCTCATCAGATGCATAAGGTTCTCAGAAAAGGAGTGGATGGCTTTATAGCAAGGCTATTTTCCATAGAAGTACAAAATACTGAGTCTTCAATGCCACCCGATCTTCAGAAGATTGTGAATGCTCACTCATCTGTTTTTGATGCAATTCCAAAGGGACTACCACTAGTTAGGGATCATGATCATGCCATTCAGTTGATTCCAGGGAGCCAAACACCTAACATCAGACCATATAGATACCCATATTCCCAGAAAGGTGAGATCGAGAAAATGGTGGAGGAAATGTTGAAGGCAGGTATCATCAGGCATAGCCATAGTGCATATTCTTCACTAGTGGTCATGGTACGTAAGAAGGATGAAACATGGAGGATGTGTCCAGATTACCAAGAACTCAACAAGTACACCATCAAAGATAAGTTTCCTATTCCAGTAATTGATGATTTACTTGATGAATTGAATGGTGTTGTTTATTTCACAAAATTAGATCTTCGTTCAGGGTACCATCAAATTAGGATAAAAGAGGAAGATGTTCATAAAATGGCTTTCAGGACTCATGAGAGCCATTCCAAGTTTTTGGTAATGCCTTTTGGTCTTACAAATGCGCCCTCAACCTTTCAAAGCTTGATGAACACTATTTTTAGACCATTTTTAAGGAAATTTGTATTAGTTTTCTTTGATGACATATTGATTTACAGTAAGACATGGGAAGAACACTTACAACATGTAAATAACATGTTGGAAGTTTTTGAGAAACATACTCTGTATGCAAAGCCATCCAAATTTTCTTTTTGTGTACAAGAGGTAGAGTACTTGGGTCATATTGTATCCCATGAAGGCATCAAAGTTGATCCTCAGAAGATCAAAGCTATGGTGGAATGGCCAAGGCCCAAAAATCTCCGTGGGTTCCTAGGAATAACAGGGTACTACAGAAGATTTGTGTGAGGATATGTTAGAATAACAACCCCACTCACTGCATTTCTAAAAAAGGATGCCTTCCATTGGACAGACGTAGCACTAAATCCTTTAAGCAGCTGAAGGAAGCCATGTGCGGCACCCCAGTTTTCGCTACTCCCAACTTCTCAAAAATCTTCATTGTTGAATGTGACGCTTCAAGATCAGGATTGGGAGTAGTTTTAATGTAAGAAGTAAGACCAATTGCATTTTAGAGTCACCAATTCAAAGGAAAAGATCTGTTCAAACCTATCTATGAGAAAGAAATGATGGCTATTCTTTATGCGGTCAAGCAATGGAGGCCCTATCTCATGGGTAGACACTTCAAGGTAAAAACTGATCATGATAGTCTCAAATACTTTTTGGAGCAAAGGTTATCATCTGAGGAACAACAAAAGTGGGTAACAAAAAATGTTGGGTTATGATTTTGAAATCATATACAAAAATGGTAAAGAAAATGTAGTAGCTGATGCATAGTCCAGAAGGGATACATCCGCAGATGCCTTACTATGTGGAATGTCCATGTTGATGGCCGATTGGGTGGATGAAGCACAGATTGGACAATGGGATCAAGACAAGGATACACAATCTCTAATACATAATATCAAGCAAGGATCTATGACATCTAAAAAAATTGAGTGGAAAGGTAATGCCCTATAGTACAAGGACAAGTTATACTTGAGTAAATATTATGAGTTAAAGCATAAGATTCTTACAGAGCTACATGCCTCACCTGTTGGAGGACACTCTAGGTTTTTGAAGATGTATCATAGAATAAAAAGAGAATTCTTTTGGGAAGGACTCAAGGGGGATGTACAAAAGTTTGTAACAGAGTGTTTAGTGTGCCAACAGAACAAAGGGGAAACAATTAAGACACCAGGTATGTTGCAACCCTTACCAATTCCTAGCTAGAGATGGGAGGAGGTCTCCATGGATTTCATCACCGGATTGCCTTGTTCAGAGGGTAAGAATGTTATTTTTGTGACTATGGATAGGCTCAAAAAATATGCCCATTTTTATGCCCTATCACATCCATTTGCAGCTAGTACAATTGCAACTATTTTTTTGGAGACAGTTCAAAGGCTACATGGAACCCTAAAGATAATTGTAAGTGATCGTGATCCTATTTTCACAAGTAATTTTTGGACGGAATTATTTTCATGTTTGCGTACTCAGCTAGCTCACAGTTCATCTTCTCATCCTCAAACGGATGGGCAAACGGAAGTGGTCAACAAATGCTTAGAGGGGTATCTATGTTGTTTTGTATCAGATAAGCAGGAAAGATGGATTAAATAGCCACCACTTGCAAAATGGTGGTATAACACATCTTTTCATACCTCTTCTCAAATGACCCCATTTTTAGCATTATATGGTTACCATCCACCTTCTATCACTTCCTCCTTGAGGGTGCAAACTAAGGTCGGAGATGTTGAGGAACACATTCAACATCAACAACAGGTTTTGGCTAGTTTGAAGGAGAATTTAGCATTAGCACAAAACAGGATGAAACAACAAGCAAATCAACATCGTAGTGAAAGACATTTTGAAATTGGTGATTGGGTTTTTATACGTCTCCAGCCTTACAAACAAATGTCTCTAAAGCAACAGAAAAAGGACAACAAACTTGCTCCTAACTATTATGGCCCTTATTAGGTTCTACAAAAAATTGGCAGTGTTGCTTATAAACTAGAGTTGCCTCCATCTTCACACATACAGCCAGTATTCCATGTTTCATGCCTAGAAGAATGTTATTGGACAGAAATTTGAAGCCCAGACAGAGTTACCAGAACTTGACGAGGAAGGAAGAATCATTTTGGAGCCAGAGAAGATTCTGCAAACACGTACTAAGAGGCTAAGAACCAAAGACATTAAGGAATATTTGATCAAGTGGAAGAATCTGAGCATAGAAGATCCCACCTGGGAGGATGAAGGTTTTCTACAGCAACATCCAGGATTATTCAACGTTGAGGACAATTTTGGTTTGAAGGGGAAGCGCATGCTACGCCCTTAACCTATTGCTTGTATTAAGATATGAGTAGCCGACTTGTGGCTTACCATATCATTTTATTATATCATTTATACTTTCTCATGCCTAATAGGACGGCCTTGGGTGATGGCCATAACATATGAATAGTATATATAGGAGGATTGTAGGTAGTGGTTCATTATCATTTGAGCATTTGAGTCTTATTATATGGTTTGGAGGTTGCCCCCTCGAAGTGGCAAAGCTATTACTAATTGCATATCGAGATCATTATTTTGAAATATTGTGTTATTTGGTATTATATTCCTGCTCATAATCTGAATTATACTTGTAATTTCATTACATATGCATCACAATCACCACTTATGGCAACACAGAATGGGAGTCAACGGGCACATGTAATGTTTCCCATGGAGGTGGGTCCCAAATTCAATCAAACAAAGTTCCATGTAATGGACTATGGAACTTCTTTATAATCATGCTTCTAGGTGTCTAAAAATAAAAAAAATAGCCATGTTAGGCCGTGCACATAAAAGTTTAAAATGAAAGTGCACTAAAAAGAATTGTAATCCACCAACATAACAATATTGCATCAATAAGAACATTGAACAATCATCTACCAACATAGAATTATACTAAGATCATACCGTAAATGTTTTACCTAGTGCTAAAATTAGGCCACCTATAGTTTTTCTTAAAGAAAGATGCACCAATGTAATGGCCTATCTAAATTCTTCATGCGAAGTCGTTCCAACCTGCTAAAAAAAAATGGCACAAACCAGGCCTGGAATTTCAAATTATCTGTCCCTGTCAAAGAATATAATGTCCAATAAGCCCTCTTGGTTTCATACCTCTCATTGTCACCCAAGACTAGAGGTTGACCCAGCTATCGCTTCAGAAGACCTAAAAATGAACACACTATTGGGCCATTCTTACCTGGAGGCTTGTCGACTGAAGAAAAATTGTTGGATCCACCTACAACTTGGGCCCCAGAGGATACTAAGCCAACTTGTTATTAAACCCTTGAATACGAGAAATCGAGTAAAATGATGTACTCCATGGGTTACAAGGGCCTAGGATGTGGAAGAAACGAGCAAGGATAGAGAGAACCAATGCCCCTTCCACATTTTAAAACAGAAAGATATGGCATCGGGATTCACCCTTATGGAGTAGACCCTATTGATCAAGATGCTACTTATCCTGAATGTGAGGATAGCTTTGACTATCTAGACAACGATACGGATTCCCATTGTAGCCAATATGAGGATCTTGCCTCCACGAACCTATTCATGAACAACGTTGTCCTAACCATAACCCCTATGGAAACTACCCTTGACCTTGTTTATCCTTCCCTTGTTGAATGGGACCAACAACGTCATATGTCATTAGATCTATTTGAGAATGATGAAGCTATCGCAAAGTTCATGGGCACTAAGGATACAATTTCCATTGGAGACCACAAAAAGGGATTCTCTATTGAATTGGATACCTGTGCCTACTTTGGTGAGGAGGCTGAGCTTCATGGTCAGCAAAAATTAAGAAAAAGCGAGGGAAAAAGTTCCAAAGCAAAGCCTCAGCAAAAATCAAAGTCCAAGTTGCATAGTGAAAACCTCTTTGAGGCACTGGCTGATGAACAGGTGTAAAAATCAATGGACAATAAAAGTGACCACGCTAAGGATGAAAATCTCATGGAGACATCCTTGGATGAAGATCTCAACCTTCCTCCTGATCCTACGTGTATGGAGGACTTGTCAAAATTACTTGTAGAGGAGACCATTGATGTGAATATTAGTACAAACGAGGATCCAAAGATAGTAAAATTGGGAGCTTCACTCTCGGCTAGAGAATAGAAAATTTTCACCATGCTGCTACGAGAGTTTATAGATGTATTTGCATGGTCCTATAAAGACATGCCAAGCTTAGATCCAACTTTGGTCATGCACAACCTGGTTGTGCATGTAGATGCCAAGCCTATTAAGCAGAAGCTCCGGAAGATGCACCTAAGGGTGGCCCTCTTGGTCAAAGAAGAATTAGAAAGATTACTTGTAGCCAGATTCATTCGGCCCATTGATTATTCTGAATGGATCTCCAACATTGTCCTTATCCAGAAAAAATCCTATTGGTATTAGAATTTGCACGGATTTCATAGATATTAATAAAGCTTTCCCTAAGGATGATTTTCCACTGCCAAATATTGATATGATTGTGGATTCAACAGTAGGATATAAGATGTTATCTCTTATGGATGGCTTTTCAGGATACAATCAAATCAAAATAGCTAATGAAGATCAACACAAAACGGATTTTACAACTCCTTTGGGTACCTTTTGTTATCAGGTAATGTCGTTTGGTCTAAAAAATGCAGGAGCTACTTAGCAGAGGGAAATGAAAGTAATTTTCCATGATATGATCCATGATATAATGGAAGACTATGTAGATGAAATCCTCGGAAAATCTAAAACAAGGGAAGATCACCTTGCTATTTTGTGACGTATCTTTGAGCGCCTCTGAGAGTATAAGGTCCAGTTGAATTCGAAGAAATGTGTGTTCGGCGTGCTATCAAGAAAGTTGTTGGGTTTCATAGTATCAAGAAGGGGAATCAAAGTAGACCTTGCTAAAGTGTCTGTCGTTACTGAAATGCCTCCCCCTAAGAACATTAAGCAACTACACAGCTTGCAAGGAAAAATATAGGCTATTCATCGCTTCATCTCCCAGCTTGCCAATAAGTGTCATTCGTTCACCAACCTACTTAAAAAGGACGTCGCCTTCATCTGGGGACCAGAGCAGCAACATGAATTTGCCTTGCTTAAACAATACTTGGCTAATCCGCCTGTCCTCATGCCTCTAACTCCTAGAGAACCACTCGTGTTTTATATCTCTGCTACACAATTTGCTATTGGTGTGTTGCTCGCCCAATACAACCTTAGTCACAAAGAAAAAGTAGTGTACTATCTCAGTCACACTCTCATCACTTATGAGCTTAAATACCCCCAAATTGAAAAAGCTTGTTTGGCTGTTGTTTTTACTTTTCAAAAACTTTGCCATTATCTATTGAATATCAAAACCAAGCTTATATCCAAAGTTTACCCGCTTAAGTACTTGCTATCTAAACCCGCCCTCATAGGTAGAATGGCTAATTGGATCATTCTACTAAGTGAATTTGACATAGAGTTTGTGCATCAAAAGTCGGTTAAGGGACAAGTACTTGCAGATCAATTACCAGAAGCACCTTTGCAAGGCACTGAACCTTTGAATCCAGATTTCCTAGATTCCTCATTACTATACATTGAAGAATATATCATGTGGCAAATACACTTTGACAGGCCCTTTACTTTTCACGGTTCAGGTGCAGGTGTAGTCCTCATTACTCCTTCTGGCGACCCTATACCGCAGGCTATTCGTCTAGGTTTTCCCTGCACAAATAATATCACAGAGTATGAGGTGTTTATTGCAGGGATGAAGCTCGTTATAAAATGGGACATCCACCATGTCAAAGTTGTGGGTGATTCTCAATTAATTATTAAGCAAGTTAATGATGAATACAAGGTTAAAGATGAAAAGCTTATACCTTCCCAAAAGTTAGTAGAAACTCAGAAAGAGTACTTTGTGCACATTACATTTGAACAAATTCCAAGAGCACAAAATAGGTCTACAGATGTTATGGCGACAGTGGGTTCTACGCTCCATATTCCGCTAGGAAATAATGACATGTCATTCTTTATGGAAAATTTACGCCAGCCTGCATATGACATACTAGAATCTTCTCTGGCTTGTGATGTTGTTGGTCCCAATTCACTGTGGTATGAACCCATCTTTACCTACCTCAAGGACAACATGTTCCCTCCCAACATTTCCCATTCTGAGAAACAAAGCCTAAGTTGCCAAATAGCCTGTTATACCCTTTTAGGAGGTATGCTTTATCATCGTGGCTATGATGGGAATCTATTACGCTGTCTCGATGTGACAGAGTCGGTCCAAGCAATCAAAGAAGTACATGAAGGGGTGTGTGGAACACATACTAATGGAATGGTTTTGGCCAAGAAATTGTTAAAAGTAGGCTATTATTGGCCTACCATGGAAACTGATTGTTGCAATTATGTTAGGAAGTGTGTCCTTTGTTAGAAGTATGGAAATTTTATCCCTGCTCCTTCGCAGCCATTGCAACCCATTACCACCCCATGGATTTTTTCTAAATGGGGACTTGACTTGATAGGGAAGCTTACCCCTACTTCGCCAGATGGTCATACCCACATCATCACGGCTACAAAATAATTTACCAAGTGGGTTGAAGTTGTCCCTTTAACTTATGTAACAGGAGCTCAAATTTCTAAATTCATCATGAATCATATCATTTTCTGGTACGACATTCCTACAGCTATTATTATGGATAATAGAAATTTGTTCAAGAATAAAACGATGAAGGATCTTTGTCATTGGTTCCAGATCACATTAAAATGGTCCACGCCATATTATCCCCAAGGCAATGGATAGGCTGAAGCCACAAATAAGACTTTGGTGTGAATAATGGAGAAAATGGTGAGTAAGACAGGTCGTAATTGATATTTGCAAATCCACCCAGCTCTTTGGGCTTACAGGACCTCCATTCGCACTCCTACGGGTGCGACGCCATATTCTCTGGTATTTGGGATGGAATCTATCATCCCACTAGAAATTGAACTTCCTTCCCTAAGAATCTCTCTTAGGGACTATCTGGATAAAGATAAATATTATCAAGTGGCTAGGCTGGCAGAGTTAGAGCTCCTAGACGATAAGCGCATCCACGCCCTTAATCACCTCAAAGTGTATCAGAAAAAAGTCTCCAGAAACTACAACAAATGAATCATACCTCGTCAGTTTGAGGTTGGTTATTTGGTTATGAAGGAGAATCAATTCAATACATGGTCCGAAAGAGAAAAGAAAGGAAAATTTGAACCCCGTTGGTTAGGACCTTATGTTATTGTGGCTAAGTATGGCACAAGGGCATATAAACTTGCTCACCCCAATGGTGATGAGCTTCGTGATCCCATGAATGCCATGCACCTTAAGTGGTTCTATGCTTAAGCATGACACAGAGGTCAGGAAAAGTAAAAATATCAAAAACATGGTAAAATAATCAAAAATACAAAAAAAATCAAAAAGAGAAAAAGAAAAAGAAAAAGAGAAAACAAGTCATCCACAAGTGAAAACCACGCAATTGTGGCGCTTTTGATAGGTCCTTAGGTGAAAACTGGTTTTCGACACCTTAGGAGGGTTCGTTGTTCATAAGCATCTTATATCTGGAGGGTACTTTCACTTAGCCTGGTGCTAGTTTTGCCCTCGAGATTTCCCTGAGAGCCCAATCCTGTCAGGCCTTGATCCGGCTTTGTCTCCTTTTATTTGTCTATGAGGGGCATGGTCTTTCGCTATTTCCCATCTTATGTTGGGGGAAATTCAACTTCACTTTCTTGTTCATAAGCGTGTGGTGTTTGCCCTTGTATATTCCCCATCTAGTGCTGGGGGCATCCACGCTTTCTTGGTTACCTGTGCATAGCTCTAGAAAACTGTTAGAAATCAACACAAAAACAATAGAAAATACTTCCAAACAACACAAAAACAATAGAAAATTGTTCCAAACAACACAAAAACAATAGAAAATTGTTCCAAAAATCCCAAAACAATAGAAAATTATTCCACAAATCCCTAAAAATTAGAAAATAAATTCGCATAAACATAAAAAACAATAGAAAATTGTTGCATGAAAACAAATCTTACAAAAACATTTACTTACAATTACTTGCATTGTCTTGTTTCTTGCTTTGCTTAAGTTGCTTGTATAGTTGTTTTTGTGTTTGTGTGTTTGTTTTGTCTGTTTCTTGAGCATACTTTGTTAGGATTCATCTTTTCTTGCTTAGATTAGATTTATTCTTGCTTGTGCATATTGAGGTGTGTTTTTGGCATACTAGTGAGTCATGGTACATTATTATGTATTAGTTCATTATGTTCTTTATGGGCATTTGATTGTGTTTGTTTATTGCATGTACATTGTTTTGTTATCACATCATCACATTTCCATCAATATCATGACATCTAGCATCATCTATACATCATATATCAAGAAAACCCTAAGTATACAGCATACATGAATGTTAAGCTAATCATCACATATCGTATCATCAAATGGGGGCAAGAGGGATCACAAATATCAAAATATATCCCCTTGCACCCATATCATCATCTCATCCCGTTCACTAAGTATGGTACATCACATAAACAAAAATGGTCACATTTGATACATTCTACCAGATCTATCATCTAGAAAGCAAAACACATGCGATACATATACGTGTGGAATCAAATCAGGATACATCATAACTATGTCTATCTATCCATGAGAAATAATAAACAAATGTCCACCTCATAAACACATATGTCATGTCAAAAATTTCCATATAATACATATGTGAATATCTGCATCAAAAATGGATATACATAACTAAAGTACATCAAAAATGCCTTCATCTGAGGCGTACAAATGAATGATACATCGAATCACTGAATACAAAATTCTTCATCAGAGGCATGTGTCAAAACTGATATACAAATACAAAATGATATACATGGAGCACAATCTGCTCATAAGCCTTCATGAAGAGGCATATGTCACATACAAAATCATTCGGGGTAACTCAAACCCTCCGAAGGGGTAGATGGCCTCTCTCGTGGTGGGGGCAAGGCCTGAGCATCAATGGCTCTCCCTGGTCGTGGCTGCTCCACTGAGGCCTGAGGCCTCTCAGATCTAGTGCCCCTGCTCAACTGATGACTATATGAGGGTTCTCGTCCCTCAAGAAGAACTACCTCAAAATATAGAGACCTGTAATAAGAGGCTCTGCCCTCAGTTGTAGCCAAATCTCTATGAGTCCGGGTAGTCACTGCTTTCCCATCTATGCATCTGTAGGACGCTATCTCCATGGAAGCTTGGGCTAGCTCAGCCTAGCCCACTACATGCTCAGCCCTCAAACTATCTTACTCAAGAATCACAGGCTGCAGCTGGGCCTGTGTCTGCCGGTGTAGATCTGCCACCTGGGCCATCTGCACGACCATCTGGCATATCTGCTAAAAGTGCATAGCACTGTCACCTCCCTAATTTGCCTGGTCTCGTTCAACTGTCAATACTACAACTTGGGCTCGGGCCTGGTCCCTCTTTGTTGTGACCAAGTTTCGCTCTGCCAATGCTAACTGTAATTGATGTTGTAGCATGACTATCTGTGCCATAGGCTGAGCCACTAGGACCTGTCCTTGTACTTCTCTGGAGGACTGCCCCTACTCTAAAACTCTAGGCCTAGAAGGTTGTGCAGGTGCCTGTCATGGACCCTGTGGCCTCGGTTGTTGTACCTGTGGGGCACCCTACTCATCATGAGGTAGTCCGTTAAATGGATCCTCTGGATCATGACCTGCTGCACCCTCCCTCTGCTCTACACCGTGTTAGATCTCTCTAGGTGTTCGGGCACCTGCTGCCTAGGCCTCCTCTAGGATAGTCAGACATTGGGGTAGGAAAATGGTGTACCATGTCTAGTAATCATCTATAATGCCTGGATCCCTGATTTGCCAAGCTGGGTCCCATGCCTGTTGGACCACCTGAAAGAAACTCACCCTAGCTCGGGTCACCTAAATGCGAGGCCCCATAGTCTACCTCTTTGAATCTTTGCAGGCATACCATATGTATGGCTATGGGACCCCCTGTACCATACCGAGTTGTCACTGACACCTGTCAACCCTGTATAGCTCGATAATGTAGATGTGACTGCCAAGGATAAAGTGCTCTACTGTGCACACACTAAGCTCCACGGCATCTTCTGGCCACTGTATATGCCGGTAGGGTCTCCATATGATGTCTATCTCTAGCAGCTCATCAAACTCCTATCGATACCTATATAAGCTACCTAGGTAGCCTCGTACATCACCACCTACTGGTACCCATGCCATGTAGGATGGCTCCTATGAATCTCAAACATGCAAAGTACCCACAGGGCGCTCGATAGCAATATGGTCCCATGACCAAATCTGTAACAAAGAAGCGGGCCCCGCTGTCTTCTGACAGTGGTAGGAGATCAGATGTAAATCCCAGTACAAGTGCGCCAATATGCATTGCCCCCAATAATAGCACTCACCACTGAAAATACCTTGCACTAATGGCAGCAGTCCTCTCGAGAATGATGTCCCCGTCTTATCAGTGAGCAAAAACCCACTGATGAGTGACATAATGTATAGAGGCCCCCGATGCAATGTCGGGTTAGAAATGTAATCGTGCAGTGCAACATTCATGCCCTCATGTGGTATGTCATCTCTGTCGAAGAGGTCATTGCAGGTAGCTCTAATCTACCCTATATCTAAAGTATACTCACTCAGGGTACCCATGATTAGTACACAAAGGATCCTTCATATGTCTTCTAAAGTCACGGTCATCTCCCCGGTAGGGAGTCTAAAGCACTGAGTCTCATTGTGCCATCGCTCGGCTAGTGTAGTGAGTAGTCCATGGTCCAAGATGATAGACAGCATCAAGGCTATGGGGCCTAGGCCCACCGCCTCCAGGAGTATTCCCATCACACGTCGGTCACAACGGTGCATACTCCCCTGTAACTTAATAATCCGAGAGTGGCACTTGCGCGTCTGAAGCACTAGCAAATGCCTCTGCATAATATAACCACATGTCAGTTACTGACATTTCCTCTAAAAATCTATCTATCATTTTAGGGTTAACCTAAAAATCCTAAATTTTCTTCTAAGTTTCATCTTTTTGGCATTTTTCTTACCTATCCTCCATCAGCCTAAGATGCCTACGTACCCTTTCAGGCATGTGCGCCTCCCTTTTGGCACGTGTGCGTGCACGCAATTGTCTTCAGGTGCTTACGCCATCATTCGTGCACCTGCATGCCCTTTTGGGCATGTGCGCCACTCATGCGGTGCATATGCCATCACTTGTGTCCCTGCGCGTATGCGCGTGCATCCTCCCTAGTGTGTGTGTTCTTTCTTTGGTGTGTACACTCCCCTTTTGGTGTGTGCATGTGAACGTATGCATGGGTGTGTGTTTGGTGTGTCTGCACGTGAGTGCGTATACCTTAAGATGCATGCGCCTCCTAAGAGATGCCTACGCCCCTGTTGTAGCACCTGCACCTACTCGCATACACGCCGACGCGACCACTAACACTAATTACTAATTTCTAGGGCATTAATTACAAAATTTGACAAGAAGGGTTTGAGTACTCACAAAAGGACCATCATCGGTTTGTCGGTGGTACCCTCGGACTGTGTCTTCTCGTCTCAATCGATCACATGCGATCACTATCGTCCTTGTCGCTATCAGAGCCTCACAGTAAAATCTCAATAGTTCTCAATTAAAATGAATTGGTCACGGTGATTTACCCCCCCAGGGGGTATATCAAGTTTTTTTTCACCGCCATGAGTACCTAGGAGCTCGTTTCAACCATCGTTTTCTTCTCTGTTCGCCGTTGAATAATTATTTTAATTAAATAATTATTTTTCTATTATTTTTCACCCTATTGGGGCATTTTTTGCCATCCAATACCCCTTTCTTCTCACCAAGACAATTTTAATTGCTCCTAGGTGATTTTTCTTCTTATCCACGCTCTTGTAATATAATTATATTTAAAATAATTATTTTACTCATTTTTCCCACTAAACAAAGACATTATTTGTCACTTGTTTCTTCTTTCTTCCACCTGGGGCATGTTTTGTTGCGCCTGGGCCCTTCCTTCTATTTCTTCTATTTTCTTCTACTATCCACCACATTCTAGACCATAGAAAAAAAAAGCAAAACTATATATATATATATATATATATATATATATATCCTGTCAAAAATCCAAAAAAAAATTGGGCAAAATTTTTCACAAAATCCAAAAAAGTAGAAAATCTCCAAAAATAGTTAACGTGACTTTTACGGCTGAAACTTGTGTCTTGTGCATGGTATCCTCTCCATATCCTATTGGTTTGTTTCACATCTTCCCTAATTAATACAACTTGTGGATCGCCGAATTCACAACCATTCACAAAGCTAACTACTTGCTTCGTTTGTACTCTGGGGCACGTCTCATTGCTTGGTGTTGTTTCGTTGCACACACAACTTTCTACTTGGACTCAGCGTCCATGATCATTTCCCCTTGCATGTATCCTTGCTTGGGGCATCATTTTTAACCCTTGTCGTCAATCACGAACATGTGGATCTCTTCAGCTTGATAACAAAACATTTGTACAACTGTCTTGACCATTGTTGGGTTGGATATGTGTGTTCGTACTTGTTTTCCCTTTTAAATGAGCTTGTTTCCTTCTCATATTGCATTGCATTTTGTATGTTTCTTGGATTTGGTGTTTTCAGCAATGGACAATTGTTCATAGTATGGCTTTTTATGTCATTCTACTTTGTATGCTTATATTTTTAATAAGGATCGATGACGTAGATCTCTTGGCAATTTGATGACACCGAAAGTGTTCCGATACGAAGGCTAGAGACTAAACTCTTCTCTCCACTTATCCATATTTCTTCTACGTCCCTTTCCTCTCACCCCCAATCTTCTGTCTCCCCGGGGCATTATGCCCCTGCCCATTCTTCTATCTATTTCTCACCTTTTTCGATCTTCGATTGTCTTCCTTCGTCACCCCATCGACACTCGAGGGTGCATCTCTCCCTCCTACTAATTTTTATTCTATCCCTTCAAAATTCCATCCGTCTACTATCTTTGAAGTGGCATCACTTACACCACCCCAAAGAGGGGCAAATGTAGACACCCATAATTACGCCCGAGCAATTTAAATAATTAAATTGCGCCAATTATCTCTCTTCTTCAAAGCCACTCACCTTCTCTCTGATCGTCGTTAATTAATTACACTACGCTAATTGATTAAGTTGCCTATTTGAAAAACACCTGAATTAATGACCTTTCGTTAATTAATCCCCCTTTCTATCTAGACTAATTAATTATTATCAATTAATTAGCTTTCCCTTTCATTTAACCAATAAATCAATATTTAATTGATTTAATCTCATTATATAGCCTAAATCATATTAATATTCCTCTGATTAGCTTCTATGAGCTTACATCTACCTATTAATTAATTACCTTTGATTAATTAAAGCACCCCCAACTCCCATGACTTGTTAAATATAAATTAAACCCTTCTAAAGTAAGGTTACCTTAAATAAAGCAACCTTATCCATTCCTAATCTTGTTTTACCGTTTATCCCACATGCAAAGGGATGAAGTGTTTCATTTACCCATAGGGCTATAGAAAGAGCCCTCCTTCTACCTTTATACCTACACCTAAACTTCTTGAGAAAATAAAAGCAAAGCATATAGCAAAATAGACTAAAAGCTTGCCTTTGTTTTCTTGAGAGTTCATCATCTTGGAGAGTTAAGGCTCTTTTCTAGCCAAAGTGCTTAGGTCATATGGGAGGTGTCAAAAGGGTCTTGTAGGCCAACTTTGACAAGCCCTCATTCCTAGGTTCTTGGAATATTAAGACAACCATTTTTGATTGCTATGGAGCCTACATAGGTCCATTCATTTATTTGTTAGAGAATAGAGGATTTATATTACTAGCATGTTTAATTCCAAAGTTTTAAATATGATAAATGTTAGAGCCTAACCTTGATTAATTCTTATCTTGACGGTGCTTAGTATTTTGTTCAATTTTGTAAATTAAGACTACTAGGTGTTAGTCTTTATTTGCAGTAGTATTAGTTGTAACAATTCATGCACACAATAAGATTGCCTTTTTTGCGGACACCTTTGTCCCCTTCATAAAATCAATCTTCCACTTCTTTCTATCATGTGCTTCTTGGCCAGCTTACGTTGGGGGCATCCTTGCTCCTTCCTAGAATGTCATTAGGTTATGTTCATCAACATGTTGAAACTATCTATATTGGCCCTGATCCAACTTCTACGCGTGAAGATTTTGCTTTTGAATATTCCCATCTAATGTTGAGGGTAATTTCACATCTTCACTTTCTTACTCATACACGTGGCATTCTGCCCTTGTACATCCCATCTGTCGCTGGGGGCATCCACATTTCTTCGTTTCCTATACATAGTTTCAGAAAACTTCTCAAAAAAACATTCAAATATGTTTCACAAACTCCCAAAACATTCAAATATGTTAGTCAGAAAAGTCAAAACATCTAAATAAACATAAAAAACCCAAACAAATTGGTACAGAAAATTTAAAAACCAAAAAAAATTAGTAAAACAAATTCAAAAACCCAAATTTATCTTACCATTGTGTAGTTCACTTCGATACCTTTCCAACACAAAAAACGGAGTCGTTTCAAGGTCAGGAGCAAATGTTATGGCCTCCGAAAGATAGGTAGTGCACTCAATGTTGCACAGGCACCCTTACAGTTGCACACAAGCGCCCACGCTGTAGTTGAAAATGAAAAAAAATCAAAAGTAGGGCCAGCAAAGGTGCCCATGCTACCTCACAAAATGTAAAAAAACTACAAATAGGGCCAGCACATGTGTTTAGGTGCCCATATTGCCTCACACAATGCAAAAAACCACAAACAGGGCCAACACAGGCACATAGGCATCCATGATGCCTCACATAATGCAAAAAAATCACAAGTAGGGACAACACAAGTTCCCAGACACCCATGTTGCCTCACACAATGCAAAAAACCAGAAATAGGGCCAGTACAGGTACCCATGCTACCTCACACAATGAAAAAAAATAAAAAAAACTAGGGCCAACACAGGCACCCAAGTGCCCATGCTACCTCACAAAATGTAAAAAACCACAAACATGGCCAGCACATGCACCCATGTTACCCAGCACAAGCGCTCCCCTGAGCACATACGCGCACCCAACATTGTGCAGGGCATAACGTTTGCTCCCAACCTTGAAACAACTTCATTTTTTTTAAGTTGGAAAGGTATTGAAGAAAAATACACAATGGTAACATTAATTTTGGCTTTAAATTTACCTAAAATTTATGGTTTTTCCTTTTTTAAATGGCTTACATATAACTAAACCCTGTATCACTTGCATTGTCCTCAAACATCGAAATTGGTCCTACAAAACCATATTTCTGATGTTATTGCTTGTTCTTGTCTCAAACAACATGTGGATCATCGTGATCTATCTCCATTAACAAAAACTTGACTGCATGTTATGTCGATACTCTCATGTAACAGTGAGTTGCCAGAGGCTGTGTTGTAGCACACGAAATAGTTTCCATGGGACTACTTATGTCCTCTGTTATTCCCCTCGCATGTATCCTTTCTTAGGGAACCATTTTTAACCCTTTTCATTACAACACAAACATTCAGGAACTGAATCTTGATAACAAAAACATTGGTGCAACTGTCTTGAACGTTGTTTGTTTGAGTGGTGTGATTGTAGTAGTTTCTTCTTTAGGTTAGTTGGTTTACTTACTCATATTGCATTGCATTGTGTATGTTGCATTGAGTTAAACATCATTTTACTTACTCGTATTGCATTGCATTAAGTATGTTTCATTGATTTAAGCATCATTTTACTTGCTCGTATTGCATTGTATTTTGTATATTGCATGGAACTAAATATCATTTTACTTTCTCGTATTACATTCCATAATGTATGTTGCATGGAGTTACGTATTTTTAGCATTAAACAATTGTTAGTAATTTAGATTTTCATGTTATCTTACACTTATGTTTATTTTAAAGAAAGGCCGATGATGTAGACCTAGGGGCAAAATAATATAAATAGGTTGCTTATTGAAAAGTTGGATGTAAAGATTGGGCTTGTCATATATTCTCCATTAATCATTTCTTCTCGATTATCATTTATTACCACTACTAATTTTTCTTCCAAATCACCAAGGGCAATAAACAACCACGTTTATCCCTATTATTATTTCTTCTCAAATAACTAAGGGTTTCACGCCCGTTCTTTCCATTTCAATCATATTTTCGATCATCGATTGACTTCTTCTATCACCCCATCGACATTCAAGGAGGCATCCTTAATTCTGCTAATTTTTCTTCAAAAATTTACCTGTTTATGATTTTCTACTATATTTGAAGTGAATTCACTAACTTCACCTCAAACAGGGGCAAATGTAGACACCTAAATTCTGTTTTTGCAATCTTATTGCCAAAACACACACAAATCACTCTGATTCTTCCCAATTCTATTATAATTAGTGATCTTTACTAATTAACTAACATTTCTTGCCACTTTGGTTGGTTAACAAGAATTTCGTTGATCACCAAACCTCTTTCGCATTTAGGATGCCACTTTACGATGAATTGTAAGCCAAAATCCTCTTCAAAATAGATAATTAACGTTTATAAGCTAATTAAGCCTATTTTACCCTTGATTTGGTCAATATGCCCTAATATTGACTAAACCCCTCTTCCAACCACTCAAAATCACCCCATTTACATCCACAACGTCTCAACAAGCTTCAAAAGCTTATCCTAGCCTCCTGGTTGACCCTAAGTGGCCAATTAAGACTCCATACATCTTAATCACTTGCTAATTCACTAATTGTGATTAACAAGGCCTAATCATGATTAACAATTCTAATCTAATTTGGAGCTTTTAGTCCCACATGCACCAAAATAAATTTTCTCCCAAAATAAAAACTATAAAAATGGTGCACCTCATTCCTTTATATTTTACACCATGCTTTGATTTGCATCTTATATAATATATAACCAAGTTCAATCCATGTCTAAAGCCTTCAACAAGGTTAGTAGATGAATAATCTAAAGTGACTTAACAAGTAATTTGGAGAGGTCATTTCACCATTGTTTGAAGTAGCAACCATAACCATTTGATTTTCCTCTTATGTCTATTTAGGCTCATGTTAGGTAATTCAAGCATATTAGTAGGCATGTTTAATTAGATCTTGCATTGTTTTCATACTAGTTAAGCATTCATTTTAGCTTCTATCTTAATGTTACATTCCTAGACTTAGAACCTTGGGTAGATGGATGGAAATGGTGTTAGCTTTCCTTGTTTAGTCATGCAGTTTACTTTGTAAAGTTTAGGGTGTTTTCAGAAACTCATATGGAGTTCCCTAAACAATAATAATTTTTTAGTATGTAAAAAATTTAGACATTAGTTTTGCGTAGATGAGACAACTCTCATTTGATTTAACCATTGGCATATAAATAATATCTCATATATTGCATGGCTTGTTAATTTACAAGAAACAAAATAATTACCATCTTCAGTCCTATAGTGACTTGCAATTTAATTCCTCCAAGAGGAGTTTGTGTATTATCATCATACCCCAATTCCAAGTATATCTTCATGAGTGTATACAAGGCTAGTAAGGAATGTAAGTGAGTGCACATTGTCTGAAGCAAATGTTGTACCCCTTGATGTTATTTTTTAAATGTGCTCTCACAATCTTATAAAGTGATAGTCATTCTTTGTTCAAGCACATTAGTGACCACATCTATGGAACCATTCAATACACGAGCATTGGAAATTGATGGACCTTATTTGGAAATCTTTATATGCAATTCATCTTTTTTTGTTTCTAGTGTAGTATGAGTTAGAAGAGGACTTGTAAATAATTCAAGTGTTGATCTTAGGTTGTCTCATTCGTTTAATATAATATTATATCCTTCCACTTGAATATTGTTGTTTTCAATTAGATCCCAGAGTGTATTTCTTAATCCAATGTAATTATTCATAGAATTTCTTAAAGCTCTATGATAGACACAATATGCACTCACATCATAATTAATTTATAGAAGTGTAGACGAGTCCATCTCTTGTGGAAGAGGTAAAGATATCATGTTATATTTAGGAAAAAATTTAAGCACTTTGTGAGGAATCTCAAATGATCATGTGAATTTCCTATCCTATGAAAGAGAAAAGAGAGCTTGTTTATTGGTTGTGATATTGTATTAACTATATTTTTGTCCTCTTTATCAGCTTAGAATGTAGATGCATCATTAGCCTTGTCTTAAAATGGTGTATTAGTTTGATATGAGGCTCCACTAGATATAGGGGTGTAAGTATTGTATTTAAGCATGTTTTTTGCAAGGAGCTTAATCTTGTAGTTTCTAACCGTATGAAAAATTACATCTAAATATTGGTATGTTTGAAATGTGTCTCTATCATTGATAGGTTGAAGTTTACTTTGAGAAAAATTATCTTGTAAATCACTATCGTGTAATGGATATGACATTTTTGTAGGAATATTTTTAATTTAAGAACATAGTCATTGATAAGATCTTTAGGTCCTTATTTAAGTTGTGTGATTTGTGAAATTGTAACCTTTTGGGTGATGTTTATTAAAAAAATACTAATACATTATCGGTAAAATGATTGAAATCATGTTTAGAGCCTAATGTAGGGCGTAAAATTAATCTAAGGCATAATCCTTAATACTTATTGGAAAGAACTAAGTCAATAATTTATTATTATGCACATCTAAATGTGAAGCATAAAAAGTTTTGTTATGTTATAAAGGGTCACCCTTGACATTGAATAGTTCAAACTTAGGAGCAATGAAATCCATAGGCAAAGGGTAACCAAGGACCTCAAGAACTAATGAGTTGTTTAATATGGCATGAGAGTTAATAATATGGATTACTTTTTCGGATCTTTGTTTTAAGTATAAAACATTAGATTTTTTATCCTAAATTTGTTGTAAGAGTGCATCTTGAGATATAGTAGGAGGAACATGGGTAGTCATAGGCACTCTAGTATTTTGAGAATGACCTTGACCAAAAAATATTTCTTAGAAAACATGTCCAAGAGGCACAAAATAATTTGTAGGTTGTGGAGGAATGTTCATAGGAACATGAGTATTTTAAATGGGTGTATGTACCATAGTAGAAGCGTTAGATGAAGGCACAAAAATATAAGCAATAGTAGTAACCACCTCACTAGCTAATGTAGAGTATAGGCCTCCTTCAAAGGTACATTTGTTACATATACTTCCTAATATGTGGATTCTTTAGCTAGTATTTTCTTTTGTGCTTTTTTATGTTAATGAATACGTTATTGATTTATTTAAGGTGTTCCTTAATATTTTGTCTAAATAAGGTGTGTCTCTATACTATAGACTTTCCAACCTCTTCAATCTCTATGCTTGGAGGCTCACTAGTATCATGGTCATATGTATGATATAAATCATCATTATTCCAAGCATGGTCATTATAGACATTTTCATTCACATGTTCTTTAGAAGCATTACCATCCCAATTTTATTTGATAGAAGTATTAGCATAGCTAATATCCATATTTTTATTTGTATCATTTATATTCTTTGCATGAATAGAAGTAACATGCATAGCGTCGATATCCACCATTTTTTGCAACTCCAATGGCATCCCAGATATGGCTTGGAATAATGGAAAGATTACAAGAAATTTCAATGCATTAAATTGGGATCCCACCATCGCCATTTCCCTCAAACTCTATTGGGTTTTCAGGGTGGTTGTCAAAGTTTTTAACAAGTCTATTGGTTAATGTTGTTGGTTCCTTGTACTCAGTGCAGTAGTTTTTGTGTTGTTGTATAGCTTCCTTTTTGCCGTTGATTTGTTGTTTTTGGGCTCTTTGTAGGCAGTTGGCCCCTGCCTTTACTTTTTACTGCTTTTTCCTCTTTTGGTTGGGGTGTGGACCCCATGGATCAAAAAACCACAATGTTTTACTTTGATTATCTTGGTTGTTGAGCGTTTTGATGTAAACTTGGGTAAGGTCCCTCCAAAACCTTTTACCACAAATAAAACAAATATCCACCATTTTCTTTTTCAAACAAACATGAGGTTGAATCAGAATACTTTGAATCAAATCAACATGTAAACCATTTATCTAGTACTTTACCTAATTGATCTAGCTTTCTTAATTAACATAAGATGGAAAACTAAAGAGCATTCAACAAGATAAGGCTAATTATATATGAATCAACTTTGAAAACACATGGAAAATAGTCCCAAAAAGGAAAGATATGAAACCTTAGGTTGTGTAGTTTAACAAGTGTGAGTTCACCAATTATTTTAACTGAAATGAACACATACATTAAATTAAATAAAACTTGAACGTGATTAGAACCTAATTTAAATATAGAAAAATATTAAATTTCAGATTACAAACCGGGGGAAACTAACTAATTTTTTGGAAGGGAAGGTGTACAATGTGTGATTAGATTCACTACCTTGAACTATGTACACAATCGGTGGCAAAATGAAATGGATACTAGAACAAACTCATAAATCATGAGTAATCAGGTCTTGAAATTTCAAATGTACTCAAAAAAATTTTTAAGTATAAGTAAAAAAAGATTGCACTAGAAAGTGTCATCGCAACTACACCCAATCACTAGTGCTTGTTTATGCTACACCCTACTCATTACTACCTTCATCTCCTTACTATGATGATCTTAAAATTGAATTGCACCTTTTTCTATATTTTATCTGAGAAAGCCTCTTTGGATAAGTGTGATGATGTTAAAATGTCTGCAAATGGGTTCTCCTAGCCCTAGCTCCAAACCCTAGCAATTCACTCAAATAAACATAAAGGAAATGTAATAGAAATTAATCCATACTACCTCCAATTGGAAGTGTTGCACTATATTTTATTACAGGATTAGGGCTTTTGGAATTTTATGTAGATAGCTTTATCTCAATGTGATAAAAACCTCAACCTTCTTTCTCCAAATAGCTCTTTCAATGCAAAAAAATGCAGTGATCCTCCTTCTTGGCACAAGTATGCAGCATGACAAGCCTTCAGTAGCACCGGAATAGAACTAATGACATTAAACTCTTGGATATGACTCAGATTTATGTGTACGTAGATGTATGTTTGATTATGCCTTAGAGAGGATCCCTGAAATGACTTACTGGGTGTATGTGTGATATATAGGTGCCCTTAACAGATCTCTCAAATGACCCATAAAGTGTTTTTTCACATAGGTGTTCCTAGCACGATTTACAATGCCAATCCCAAAAACAAGTTTAAATATAGGTCAGACCACTGAGACTGGAGACATGACTAAATGGATAAAGAGACTTAGACAATTATACATGGCGGTCACCAGTTGATCAGCTTAGCTGATAATGGGTCACGACCATTATGGTGACACCAATAATGGTACAAGTGTCACCATCTATCAGTGGTCATGATAGGGTACCAGAAGCTCAGAAACAGTAATGTGATAAGATTGCAGAGGTGTAGTGACTCAGTGAGTGTCCTGAGGAAAACTACAAGTGAATATAAGATCTGCCTGAGTGTTTTGAACAATTGGTGGTGAAGAAGTAGCATGTTCAAGGTCAACTGGATAAGGGAGAAATGTATGCCAAAAGGAGCCTGATTTACTCTAATGGTCCAACTGTTGAATAATGTGACTAAAAGCATTCCTGCCACATGCCTTGTACCAAAATTAGGTCATTTACATAAACTTGCATTATTTTTGTAATTTTATTCTTAGACATATAATTACTATAGTAAGGATCATTCAATCCATCATATGGTCATTGAAGCATTTGTAAGATTACTTAATGGACCATAAATGCATTCTTAGTAAGAATTCGTCTTGTTACAGTCACATTGCATGAAAAATGAGCAATTATAAAACAACACAAACACTTAATGTATCAAGCTATATTCATCTGTAGTCTGTCTACTTTCAAAGGGAGTGCAGAGTGGTGATAAATTCAACCACTTTAATGAGTCTTTGGTGCACTTAAAAAGAATGTATGTTATAAAAATGGAGCTCATATGGTCTATCCAAGACTTATAATTGAATTTGGGGCATGTAACAAACAAAGTGGGTGTAGGATAAGAGGGTGTTTAACAATAAGCTAGATGAAAAATCATAATTTTTCCATATGTATCATATGGGGAGGGATCTAATTTTTTGTCGTATGGAAGTTGGGGCATCATATTACTGATACAAAGGAGTGTACGATGAGGAATCATCAGAAAGATTGTATGACTTGGGTTATTGATAGTACAATTGGGCCTCTTGGGAATATAGTTGGTGCTCCATGAAGTGGGCATATGGTATCAAAACTAAGTTCTCCTTATATTGACCATTGTTCAATACTTTACTTTTTATTTTATCACTATATTCCACCTTATTAATAGGAATCATACATTCATCTTTCTGCTATATTTTTTTTACTCAACGGGTCTTAAAGCTCAAGTATTTATTTCATGTACATAGATGGTCAATATTAATCGTAATATTATTTCTTGTCCTAAACTAATATAATTTTAAGTTAGAATTATGTGTTACACCATCATACTCTGCACTAATCAAATACATCACTTGCTCAACACAATATTCATTAATTGATGACCTTTTAATGGCCCTAACCATAATAATTTTATTTTTCTCAGCTTTACTTCCTAATGACCAATAATTATTTTATTAAAACACCCTAGCATCAAAAATTGTGTGCTTTAAATAATGATCACACATTGCTTCATCAACATTTTCAACACAAGTGCCCTCGATTAAAAATTCAGTTATCGTATTTTTGCTCACAAAAATACTTCCATTGTCTTGGTGTGGCCTATGTTGGTCATATGTGTCATGGATTTTTAGTCATCTAGGGTGAGCAGATTTACATCTACCTCTACTTCAAAAACTATTTGTACTTTAGGATGTCATATTTCCTATTCTAATATGATTTTATCATTAGACCTTGCAATCATTCTCACTATACTCAACTCAATGGCGATGAACTTAATAATGGCTACACTTTCAAAACACATGGACCAACTTCACAATGAAATTTGCATCCACAATGTATTTTTACTCATAAGGGTTACCTAATTATAGTGTTGATGGTTCAGAAGTTCTTAGTATCATTTAAATTTATTTTAGGGTATCTATTATCAAGCCATATTTGTTATTCATCTTTTTATTTTGACATTATTACAATCCATCTAGAACACTTCATAGTATTCCATTTGCTATAGAAAAAACCATTTAAGGAGTTTATCATTTTCAAAGAATGACTTTTAACTCCATTATACATGCATCATTTGGTTCCACCATACCTCAATTTATTCTTCGAAGTATAAATCCAATGAATTTGATGAGGTTGCTTCCTCATTAACTGGATGGTCCTTTAAGTTTATTATGTACTTCATGTCTTTATTTTCAACCAAGATTATATTCTTCCAATTATGGTTTATCAACCAACTACAACTCAATAACGTATCATATACCTTATTTTTCAATAAGACTACAAAATTTAATGTAATTTTTTGGGTGCCAATAAGAACCTTTTAAGCCATAATAAATCCAAACAATTTTATACTAATTTTATCAACACCCACCAATTGGAAGGTCAGCAACCAAATAATGGGCTTCATAAAACTCTTTAAAGTCTCCTCTAAAAGAACATTTACATTTGAACCATTCTCGACAATAGTATTTGTTTTGTTTTTTCTGAGGATTTTTGATATGCATAACTTCTAATCATCAAGATACATTTATCTTTAGAAGTACAAGATCAATCACTTGATCACCTAAAAATGGGATCTCGACTATAGGTTCATCATTCTACTTCTTGTTTTCCCCATTACCTGACACTTCACCATCTAACAATAGATGCATAGTTGTATGCTCCATGTTCAAGCCAATGTCTTGTATGGTAAAAGTTATAAGAGTCTTGAATTTCATAATGATTTAAAGAAATTAACTACCTTCAAATGTATAGTGGTTTGCAATACTTATCTTGTGATGGATTTATCATGTTCGACTCTACTTATCACTATATTAGGGTTCATGTAACTATCATCATTCTTTCACCATGGCCCTTTTGACTTACGCTCTTTCTTTGGTCATAATTTCCTTCTCTATTAATGTGTTAGGGTAATTATTATTTTTTTCTTGCATTCTAGTGATTTCCATAAACTCATCTTTTATCATGTCCACCATTTTATTGCTCACTTTTTGTAGACCATTTCCATTGGCATGGCCTCTAGGCCCACACTACCTATAGATAAGTCCAATATTATTTGGATTGGTAAAATATAATGCAAAATGGCTCCACTCATTGCACTTCTGGGATTTTACAAATGGTTGACCTTAAACATCATACATAATTTGACTACCACCACTACTAATTTTTTAGACATTAATATGTGTTCTCCTTTGGCGTGGTGGTGGGTTGTGTCAATTTTTATATTTTATGAAAATTACTTGGCTACTCTTGTCTGCAAATTGTATTGGAAAATCCCTGAATAAATTACTTATAACTTGACAAACCTCACAAAATGTTTAGGTAATTAATTTTAGTGAGACCTTTTATCTTGCATTCAATGCACTAAAGACATTTTCCTTTGACGTTAGTGTCTCCTCCTCCTTCAGAGCATTTTTATTCTCAAGGCTTGCATCAATATGGGTTAAGTGTTATCATTGGACTTTGAATCATCATCTTTTCTCCTTATCGAGTGTGAAGATGTCATATTTTCACTATAATACTCATTGCTAGTTTCCTGTTTTTTACTAACCACTCCAACTATTCGTTTGGTATATCTTGTTTTTTTGCTATGCAGCTTCAATAAGAAAATAAATTATTTTGCAGAAATGTGTTTCGTACATGATTTTTTTATCTTTAATGAATAATATGATATTGAAATACAACCCGAAATAAATACTTCCCTCATAATGAGACGACTCAATCTAATTCTCACTAGGTTATGTGGACACTTCACTAGATTCTTCTATAGCACCATGAGGTCTACACCTCCTCCTACAAGGGGAAATTTTTTGGTAGTTACTACCCCCTCATTGCTTATGAGTCACATAAAATCCACCAAAGTTGGTTAAACTCTTTCTTGGTTTCGGCTCTGACTCTAACTTATACTTAAACTTTAGCATTGGCTTTCACTTTGATTTCTATTTCAGCCCCATATATTGTTTGATTAAGCTTTATAATTGGTCACCTCTCACATCCTTTATATATATATATATATATATATATATATATTCTACCAATCAAGTAAATTATCTAATTTCTTGATCCACTTCCTAAATGTATTATCTTTTTTTCCTGCCATTATTTTGGGTCGATGGGATAAATTATTTCTCATATGGTGTTAGTCTACTTTTTAATGTCACTTGTCTTCTTACCATTGCAAACCATGGCATTGTGCTTCACAATTATGTTGGGAAATATGGATAAAATATGAGGAACAATCCTACACAAAATTGCAATAGCAGAAACTAATATGCAGAAAGATATTACAGATCTGAAATAAAAGTGCAGAAAAACAAAAGAACACAATATAGAGACAATATTTAGCATGGTTCACCAAATTTGGGCTAATTCCACCAAGAATCACTTGCTCATATTGTATTACAAACCACCTCTCTCTCAATACAATACCCAAACTTTTTTTGCAGTTGTACTCAACAAACTCCCTTGAATTCACACTTGAACCCACACACATCTACAATGATATGTCTCACTTATCAAAAGTACATCAATAGGTAACTGCTTAAGCAATTTTACAATATGGTGGGTACCAAAACCACGGGCCAAAACCACCCCATAAACATATGGGTCAAATATCCTGCCTATATGAGAAGGGCATGTTTCCCAAGATATCAAGCATGTTTTTTGAGGCCAATTTTTTTTCCAGCGAGAAAACTGTGGAGAGTGTACAATACTTTTGGTGTACAATATTCAACACTTCCACACATGAAAAAAGGCTCCACAACATAACAATCTCCCACTTAGAGACTAGTTTTCCTCTGAGCAAGCTTTTCAACCCTTCATTGTCTTCCATGAAGACCAACCAAAGTTGAACACAACTTCAGTTTCTCCCTTATAATCACCTTGGTCATCATGTCAGCAGGATTCTGACTGGGATGAATCTTCTCTAGCTTCAAACTCTCTTCCTCCAAAGTTGTCTGAATGAAATGGTACCTTACATGTATATGCTTCGTCCTAGAGTGGAAAGTAGAGTTCTTAGCTAGGTGTATAATACTTTGACTATCACTATGCAGCTTCCCTTCCTCCTGCTTATGCCCCAAATCTTCAAGCAATTGTTGTAACCAAATCATTTCTCTACTAGCCTTTGTGGTAGAAACATACTCAGCCTCTGTGGTTGACAAAGCCATGAGATTTTGTAGTCATGAAATCTATCTCACTATTGTCCCACCTATATTGAAAATATAACATGTCGCGTTCCTCATGTTGTCTACATCTCCAACCATATATGAATCTACATAACCCAAAAAGTGGTGTCTGATCCACTATAGCACAAAATTTTCCCCATGGTCCCTTTCAAGTATCGAAGGATCCACTTTACTGCCTGTTAGTGATCTTTACCTAGATCACTCATAAATCTACTCACTGCTCCCACTGCATGGGAATTATTAGGCCTAGTGCACACCATGGCGTACATTAAACTACCAACCACTAATGAGTAAGGTACCTTGGAATTCTGATTTCTCTCATGCTCTGTCTTGGGACACAACTCCTTTGATAACTTGAAATGGCCTGCCAAAGGAGTCCCAACCAGTTTAGCATCCTGCATATTAAACCTCTTCAAGAACTTCGTATTGTAATCTTCTTGAGATAAATTCAACTTCAGTTCCTTCCTATCCCTAAATATCCTCATACCAAGTATTTTTTTGGCTTCCCCCAAATCCTTCGTAGCAAAGGAGTCACTTAGTTGCTTCTTGAGTACTTTTATTTCTTGCATGTTTTTGCATGTAACCAACATGTCATCCACATATAGACACATGATAATATAACTTCCATCCTAAACTTTCTTTGTATACACGCAATGGTTAGAATGACATCTAATATAACCTTGCTCCATCATAAAGCTATCAAATTTCTTATACCATTGACGTGGAGCTTGTTTCAAGCCATACAACCTATTCTTTAGTTTACACATCATCTCCTCTTTACCTTTGACCTCATAGCCCTCTAGCTGCTACTTATATAGATCCTCCTCCAAATCACCATGGAGAAATGTAGTCTTTATATCTAGCTACTCTAAGTGCAAGTCTTTTGCTGCCACTATTCCAAGAACAATTCTCATAGAAGTCATTTTTACTGTAGAACAAAAAATCTCATCAAAATCTATACATTTTTTCTGTGTAAACCCCTTGACCACCAACCGGGCCTTGTATATTTTCTTTCCTCCTTCTTCCTCTTTAACTTTGTACACCCACTTGTTCTGCAATGCTCTTTTTCCTTCGGGTAGCTTCTGATGAGGCCATGAATTGGCCATAAATTACCATTATTTTATCCTTCTAAGTTACCTTTGAAAATGGATTTAAATGTAATCTAGGAACTTATAGTTTGCTTAAGATAGAATATAGGATATATATCTTGTTCATTCTTTATAAATCTTTTGTTATTTATTTTGTTAACTAATCCTATTGATTATTTGGGAAAAGATGCAAAATCTTGTGTATGCAGGCCATAAAGGAAAGATAATGCTAGTAATGGGAAATGTGGAATTGATCATGTATGGTATATCTAAACTCAAAACTGATTTTATATTCAGATTCCTTTCAAAAAATTATGCAAGTTTAAAACAATAATCATCTCAATCTGAGATCGTATGCAAAAGTTATAGTTGTTTTAAGTTAGCTCTGGAACTCGCAGATTTATTTCTGGAACTCGCAGAGTTAGTTCTAGAACTCACAAAGTTAGTTCCGAAACTCACAGGTTTACTTCTGAAACTCACACAGTTAGTTCCAAAACTCACAGAGTTAGTTTCGGAACTCACAGATTTAGTTTCGGAACTTGCATCAAATGGGAACTGTGAATAATCAAAGAGTCAAATGGAAAATATGAGAGAGGTTTTTGTTCATAGAAATTTATTTAACATAGACCTCATTCATATTTACAACAAGTTTTACCAATGAAGAGAAATCTAAATTTTAGTGAGTTGCAGTCCGAGGAAAAATTGTATCAGATGAACACTAAAAGTTCCATAAACAGAAATGGAAAAGTCAAATGGAAAATATGAAAGAGTTTTTATTCATAGCAATGTGTTTAACAAAAACCTCATTCAGATATGCTACAAGTTTTACCAATGAAGAGAGATATAAATTTTAGTGATATGCAATCCGAGGAAAAGTGTATCAAACGAATGCTAAAAGTTCCATAAACAAAAACAGAAAAGTCAAACGAAAAATCTGAGAGAGGATTTTGTTCATAGCAATGTGTTTGACAAAAATCTCATTCAAATTTTCAACAAGTACTACACCCTTAACCTATTGCTTGTATTAGGATATGAGTAGCCAATTTGTGGCTTACCATATCATTTTATTATATCATTTATACTTTCTCATGCTTAATAGGTCGGCCTTGGTGATGGCCATAACATATGAATAGTATATATAGGGGATTGTAGGTAGTATTTCATTATCATTTGAGCATTTGAGTCTTATTATATGGTTTGGAGGTTACCCCTCGAAGTGGCAAAGCTATTATAATTGCATATTGAGATCATTATTCTAAAATATTATGTTATTTGGTGTTCTATTATTGCTGATAATCTGAATTATAGTAGTAATTTCATTACAAGTGGTATTAGAGCTGCGATTTGGGCAAAAATTAGGGTAAAACCCTAATTTTTTGTTTCCACCATATATTGCGAACCAGATAGCATTAGTGGGAGATATTTTTACCAGAGTTGCGAAACATTTCAAGTAAGGTTCCCTGAAAATTTAAGACTTTTTTGATTTATTTTGCACAAGTTATTACAAATTTATGGTTTTACATAAAATCACTCCCTATGGTACAAATTGTGGAATTTATTCAATTTCTTTACATTTTCGGAAAGCTCTCAAAATATAGTATTAGTATCTTCTCTGTGCTTTTTCCTATTCTGCTGAATTTGTATCTAAACGCTACACCCTAAGGGTTGACATCATGGAGGGGCCTTCCACAAGAGCAAAAAAGAATCCGGTTACTCCAGGTAAAACCCCAGATAAAGATGGTGTAGTGATTGAAGAGATGGAGTCAGAAGGGGTAAATACAAATTCCTCAACACTAGGGTTTACCTCAGTTGATCATAAGGTGAGCTAACTTGAGTATGAGCTGTGAAATGTACAATCTGAGATGACCTCTAAGGGAGACATAGACCAAATCAATCATCGGTTGGATGATATCATGCAACATGTAAAGGGTAAACATTATGGCCCAAATCCGGCCCATATAAACCAAGAAAGATTTTTAGTTAAAAATCATGGACAAAATAACCATGTTGGATCACTTTTCTAGGCCAATCAGAATCCAACTTATTCGCAACCATGAAACATGATGCCAAAAGTGGATATGTGCAAATTTGATGGTAAGGATCCCCTGAATTGGATAAATCAAATGGAGAACTTCTTTGAGTTACATCAAACACCATCAGGAAAAAAGGTGACATTGGCATCCTTGTATCTTGAACCAACCCAATTCGTTTGGTATTGATGGTTATGTGCTCAAAGGAAGAAGAATGGTCTCGGTGTCACTTGGACAATTTTTACCGAGGAGTTGCAATTGCATTATAGTTCCAGTGTTTAAGAGAACTAATTTAGTTAATTAGCAAAGTTAATGAAAAACAAGATCAGTCAAAGATTATGTGCATCAATTCCAAAACCTATCCTTAAGGGTGGAGACTATTCCAGAAGAGAATTTGAATGACCTGTTTCTTGGGGGTCTTAAGGACCACATCGAGCATGAGGTGCATATGTTTAATTCACTCAAGTTTTCTGATTATATTATCATGGCACGTCGAGGAGAGCAAAAAAATTATTTGTAGTAGAAAGTTGCCGTTCATTAACACCAGAGACCGTAGTATCTCTTCCCCTTCATTTTCTAGGCCAATTAGATTGACTCCTCAAAAAATGGAAGAAAAGAGAGAAAAAGGATTATGTTTTAACTGTGATAGAAAATATGGACCGGGACACAAATGTGCTGAGAAGAATTTATTCTATATTGATAGAGGTAATGAGGATGATGAGGAAGCTGAAGTTATAGGAGAGGCTGAGGAACCAGTAGAAGATGAAGTAGAGGATCACCAACCTACAATTTCTTGCCATGCATTGTCAGGTATTATTACTCCTCAAACACTCAAGATTATTGGCTATCTCAAAAAATAGAAGGTGACGATGTTGATTGACTCGAGAAGTACTCATAACTTCATAAATAGTAAGTTAGCTTCATGCCTCAAATGTTTTATTTACCCAGCTCCAAAAATGCAAGTTATGATTGCGGATGGTGGGACAGTCAAGTGCATAGGAAAGTTCCATAGTATCAAGCTTTCCATGGAAGACTGCATGTTAGACTCGCCTATGTTTGCTATTTCTATGGGAGGGGCAACTATTGTTTTGGGTGTCCAATGGCTCACAACCTTAGGTACTATAGAGATGAATTTCTAAGAATTGTTCATACGATTTCATTTAGATGGAAGGACAATACAATTGAATGGGATGGTAGCTAAGTCTCCGCAAATTATTAGCTCTCATCAGATGCAGAAGGTTCTCAGAAAAGGAGTAGATGGATTTATAGCGAAGTTATTTTCCATAGAAGTAAAAAAATATAGAGTCTTCAATGCCACCTGATCTTCAGAAGATTGTTGATGCTCACTCATCTATTTTTGATGCAATTCTAAAGGGACTACCACCAGTTAGGGATCATGATCATGCCATTTAGTTGATTCTAGGGACCCAAACACCTAACATCAAACCATACAGATACCCATATTCCCATAAAAGTGAGATCAAGAAAATGGTTCAAGAAATGTTGAAGGTAGGTATCATCAGGCCTATCCAGAGTGCATATTCTTCACCAGTGGTCATGGTACGTAAGAAGGATGAAACATGGAGGATGTGTCCAGATTATCGAGAACTCAACAATTACACCATCAAAGATAAGTTTCCTATTCCAGTAATTGATGATTTACTTGATGAATTACATGGTGCTGTTTATTTCAAAAAATTAGATCTTCGTTCGGGGTACCATCAAATTAGAATAAAAGAGGAAGATGTTCATAAAACGGCTTTCAGGACTCATGAGGGCCATTATGAGTTTTTGGTAATGCCTTTTGGTCTTACAAATGCACCTTCAACCTTTCAGAGCCTGATGAACACTGTATTTAGGCCATTTTAAAGGAAATTTGTATTAGTTTTCTTTGATGACATATTGATTTACAGTAAGACATGGGAAGAACACTTACAACATGTAAATAAAGTGTTGGAAGTTTTAGAGAAACACACTCTCTATGTAAAGCCATCCAAATGTTCTTTTAGTGTACAAGAGGTAGAGTACTTGGGTCACATTGTATCCCATGAAGGCGTCAAAGTTGATCCTCAGAAGATCAAAGCTATGGTGGAATGGCCAAGGCCCAAAACTCTCAAAAACCTTCGTGGGTTCCTAGGACTAACAGGGTACTACAGAAGATTTGTGTGGGGATATGGTAGAATAGTAACCCCACTCACTGCATTGCTAAAGAATGATGCCTTCCATTGGACAGACGCAGCCACTAAATCCTTTGAGCAGCTGAAGGAAGCCTTGTGCAGCATCCCAGTTTTGGCTACTCCCATCTTCTCAAAAACCTTCATTGTTGAATGTGACGCTTCAGGATCAAGATTGGGAGTAGTTCTAATGCAGGAAGGAAGACCAATTTCATTTGAGAGTCGCCAATTCAAAGGAAAATATCTTCTCAAACCTATCTATGAGAAAGAAATGATGGCCATTCTTCATGCGGTCAAACAATGGAGACCCTATCTCATGGGTAGACACTTCAAGGTAAAAACTTATCATGATAGTCTCAAATACTTTTTGGAGCAAAGGTGATCATCTGAGGAACAACAAAAGTGGGTAACAAAAATGTTGGGTTATGATTTTGAAATCATATACAAAAAGGGTAAAGAAAATGTAGTAGCTAATGCGTTGTCTAGAAGGGATACATCTGCAGATTCCTTACTATGTGGAATGTCCATGTTGACGGCCGATTGGGTGGATGAAGCAAGATTGGAATGGGATCAAGACAAGGATACACAATCTCTAATACCAAATATCAAGCAAGGATCTATGACATCTAACAAATTTGAGTGGAAAGGTAATGCCCTATGGTACAAGGATAGGTTATACTTGAGTAAAGATTCTGAGTTGAAGCATAAGATTCTTGCAGAGCTACATGCCTCACCTGTTGGAGGACACTTTGGGTTTTTGAAGACATATCATAGAATAAAAAGAGAATTATTTTGGGAAGGACTCAAGGGGGATGTACAAAATTTTGTAGTAAAGTGTTTAGTGTGCCAACAGAACAAAGGGGAAACAATTAAGACACCAGGACTATTGCAACCCTTACCAATTCCTAGCCAGAGATGGGAGGAGGTATCCATGGATTTCATCACCGGATTGCCTTGTTCAGAGGGTAAGAATGTTATTTTGGTGATTGTCGATAGGCTCACAAAATATGCCCATTTTTGTGCCCTATCACATCCATTTGCAGCCAGTACAGTTGCAGCTATTTTTTTGGAGACAGTTCAAAGGCTACATGGAACTCCAAAGATAATTGTAAGTGATCGTGATCCTATTTTCACAAGTAATTTTTACACAGAATTATTTTCATGTTTGGGTACTCAGCTAGCTCATAGTTCATCTTATCATCCTCAAATTGATGGGAAAACGAAAGTGGTCAACAAATTCTTAGAAGGGTATCTATGTTGTTTTGTATCAGATAAGCAGAAAGGTGGATTAAATGGCTACCACTTGCAGAATGGTGGTATAACACATATTTTCATACCTCTTCTCAAATGACCCCATTTCTAGCCTTATATGGTTACCATCCACCTTCTATCACTTCCTCCTTGAGGGTGCAAACTAAGGTCAGAGATGTTGAGGAACACATTCAACATCAACAACAGGTTTTGGCTAGTTTGAAGGAGAATTTAGCACTAACACAAAATATGATGAAACAACAAGCAGATCAACACCGTAGTGAAAGAAATTTTGAAATTGGTGACTAGGTTTTTTTCTACGTCTTCAGCCTTACAAACAGATGTCCCTAAAGTAATAGAAAAATGACAAAAAACTTGCTCCTAAATATTATGGCCCTTATCAGGTTCTACAGAAAATTGGCAGTGTTGCTTATAAACTAGAGTTGCCTCCATTTTCACACATACACCCAGTATTCCATGTTTCATGCCTGAAGAAGGTTATTGGATAGAAATTTGAAGCAGAGTTACCAGAACTTGACGAGGAAGGAAGAATCATTTTGGAGCCAGAGAAGATTCTATAAACATGTACTAAGAAGCTGAGAACCAGAGACATTAAGGAATATCTGATTGAGTGGAAGAATCTGAGCATAGAAGATGCAACCTAAGAGGATGAAGGTTTTTTGTAGCAACATCCAGGATTATTCAATGTTGAGGACATCATTGGTTTGAAGGGTAAGGGCATGCTACGCCCTTAACCTATTGCTTGTATTAGGATATGAGTAGTCGATTTATGGCTTACCATATCATTTTATTATATCATTTATACTTTCTCATGCTTAATAGGTTGGCCTTGGTGATGGCCATAACATATGAATAGTTTATATAGGGGATTGTAGGTATTATTTCATTATCATTTGAGCATTTGAGTCTTATTATATGGTTTGGAGGTTGCCCCCTCGAAGTGGCAAAGCTATTATAATTGCATATTGAGATCATTATTCTAAAATATTGTGTTATTTGGTGTTCTATTGTTGCTCATAATCTGAATTATACTAGTAATTTCATTACACAGGTTTTACCAATGAAGATAAATCTAACTTTTAGTGAACTGCAATGAGGAAAAAGCGTATCAGACAAGCTTCAAAACTTCTACAATAAAAAACAACAAAGTCAAATGGAAAATCTGGGAAATTTATTTGGTCAAAATCATCTTTTGAGGAAAAACCTCCTTCCAATAATGTAGGAGAATAAAATTATTATGATTCTTGTTACCGAGAAAATAAGGAAAATATTTGGGAGCAAATCTTCCTAAAATGCCCCAAGTGAGATAACACTTTGATTCCAATAATATATCTCTCTCCATATTTTTTGGAGATGAAGATCTTAGTTGTTAAGGTTATAATAAATATAAAATCAAATTGTATATCCCAAAATAAGGAGTTGGTTGGACGCATAAATTATAAATGCAACCTTCTACACTCAGATATGTAATGTTTTACTACCAAGAAATAAAGATTTGTTCTTTCCTCTCAAATATTATGTAGTTTTAAGATCTCAGAAGTATGATTTAAATCCTCTTCCAATGAATGAGCTGGTCACTCATTTCAAGGAAGATGGATATGTGTATTTATGTTTATGTTTATTCATTTGTCTATAATTCATTATGTTGTATTGTTTTTATCTTTGTATTGTGAAAATTTAGTATGTTGTGAACCTGTAGGTGTTTCGTTCAATTATGTTTATTTCTAATTCAACAATTTCAATTTATGCAAGTGTGTTTAAATTTCTACAAGTGTGATTTCCTTCCTTCATGCAAGTGTGATTTATTTCATGCAAAATTTATTTCTACAAGTGTCATTTATTTTATGGAAGTTTGGATTGTGTTTAAAGGAGCCACTTTCATGAGATCTTATTCTTTTAATGCATACAACCTTCGGACACCAACCCGGATTGACATTATTAATAGTTACACCCAGGATTGATGACCCTCGTCAGCTTCACCAAATTCCAAGTTTGGTTCTCCATGAGATCCTAATGCTCCTCATCCATGGTTTGTTCCCACTTCTTCTTGGCATCTACCTGCATTTCTTCATCAAATCTCTTTAGCTCTCCATTGTCAGTGAGTAATAAATAATAAAGAGAAGGAGAAAAATTCTCAAGTTCTTTTCTTACCCTAGAAGACCTCCTCAATACAGGTGTTTGGGGTTCCTGTTGAATAGTTTCCTTAACTGATTTGTGTGTCACTTTCTCATCCAAAAGATCCTCTACCACTGCATATTCTTTCCTAGATTCTTACTTATTTTCCTGCAACTGTTACTTATACATGAATTTCTCATTAAAGACCACATCCCTAGATTGAATTATTTTCTTGTCCTTAATACTCCAACATTTATATCCAAATTCATTACCGCCATAACCAATGAAAGTGAATTTTTATGCTTTAGCCTCTAGCTTGGTCCTATTGGCTATCATCCTTGTCTATATAAACAAACACCTCACATCCAAAAACTCTAAGAAAAGAGTAATCAAATTTCTTACCATACTAAGCCTCCTCAGGTATGCCTCCATCTAAGGCACTTGAGGGTCCTCTGTTTATCAAGTACACAGTTGTGCTCACTGCTTCTACAAAAAAATAAAGAGGCAGTCATGTATATAACCTCATGCTCCTAGCACGTTCCATTATTGTCTTGTTCATTCTTTCTGACACCCCATTTTGTTGTGGAGTTCCTGGAAATGTCTTTTACTTATGGATTCCATTCTTAGAACAATAATCATCAAACTCATTGTTGCAATATTCACCTCCATTAGCTAACCTGAGACATTTTATCTTAAGACTTGTTTCATTCTCTACCAAGGCTTTCCATTTAACAAAAGTGTCAAATACATCAAAAAAATTATAATACAATATACCCAAACTTTCCTTGTTACATCATCAATAAAATTAACATAATAATTTGAACCCCCAATAGATGATACATGAGCCGACCCCCACACATCAAAGTGTACCAACTCTAACTTACTCTCTTTCTTCCTAGGTCCAACCTTGAGAAACTTTACTCGATTTTGTTTCCCATATATACAGTTCTTACAGAACTCCAAACATGTTTTTGTATATCAGGGAAAATTATTCTTTATGATCTCTATGCCCTTATGGCTCATATGACCGAGCCTATAGTGCCACAATGTTGTATTTGCGTCTGAAGCCACAACATTACCATGCAATAGTGCTATCAGTGATTAAATACAAGGTTCCAACCTTCTTACCTATTGCCACCACAAGAGCACCCTTGGTAACCTTCCAAGAGTCCGTTTTAAATATCAAATTACAATCATCACTTCCCAACTTCCCTACCGATATCAAATTTCATCTTAATGTAGGCACATGTCTGACATTCTTCAATAGCCATGTATTCTCATTCTGCATCTTAACCTGAATATAACCTTTTCCAACTATGTTACAAGGCTCATCATCACCAAGAAAAATATGCCTAAAATCCCCTTGAACATAATCAACAAAATAATGCCTATGTGGAGTAGCATGGAAAGAAGCCCCCAAATCTAAAACTCAAGATGCGACAATATTATGCAAAGAAAGAATCAAAGCATCCTGACATACATTACCCGTTGCCACATTTTCCTCCTTGTTTTCTTCCTGTTGTTTCTTCTTGTCTCGAAGCTCCCAGCAGTTCTTCTTTGCATGCTCAGACTTTCCATAGTGCCAACATACCATCTTACTTTGGATTTAGACCTTGCTCGATCTTTTTATTTTCCACTACTTCCTTTATTCTTTTGTCTCCCTCTAGTTTCCACCGTCAAATCATTCCCTGAAGTAGAATATTCCCTAGAGATTTTTCTTTGACATTTCATCACTTAGAATCACCCCTATAATGTCCTCAAACTTCAACTTTGAGTTATTTGGAATTGAGTTGCTTACCACCATTACCAGGCTATTCCAACTCTCAGGTAAGGAGCACAAAGTTAATAAAGCCCTAACTTCTTCATCAAAATTGCAACCGAAGCTAGCATATTCACAGCCGTATTAAAATCATTCAAATGATCTATTATTGAACTATTCTAAGACATCTTCATATTAAACAATCGTTTCATTAAAAATATCTTGTTAGAGGTAGAGGGGTTTTTCATATAACTTCCCTAATGCATCCATCAATTCTTTTGTAGTCTTTTCCTTTGAAACATTAAATAATAACGAAGATGCAAGACATAGCCAGATTGTTCCAAGTGCCTTCCTATCCAAAAAATCCCACTTTGCAACCATCATGCTCAAGGGTTTTTTCCCTTTCTCAGACAACGGAATATGAAAATCCTTCTGATAAAAGTAATCTTCCATCTGCATCTTCCAAAGGCTAAAATTCTTCCCGTTGAATTTATCAACCCTTGATCTTCCATCATCTGACATAGGTCCCACTCAAGATAAAAATTTCCCTGTGATTCAACACTTTAGCAAACCAAACCAGGCTCTGATACCAATTTTTAGGAAATAAGGGATAAAATATGTGGAATAATCTCACACATATTCGCAATAGTAGAAACTAATATGCAGAAAGATATTATAGATCTAAAATAAATGTGTAGAAAAACAAAAGAACATAATATAAAAATAGTATTTAACATGGTTCACCCAATTTGGGATACGTCCACCAAGAATCACTTGCTCATATTTTATGACAAGCCACCTCTCTCTCAATACAATACTAAGATTTATTTGGATTGTGCTCAACAAACTCTCATGAATTCACACTTGAACTCACACACATATACAATGATATGTCTCACCTATCAAAAGTACATCAATAGGTAACTGCTTAAGTAGTTTTACAATACAATGGGTACCAAAACCATGGGCCAAAACAACCCCATAAACCTATGGGTCAAATATTATGCCCATATGAGAAGAGCACGTTTCCCGGGATATTGGGAACATTTTTTGAGGCCATAAAAATTTTCAGCGAGAAAACTATGGAGAGTGTATAGTAATTTTAGTATACAGTATTCAATACTTCCACACATGAAAACAAGCTCCACAACATAATAAGTTACATTCATAAAAATTATTATAATATAATGTAGTGCTTCATCAATAATGGTCATTATCAGTCAAATTTCACTTTGAATTAACTTTAACTTGACCTGATGTTCTTAAAGGAAATGATGCCTAAATGTTTTGTTTGAATACTACCTATAAAATGAACACTAATTACATAATAGTAAATGTATTCCACAATCTAACATAGAAGAACATGAGAGTTATTATAATAGGTAGTGCTCAATACAAGTCATTCGGTATTGGGAGGACCTTGTAACATAAAATAACATAAGAGTAATTACAATAGGTAATGCTCAATACAAGTCATTTGGTATTGGGAGGACCTAATCCTCAGAGCCCATACCATAACATACTTTAATCTATATATATATGAGAAGGAGAACCAATGTATATTGGTTAAAAAACAATTTTCAGTTGAACCATTCATAAGGACTCATCGATACATTACCCAAAGCAGACAATACAATTATTAACAACATAACAAGGACAATTACCAAAACTTGTAATTTATAATATATTTATGACAATACCAATACTAACATGTTAGTCTACAATGTACAGATCACTGTTAATAATGGTATTTTGAAGAATATCATCTCACCAAAAGTATTTCATAGATTGAATTTGTCTCCAATGCTTCACCCAAAACCATTTATCACTGTATGGTTCGAATCATGTTTTGAGAAGCACATCACATATCAATGTCACCTAGTATACAAAACCAATCCATTTAAATATTTAGTTTTTTTGATGTGCCACTATTAGAGGCATGCGATGTTTGGCTTAGGAAACCATATATTTTTCATTGGAATGCAATCGATGAGTTAATACATAGGAATTTTGTCATAGACATTGTATAGATACCACATAACATAACTAACCCTAATTTTTCACTTATCAATGCCGATAAATGTAAGAAGGTAATCAGTTTTAGTAATAAATGTGTTGTTGATGGAGAGACTTAGATGTAAGAACATCATGCATATCAATCACATATATCTCCTTCTTAAGAAGAAGCACATCAATGTAACCAAGACTAGATGGATACATTTGCATCACCTATTGGTATACAAAAATCATTACGTGGTAAAGCATAATTACTATTGAAATGATTCCACAGATACCTTCGCAGCACCTACTGGTATACAAATAACATTATGTGGTAAAGAATACTTATTATGGAAATGATTCCGCAACTAACTCTACCTAATGCCTCTCTATATTGTTGATAATTCCTTGAGAATGAGGATATCAAAAAGCATATGTATGTTCTGGTGGATAAAGAAAACATCATACCCATCTCATATTTACATCAATCCAACTATGCTCACACAAAAGAAGGATGTCACATGGAAGTTGTGCATAGAGTACAAAGCTCTCAAGAAAATCAATATGAAGAACTAATTCCCTCTTCCCATAATAGAGTATATTTTATACTAGCTTTCTACCACCATGTTATTTATAATGAAAAATATCAAGATAGGGTACCATCGAATTCTTTTTTCTCTCAAGCATAGGGAAGATGGCCTTTAAAACCATAGAAATTTTGTTTAAATGATTAGTAACACCTTTGAGTTTTACTAATGCACTTGCAACATTGATAAAAATGAATAATAACATCATGTAGGTGTCCAGGATTTTCTTTATTATTGTCTACCTTAATGGCATCTTGCATTTCAATAAAACATGGGTAGAACATCCATGCCATATACAAAAAGTGAACAACACTTCGTGGAAACACAAGTATGCAAGCATGGAGATTCAATATTGGATATATTGTTGAACTCCATTCTTGACTGTGAATTCTTGTTTATTTAAAAGCATTACTACGTTTATGTATGTATGAATATCTTATGTTTCGACATACTTTGGTATGTGGTATCAGAGCATGGTTTGTATGAAGAATTTTAAGAGAAATATAAAACATATTCTTTGTGTGTTTGTTTCTTTTAGTCTTGTTTCAACAATACTTGTTCTCTTCTTGGTACTAGTTACGATTTTTGTCTATTATCTTTACTAGTTGACCATTATGCAAAAAGAGATGTGTCATTGTAAGTCGTCGTGGTGAGTGCATTTTTAGGATGATACTGTAAGTCACAAATCAGGACCAGCTTGCAATAATGGAGCAAATAGATAGACTATTTCCATAAGAAGATGAAGTTGTCAGTCTTTCTGATATGTTCAATATAAATTCCGCAACAAATTTACAATAAGAAACATAACCCCCTCTATAATGGAAGCTCCCAAATATATCCTATGACAAATTTTATGATAAACTATCTCCTTTTCATCTAGTTGTTACTTTCAATTTTAAAACCAGAGAATCTATCATACAAGTATCTCAGACAGATAAGCATGAGTATGTTATTCCCTTGATAGATCCCAAAGATATCAAATTTATTCAAGGCCATAAGTTTTACAAGTTTGTGCATATATGTTTTTTCAAATAGGGATCAATCCTCTATTTACACGTGGTTTAAATGCATTTGTGTTATGTTTTCTTTTAGATTGGTGTCATAATAGTTTCAAGGTTTTTTATTGGCTATTGTCTAGATTAGTTTGTATAATGGTATAGTTTCTTTTGAAGTTTTCCTAAACTATCTAGTAGGAATTCATTGTGATAATATTTTAAATCAAGTCATGCATTTGCATCTTGAAACCTCAAGAATAAATATGAAGCCAGGATCATGCCCCCTTGTTATACATTATAAAATCATTTATAGATTATTCAAGACTTTGCATCCTACGATAAAGAATGGTCTTCCAAAGGATAGGAGCGTGAAGAGCCATCTTAGCATAGAATCTCATAAGACAAAACCAAAGTTGATTTCATGGTCTGATATAAAAGTTCCTAAAGAATGGACATTGTCAAAGAAAATTCTAGATAAAGGTCAACCTTCATTTCAAAATACAACCCAAAGTATCAAATTCATCTAGTAATGTGTCATATTATTTTAGAAAGAAAGATTTAACCTCTTCGTTTTTTGGAGTTTCTTCTTCCAGATCCACTTCTTATTTTTCCGCTAAGCCCCCAAAGAAATGGAAAAAGAAAGAAAAGAAAATTATCTACAGTCATGATAGTATTATACATGATCATAACACTGATTATTTATGGTGTCAAAACTATGAACAAATGATCAAACAATAATATATTCCATTTAATGGCCTAGTGATTAATATGATTACTAGGACCAATATGGAAATATTTGTTTCAAATCTTCCTCCTCTTGAAGATACAAAGATCACATCCGTTGATGGAAAGCAAAAAGCTACTTATTGGTACCAAAGAATAGTCAACAAAGAGATTGAGCCTTCATAGTCTTCAAAGATGCTCAATTGGACAAACAAAGCAGTCAGATTTTTTCATGAGACCTTCAAGAAACACAATGTTGCTCTCCTTGAAATGGAAAACACGTTCAAAGCTTTAAATCTCTACAATAAAGGTGATTTAAAATCAACTATCTCTTTTTTTAATGATAAAGTGGATATTATTCACTCCTTTGTACAAAATATTTCTTCTTCTGTTGAGTCTATAGTCCAACGTATTACTGAGATCCATAATCTTTCTTCAGAAGTGTCTAAAGTTGTAGTTGACAATATTAATCCTATTGTCAAGATTACTGATGATACACGTAAAGAAATAGGATCAAAGCATTCTACTTCTCATAAACATCTTTCAAGCTAGATCCAATCAATTCATCAACAATTTGTTGAGCAAAAATACAAAAATTGGCATCATTCAATCCTTTTTTGAGACAATCCCTACTATATCTAACAAAATTGATGATATTCATTCTTATACTAAACCATCTTATCACATAATTCCTTACTAGTCTAAAAACGTTTCATGGTCACATGTTGTAAAAAAGGTGAATGATTCTATTCCAAGTCTTCCTTCTTCTTCCAAAAGTATCTCCATGGAAAAATTAACTTTTGAAGATGTTGAAAGCATCTATACTCCTACAGAATCCTCTCATATTGTTGAACCACTACATAACATTGTTTGTACTCAAACTCTTCAATCGAGTTGGTACAAGATTGGGTGCAATAATCCTGCTCAGATTAAAGACATGGTTCATGGTATGTTAGCTTGGTCAAATACTCGGATACCCCAATGGCCTAAAGCTCCTCACTCTACGGCTACAAATCTATTGCTAATGGGTTTTTTGGAATTGTTAAAGAATGGTGGGTATCACTTCTTATCTCAGATCAAATTGCTATTCTAAATCAAGGAAATTCTACCTTGATTGTTGCACAAATTAATGACTTCATGGGACCATTGATAATGACAAGTTTAAGAATATTGTGATATTCTTAAAATCTAGAATCTCTTATAGGACTTAGGTTAAGAAGTATCAGTTCTATATGCAGAATTTGTACTATAAATTATGGTAGAATAAATGACCTTACTATGAAAGACCAAATATATTGAATCTTTTCCTACATTTTTACTGAGTACAAAAAGGCTCTGCAGCATCGCCATGCTGAACAAGTCAGTTTTGGTGCTATAAATCAAATCATAGATGAGACTAATGTTCATCTGTGCCAAGTAAGGTTTGACATAAAAGAAGTTGTTAAGGCACAAAAGGCAATTACGTGTTAAATTTTTCCAACTTCAAGATAATGATCCTTTTGGCTACAAGCATGTTCGACTTCACAAGCATCACGCCAAACATAAGCCTTGTTCATATTGATCTTATTTTTTCAAAAAGGGAAAGGGATCTTGGCACAAAAAGAATCCCTATAATAGGTATTTTTCTCCTCCCAAAAAGAGAATTATTTTTCAAAAAGCAAAGATAGATTTGGTTTAGAAGAAATAAGTTTGTTTGTTTTATCTGTAAAGGAAATCACTATGCAAATAAGTGCCCACAGAAGAATATTGATAAAGGAAAGGCTAAGGTAAATTTCCTTAAGGAAAAAAATATTGATGAAGATAAGTATTATTTTACTTTTGGATCTAAATATGAAATCTTAGATATTTTATAAAGTTCTGATGAAGAAATCTAGAAGATCAACATGGTAAAAAATTCATAAACTAGTTATGAATATAATAGTTCTGATTCAGGGTATAATTCTTTGTGTTGCTTTACAAATATTAATATGTTATCAGAATTTCCACATCCTTTCATTCCTCCAAATTTAGAGCTACATGCTCATCAACTGGATGAATCCCAAAATGCATATGAAATGTGCCCTTAATGGGATACAACGAAAAGATCTTATTTATATCAACCGATGACCAATCTCCAATTCAGGCATCAAGCTCAGCCAATGTTGAACTCCAACAAAAGCAAAAAGACAAAGATAGGTGGAAAATTCTCAAGCATTAACAAGAAGAACAAAGGACTAATCCATTAATTCTCACTGGTGAAGATCTTGATGATCTGTATGGTGGACCTATTTTGAGAAGTTCTCCCAAATCTACACCACCAAAACAACCCAAAGGAGGTTGAGTTATAAGCATTCAAGGAGGACGTGACAAAAGTAGAGAAAGGAGTTTCCCTTTCTTATTTCCTCAAGAAGTACTAAAGAACTAGGAGAGCCATCCTAAAGAATTGAGTCTACTCCTCTTTTCTCCAGAAAACAATGGCTAATTGATAAAATTGATTTTCTCCAGAAAGAAAACATTGGTGAATTGATAAAAAATATTTTCTCCAAAAATTCATAACTAACGCCTCAAAAGAATTCAAGAAACTGGTTGAAGAAGATGAACAAGATAAGGAACATCTTGAAGAATCCCAGGAAGCATTGGATCAAGCTTACAATTAGTTTATCCAAGCTCCTGATGAAGAGGAATCAATTCAAGAGATGAGTACTCTTAAGAATGCTCAAAATCCTTTTATTACCATCACTTTTTGCATTACTAATATTAGACAATATTCATTAGATGCAATGATAGATACCGATGGAGATATTAGTCTTCTTAGAGCCAAGGCCATTCCACAAGATTGTTGTTAACAAACTTATCTTAAGATCACTTTTGATAATAAGTTAGTTGTTTCAAATTTCCTAGCCTATGTCCCAGTCAGCATCGCAGATTTTCGGATAACCATAAGATTCTATCAGCACGATGTGCAATCTTATGATTTCTCGATAGGTGTGAATACCTTTTTAGATAGTGGAACTTTTAGTTTTAGTAAAGACACCATATCCTTGTTTAATTCCACAATTCAAACTCCAAGAAAATATACTTATAGGGCAGTTATCCCTCTGACTGTAAAATCTGAAAAGAAAAATAACACTAAATGGATTCATAAATCCATTGATCTGTGTCAAAGTAATATTGGGACATTTCCCTAAAGATAAAATAGGATTTATGTTTTGATAATCCCCATGCATTTACTCATAGAAAAAAGCATTTCTGTAAAATTGATTTTATCTTTAAACACAAGGGTGGAAAAGAAATTCTTCCTAAGTTCAAAGCACATCATAAAAGGGTGAATCTAAAGGATCATCTTAAATGTGAGGAAGAAATCAAGAAGCTACTACAAGGAGGATTCATTAAAGAATCCAATTCACCATGGGCACGTGTTGCATTCCATGTAAATAAAAGAAGTGAGCAATAAAGGGGGAAAAAAATATTAGTAGATTATAAACCACTAAACAAGTATATCCAAGCAGTCCAACATACTATTCCTGCCAAAGATGATATGTTCAGTAGATTGAAGATATCAAATATCTATAGCAAGTTGGACCTCAAAAGTGGATTTTGGCATTTGGAAAACAAATTCAAGAGTGCATTTGTAATTCCAAGAGGCCAATGCGAGTGGAATGTCTTACCTTATGGACTTAAAACGACTCCTATATTTCAAAAGGTAATGGACAATATTTTTAGTTTTTTTCTTGAATTTCTATTGGTATATACAAATGATATTCTTATATACTCAAAATCTCCCAAAGATCACATAGAACATCATTATAGGTTCTATGATGTAGTATATAGTAATGGTATATGTCTTTCAAGTACCAAAATGGAAGTTTTTTAAGACTATCAATTTTCTTGGTTTGACCATCACCATTGGAGAAATCCAAATCCAAGAGCATATTGTGTCAAAAATTCAAATGTTCCTAAACTAAATAACATACTTGACACAGAGTCAGAGATTTCTTGGATGCGTCAATTATATTGTTGGATTTTATCAAAGCATTGTTGCAAATCACATTCTTATAAACAAAAGACTTCAAAAGAAGCCGCCAACATGGAATCCAAAGACGACTGCAACTATCAAAAGAATTAAGCAGCAAGTATTAAAGTTACCACCCATGTCTCTCCCAGGAGATGGATTGAAGATTATTGAAACTGATGTTAGTAATCATTTTTGGGGTGTCGTGTTAACAGAAAAGGAAGAAAATGGGAGCGAGAAAATTTTCAGATATGCTTCATGGAGCATTATGTGGTTCAAAGCTGAAATCTCATTCAACTCATAAGGAACTCCTAGCTACAAAAAAGTAATTAAAGCCTTCACGTCCTTTGTGCAGTCTGAAAAATTCATTCTTTGAACCGATCTCAAAGATTTAATGGCCAAATTAAATAAGGGGGTCCTTATTTAAGACTTCCTTTATCAGACTTCATAGATGGGGAATGTGGTTTGAAAACTATGAATTTGAAGTCCAGTATATTAAAGGAAAGAAGAATGCTCTAGCTGAATTTGCTAGTAGAGAGCTAAACCAAACTATGAACATAAGTATTACACAGGTCATTCATGAATTTGTTAGGCATGTCTGGTCTTTCTTTAATACTCAAAGGACAATATTTGTTCTCAAGAAAAATGATAATCAAATTTCTTATGAAGCAAAACTCTTAGCTAGAGGTATCATGATGCAGGTGCATCATTTGAACGGTTCATAAAAGTCTAAACTCTTAGTTGTTCTACGCATCCAATAAGAAGCTATTAGGAGTCTTAAGTATTTCTTTTTATTTCATATATTTTAAAGATTCATATCTAATTTCATAGATAAATTAACTATCCTAGTGTGTAGAGATCTTCCTACGTAGGATAGTGATATCATAGATTGTTTAGCTAAGTGTGAGATAGCTCATAATGAGCTCATATTTAACTAAATTCTAGCTTAAGTATTTTAGGATAGAATTTCAAGAAGTTAAGAAAATTTCTATAGTTTATTTTCCATTTTAATAATGTAAATCTCAACAAAACTCGAACTACTCCATCATGAGAGTTGGGATTTTAATTGAGATTTTTTATATTTAGTATTTTGTGGGCAGTTTTAAAGGGGCGTGGATTAGATTGTATTCAGCTGGGAATGAAAATTATGCATTGCTGACAGGGTTGAATTTATTCTCATGCTTTTGAGCATCTATATGATTTTATTATGGATCAAGAGAATGGAATAAAAAAATAGAGATAATGTTTTATGCTGACAATTCACAACTCTATTTTTTTGCGCAAATAGAATTTGGTGTTTACAGGATTGGAGCAATTTCCTATCAAATTGAAAGTTGGGAAAGCTTCTAATAGTTGGCTGGAATGTACACCATTAATTTGAACTTGCTAAGTTGAGAGGAAACAAAGAAATAAGGAGTTTATGGCCTCTCAGGTGGTGTAGAAGTGCCAGGGCAGAATAGGAGAAAATTGTGAATTTCTCTCAATATATTCAACCAAAATTTTGTGAAACTTGGAGAAACTTTCTGCTCCATCAAGACGTCCAAGATGTCTTTTATTTCAGGTTAAATGGTTGAGTATTTTTCAAGAAACTATTTACCATGAATTTTTATGGCGTTTTTTCAGGGAAAGCAAAAAAAAAAAAAAACTTATGGCTGTTTTTTTCTTTAAAATTATTTGTATTTACTCAAAGTAATTGAGTTTGTAAGTTTATTAAAACATTTTAAGAAATAATCAATAGCTTTAGAATTCATTTTAGGTTGATAAGAGTTATAATCATTTGGATAATAAATCCAAAGGCTTGTACATATAGGAGTTAATATACTAGTTTTAAAATTCCTCTCGAAATTGTGTGTAAGAAATTGGAGAGAAAATTTTAAATGAGTTTTGTAGAATTTGATGAATGCAATGAATATTATTAAGACTGCATTCTATATACAAATTGAAGGGAATTATTTGGGAAGTTGACACCATTTTTGGTATCAAAGCAAGGTTCAGAGGAAGAGGAAGAGTGCGTCAGAGAAGGACAACCAATAGATGTAGCATTGCTTGAAGATATGAGGACTGTTTAAGCATGTTTTCAGGCCATGGAGATAGCTCATAGAAGAGTGATTTACATAGGAAATGTTCAGTGACAGAGAAGATGAGAGGCCTAGAGAAGGACCAGATCAAGAGGAGAGAGAAGACAGAGTAGAAAAGAGGATCATCATAGTAGTCACGGGAGTTAGTTCCAGACCTAAGCTAGATGTGTCTATGTATGAAGGCAATCTGAATGTGGATGAGCTAGTTGATTAGATAAATGCTATTGACAAGTACTTTGACTATGAAGGAACATAAGATGACAAGAAAGTGAAGTTTTAATGTACCAGACTCAAGGGACATGCAACTATTTGGTGGTATGGAGTTCAAGAAGAAAGAGAACAGAAGAAAAGGCCAAAGATCAAGAGATGAGACGGGATGGTGTCCAAGTTGAAAGGTAAATTCATGCCTAATGATTATCAGACTAATTTGTTTAAGAAGCTTCAAAATTTAAGGCAAAAAGAATGTTTGTTAAGGATTATACATAGGAATTCTATAAGTTAGCTATCATAGATGGTCATATAGAAGAGGATGTGGAAAAAGTAGCTAGATATCTTAATGGTTTAAGATTTAATATTCAGGATGATATTAGTCTTTTGTCTCCTAGAATAGTTTAAGAAACATACCACTATGCTCTAAAAGTAGAAGAGAAACTATCCAGGAAGCAAATACAACACTCAAGAGGAAGAGGTAATAAATTTTAGAGGAAGAGGACAACAAGGCAAAGGTCAGCTACAAGTCCATAAGGAAGAGTCCAGCAGTTCACATGCCCAAGAAAAATCGTCAAGAGGTAACTATTCTTTTAGAGGTAGAAGACCTTTCTCAAGAGGTATAGGTAGATGTTTTTGGGGCAAATGTTTCAAATGTAACAAGTATGCTGGTCATAGATCCTAAGAATGTCCAAAGAATTCTTCAACAAGTCAAGGGAGTGCACGTCTTGTCTGAGTAGACAAAGAAAGTGTAGTGTCATCTCCTCATGAGGAAGCACCTGAAATTGAAGGATCATTTCTTGTGAAGAGGATCTTGCTTAAACCAAACAAGGAGATCCAAGAACCTGCACAAAGAAAAAACTCTTTAGAACTACATGCAAGGCAAAAGGTAATTGTTGCGAGCTTATTATTGATAGTGGAAGTACAAATAATCTTGTGTTTACTAAAATGATTGATAAGCTAGGCTTGAAGAAGATAACACATCCAACTCCATACAAAGTGCTTTGGTTTCAGAAAGGACTCCAAGTCTTGGTGAATGAACAATGCCAAATGGACTTTCAAATAGGAGTTACAAGGATCGGGTAATTTGTGATGTGATGCCAATGGATGTTTGTCATATTCTTTTAGGTAGACCTTGGCAATTTGACATGAAGGCAATTCATGATGGGAGAAACAACACTTATACTTTTGAGAAGGATGGTAAGAAACACACACTCTTGCCTCTAAAATAATAAAGTGCAGCAGTTGAGGATAGTCCTAAGGTGTTGATGATCAGCGGTAAGGAGTTATTAAATCAGATCAAAAGGAGGAGGTAAGCTTTGCTTTGATTGGTAAGCCAATAACAATAATTACTAGAACAAAGTTGACTAATTTGCCTATAGAAATTCAATATTTAGTGAGTGAATTTGCTAATATCATTACAGATTACTTATCTAATGAATTACCTCCTATAAGAAGTATTAGCCATCATATAGATCTGATTCCAGGGGTTAATCTACAAAATAAAGCAGCCTACAGGATGACTCCAAGGGGGAATGAAGAAATCAAGAATCAAGTACAATATTTGATGAACAAGGGATTGGTAAGAGAAATCTTACGCCTTTGTGTTGTTCCTACAGTGTTGATTCCTAAGAAAGATGGAGGCCGAAGAATGTGCAAGGATTCACGGGATATCAACAAGATAACTATCAGGTATATAGATTTCCCTTACTAAGAATTGATGACTTAATGGATTTTTTAAGTGGTGCAATGTACTTTTCTAAGATAGATCTAAAAAGTGGATATCATGAAATAAGAATTAGAGAGGATGATAAGTGGAAAACAACATTTAAGACAAATGATGGGCTTTATGAATGGCTAGTAATGCCATTTCGATTGAAAAAATCTTCAAGCACCTTCATGAGACTGATGAATGAGGTGTTTAAGGATTTTATAGGTAAATTTGTTATTGTTTACTTAGATGATATCCTCATTTTCATTCAATCATGAGAAAAACATTTTAGACATCTTAGAATGGTTTTGAAGAGATTGCAAGAAGAAAAGTTACTAATCAATCTCAAGAAATGTAATTTTATGAAGACAGAATTGATATATTTGGGATTTTTCATAACACAAGAAGGATTGAAGATGGACAAAGAGAAGGTCAAATCCATCATAGAGTGGCCTACTCCAAGAAGTGTATACGAGGTAAGAAGTTTTCATGGCTTGCCTAGCTTCTATAGGAAGTTTATAAGAAATTTTAGTGGTATTTGTGCCCCGATTGTGGAAACTAGTAAGGGGAATAAGCAGTTGTTCCAATGGACCAAAGTAGCTAAGAAAAACTTCCAGTTACTCAAGAAACAAATTGCATATTAACCTATCCTTGCTTTACCTGATTTTGGAAAACTTTTCCAAGTTGAAAGTGATGCAAGTGGGAATGTTATAGGTGTTGTTTTGAGTCAAAAAGGTAAACCAATTGCATATTTCAATGAAAAATTGCTACGCCATTAACATATTGCTTGTATTAGGATATGAGTAGCTGACTTGTGGCTTACCATATCATTTATACTTTCTCATGCTTAGTAGGTCAGCCTTGGTGATGGCCATAACATATGAATAGTATATATAGGGGATTGTAGGTAGTAGTTCGGGATCATTTTGAGCATTTGAGTCTTATTGTATGGTTTGGAGGTTTCCCCCTCGAAGTGGCGAAGCTATTCTAATTGCATATTGAGATAATTTATCTATAATATTGTGTTCTTTGGTGTTCTATTTATGCTCATAATATGAACTATACAAGTAATTTTATTACAAAAACTTAATGACACTAAGAAAAAATACTCCTCGTATGATCAATAATTTTATGCTATTGTCCAAGATTTGAAGAAATGGAGGCACTACTTGATGCCTAAAGAGTTTTTGTTGTATAAATTGATAACCATGTTTTACAATTTATCAATACTCAACCTAAACTCAGCGAAAGACATGTAAAATGGGTTGAATTTTTACAAAATTTTACATTTGTTATCAAACATAAGAGTGGACAATATAACAAAGTGGTGGATGCTTTAAGTAGGAGAAATTTTATCATGCAGGAGATGTAGTTGAATGTTTTGGGGTTTGATGCTTTGAAAGAGATGTATAAGGAGGATGCAGATTTCAAAGAAGCATATGCAACATGTGAAAATCCCACAAACGGAGATAGGAGTCCTAGGATGGAATACTTGATTAAAAAAGGATTACTATTCAAAGGAAGTCAGTTATGCATCCCAAAATGTTCCATGAGAGAGAATCTACTGAAAGAGAAACACGGTGGGAGTTTAGCATGGCATTTTGGGCAAAATAAGACATTTTCTCAATTAAGTGCTTATTATTTTTGGCCAGGTATGCAAGCTGATGTGAAAAATTTTGTAGAAAGATACAAGATATGTCAACATGCAAAAGGAAAGAGCCAAAATGTTGGGTTGTATCAGCCATTGCCTATTCCTAGTAGACCATGGGATTTTGTAAGTATAGATTATGTACTTGGATTACCAAAAACTCATAAGGGTAATGAATCCATATTAGGTTTAGTTGATAGATTATCCAAAATAGCTCATTTCATAGCATGTACTAAAACAAGTGATGCAACTAATATTGTAAGTTTTTTTTAAAGGAAGTTGTGAGATTGCATGGACTTTCTAGAAGCATTGTCTCTACTAGGGATACAAAATTCGTTGGGCATTTTTGGAGGACTCTTTAGAAGAGATTGGGAACAAATCTTAGTTTCAATTCAGCTTACCACCCTCAAATTGATGGACAAACGGAAGTGCTAAACAAGATCCTTGGAAACATACTAAGGAGCTTGGTAAGTGAACATCCTAAACAATGGGATCAAGTTTTAGCTCAAGTAGAATTTGCATATAATGATTCACCTAATAGAAGTATTGGTTTTAGTCCATTTCAAATTTTGTATGGCATTCATCCAAGAGGTGTTTATGAGCTAAGAAAATTGGGTAAGCAGGAAATGAGAAGTGCGGATGGAGAAGAATTTGCAGCAGCTATGCAGGAGTTGCATGAAAAGATAAAACATCTTGAAATGAATACATGCAAGTACAAGAAGAGGGTAGACGTGAAGAGAAAAGAGGTGAGTTTTGAGGTAGGTGATTTGGTTTCTTTCTCTCCTAAGGAAAGAAATATTTCCCAAGGGGGGGTATAATAAACTCAAACTAAAAAAATTTGGACCTCGTAAGGTCTTGAGAAAAATTTCTTCAAATGCATATGAGATGGAGCTTCCAAGTGGCATTGAAATCTATCTTATATTTAACGTTGCAGATCTTTATCCCTTCAAGGGAGAGGATGATTCAGCACATGCACCTGAAATAGATAGTGATCAGACTATGAATTTGGATCAGCAACTACCTAAAGCACAACCAAAGGTAATTGAATTAATTTTGGACAAAAAGGTCATGAAAAAGACGAGATAAAGATTATATTCATTATTTAGTCAAGTGGAAGGATCATCCACTTGAAGATGTCGTATAGATGTCAGCTTCAGATATTCTCAAACATGGCAGTAGTATTGAGGAACTCTGCACAGGAATCCATGAAGGATTCTTTTGTTCCTCGATAGGTGCATCATTTGAATGGTTCATAAAAGTCTAGACTCTTAGTTTTTCTATGCATCCAATAAGAAGCAATTAGGAGCTTCATGGATATTAGGAGTCTAAGTATTTCTTTTTATTTCATATATTTTAAAGATTCATATGTAATTTCATAAATACATTAACTTTCCTAGTGTGTAGAGATCTTCCTACATAGGATAGTGATATCCTAGATTGTTTAGTTAAGTGTGAGATATAGCTCATAATGAGCTCATAGTTAACTAAATTCTATCTTAAGTATTTTAGGATAGAATTTCAGGTTGTCAAGCAATTTTCTAGAGTTATTTTCCTTTTTAATAATGCAAATCTCAACAAAAACTCGAACTACTCTTCCATATCAGGAGAGTTGGGATTTTAATTGAGATTTTTCATATTAGTATTTTGTGGGCAGTTTTAAAGGGGTGTGCATTTAGATTGTATTCAACTGGGAATGAAAATTATGCAGAGTTAACAGAGTTGAATTTATCCTCGTGCTTTTGAGCATTTGTATGATTTAAATATGGATCAAGAAAGTGGAATAAAAAAATAGAGATAATGTTTTATCCTGACAATTCACAACTCTATTTTTCAGCTCAAATAGAATTTGGTGTTTACAAGATTGGAGCGATTTCCTATCAAATAGAAAGTTGGTAAAGCTTCTAATAGTTGGCTGGAATGTACAACATAATTTGAGCTTGTTAAGTTGAGAGAAAACAGAGAAATCAGGAGTTTATGGCCTCTCAGGTGGTGTAGAAGTATCAGGGAAGAATAGGAGAAAAATGTGAATTTCTCTCAATATACTCAACCAAATTTCATGAAACTTGGAGAAAATTTCTACCCCATCAAGATGTCCAAGGTACCTTTTATTTCAGGTTAAGTGGTTGAGTATTTTGCAAGAACTATTTTCCAAATATTTTTATGACGTTTTTTCAGGGAGAACAAAAAAAAACGTGTGGTTGTTTTTTTTCTTTAAAATTCTTTGTATTTGCTCAAAGTAATTGAGTTTGTAAGTTTATTAAAAAATTCTAAGCAATAATCAATTGCTTTAGACTTCATTTCAGGTTGATAAGAGTTACAATCAACTGGATAATAAATCCAAAAGCTTGTATATACAAGAGTTAATATACCGGTTTTAAAATTCCTCTCAAATTTGTGTGTATGAAATTGGAGAGCAAAGTTTAAATGAGTTTTGTAGAATTTGATGAAAGCATTGAAGATTATTAAGATTGCATTCTATATACAAATTGAAGAGAAGTACTTGGGAAGATGACACCATATCATCTATGTATCACCTTATGCAATGTCAATGCTCACCATCTCATACAAAGATCCTGTAGTCCCTGAAGGAAATTTTCCTTCCCTCCAAGATTCTATGGTATTTTGTACTCTAAAATGGTGATGGAGACATTATAGGTTTGTAGAACCTCCTCCAATAGATGTTCATGTTGAAGGAATCAGGTTATGAGAATTAACCTTAGGACCTAATACTTTATGGGGATTTGAACTTTATAGGATGTGGCCAGAAGGGAATCCTCTTCAAAATGACATATGGAATAAGCCCAGTAGAGCTGGAGATCGTACTTATATAGCCAATCATTTTAAGTACTTCGTCAAGAAGTATTTTCCCATAAAAATTTCAGATAGTCCTCTCTTTCAAATGCACCCCGACATTGCCTGGAACATTCTGATAAATTGTAAAATATTGTGGTATGTTAAAGAAATATATTATGTAAAAACTAACAATTTTCAGGGAGATCATTCGCATCCAAAAGGACAACTCTGGAAGAAAATATGCCTCCATCACACCATGAATATTCATCCTCTTGCTCCTAGACATTTCCTACGCATTCCAGATCAATACTTATTTCCTTCAAGAAGACGTGCTACAATCAACAATGATGGTACTTCAACTATTTCAAGACTTTGGTATGAACACAATACAAGGGACCTATACTCTGCAGAATGTGAAGAATCTTCCATATCATTTAATAGTGACTTAGAGCATCTTCTTAGTAACCTATGTTGTCATGGATGTTGACAACCCTTGTCAGCCATTAAGGTAAGCATGTTTCCTTTTCCTTTTCTAGTCGTAGCATGGTACGCCCTTATACTTTATTTAGTAGAGTCATTTATGTCTTGTTGGGAATCTTTTGGCTACCTGGGTAGCAAGTATCCAGTCTCTAGGTTTCCAATGAAAAACTACTTTCGTTCTATATAAAGATGGTGAAGGTTTCATTCACTGCATCGGAAGACAAGGGAAGATCTGAGTTTCTGTATCAGAGTTAGGAGTCTAAGTCCATTCCATAGTTTTTTAAATTCATGTTCAAGGTTAAATATGAAGTTTTAGCCTCAACAAGCCTTCTTGACTGTGAATTATTGTTTATTCAAAAGTATTACTATGTTTATGTATGTATGAATATCTTATGTTTTGGCGTACTTTGGTATGTAAATATGGACCCAACAAAGATCAATAATACTCAAGAATGAGTTACAACGAAGAAACTCATAGAGATTTTCCATATGGACACAACTAAGAATTGTATTATTCAAAATGTCTTATACCAAAAAATATCATAGAGCTTTGCCATGTCTTTGAGTTATCAAACTTTTATAAGTTTATGCTTGGTTTTACATATGCCAATTAACCATTGAATCATATCACTAGAGGTGGCACCAAAGCAACTTTGACCTACTGAGCGAAAATCATTTAATCAATCAAAATGAAAATTGTTCCTCACAAGTGCTCATGATACTTGATCTTCAACAACCATTTGAGATAGTGATTGATGCATGTGAGTATGCACTTGGAGTGGTACTTACCCAATTTGGTCTTTCAATTACTTATAGGAACAAAACCTTATCTACAACAATCAAAAAGGTATCACATATTGGGAAATAAAACTAGTGGTTGCTCCAGGGGGAGCAAGTCTACGCTGGCAATGGTATAGGTGGGGGTAGTCTTGTAGATCGGGGGTTGGGGTTGTGTATGGTTGTGGTGGACATATTGTAGGTTAGTTTTTTGGACGTGGTGTAAGTTGGGTCGGGTGGTGGTTTGGTGGGGCATGAAGGGCTTTTATTGGTTAGGTAGGCGAAGGGTACATCATAATCGGGAGGTTTAACTACATTGGGATTTAGAATGGTTATCGTTGGTTTTTTCGTTGGTGTAAGAAGCAGGGGTACATTGGTGGTTGTTCATATGATTTTTGCAAGGATTGGGAAATATTTGTTTTTTAAAACGGTATGGTAATATCTCCCCCATGTAGTTCAATATAAGGAAATTATGGCCCCTTCATTATTACAGTCATTTAGTGTGAACAATTGCAATGAGCATATTTTTTTACTGTAGCCATAGGGTGTGAGGATTTACATGGTGTGCTCGCTTGGAATGGTTGAGTGCTGCAATTCTTGTTGTGCTTGTTTTTTTTCCCTAAATAACTTGGATTTTGTAAGCTGGATCTTTGTCTAGAGGTGGGCCTCCTTTATAGTGGGCTTATATGCATTTCGATAGCAAGTGTTGTATGCAGCTATGGTCATTGTTAATGCGTATTGCTATGGTGTTGAAAATGGTCGTCGTGTTTAGAGTGCTTGCATGGGGGTGGATAGAATTTGTGTATGAGGGGCATACGGTGTTGAGAGGAAGTATGATAGTTTGTTTACAAAGATTGTATATGAGAATAAAGAAGACAAGTTGGGTGCAGGTAAATGGTGAAATGGCATAGAAAATTGAGTGTAAATAGCAATCCACGTGTATCAGTTTTGTATGAAAGTTTTAGTTGGTAGCAAGTGTTAGTAGTTTGGTTTGACTTGACAAATATCTTTAGGTTTATGTAATGTTTCCCCCTTTCCAAAATAGAAATGTGAAACATCTATTATACATTGAATATGGAATAGTTTTTGCAATGTCTAATATTAAACATTGTCCATTGTAATTTGAATTTGTATGCTTTGTTGAATCTCAAATGTGTAGTGCTAATTAAGAGCATGGTTAGATGTAGTCTTTACCGTAGACATCAGTTGTATCAATTTTTATATATATTTTCTCGCTTATAAGCTTTTGGTATGTACATGTGAAGGCTTGGAGGATTAGACATTGGTTGTTGCTAGTTTGTTGGGGGGTGGGGTTATAGTATTGTGTATAGAATCATTCCCTGAGGATTTGGATGGTATCCTCGCTTGCAATGGTTGTTTGTTGCAGTTCTTGTTGTGTTTGTTCTAATTTTCTTTATGTAACCAACATTGCGTAAATTGTATCTTTGTCTATAGTTGTCTCTTTCGTAGTGGTTTTGTACGCATTCCCTTGAGAGGTGTTGGATTCGGATACAATCATTGGTAATATGTACTTCTTCTTGTAAATATCCATAATCTAATCAAATAAAAAACAAAACATTGCACGATAAAATAATAAAACTAGAGATATTGTAATTCATTCGGGAAAAATTTCCAATGGAGAGATTACATATAAATAGCTCAATGAACTTCTATAAGTAAGGAGTCAAGGTTGATCTCTAAGTCCTCTCAATATCCCAAATATCTCTCAACTATGAGTTGTGCATTACAACTATTTTGCACACTCATATATAATTTTATAAATATTAAAAACTATTACTACCAAATAACCCAAATCACTCCTAAGAGTTCACACTATGAACAATATTTTTGTAACAGTCACCCCCTTAGTGTGAACATGGGGAAAGCTATCTCCTGTACCTGCTCATGATCTACAAAGAAATGAAGGTTTTGAATGAGTACCAACAACTCAAACAATATAAGGTTTTCAAAGAGAACCTCCACCTCAGAAAATGGTTTTCTAGTGGAGCCAACCACTACATAGCAGCGTACATTATTTTGCTCACATCATTGTTTCTAACTTTGAGGGATTACAAAACAGAAATTATGCTCATGCAGGAGGTTTAAAACAGAAATGTTACTTTTGTTCATTATTACAACATAAAGTAAACACACCACACAACAAAAATAAAAGGTCACAAATACCATGAAGCAATCTCTTTGTTGGTGACTAACAAGAGATGTCAATTTGCCTCCATCCTCCTATGCCTCCATCCTCCATCAGGCACTACTTAGTATAGGTAGTCATCTTCATCCTCCTTCTATTCAGGTTCATATTCTTCTTTATTCTCTGACTCTTCTTTAACAACTACATTAGCTTCATCCATTTTCAACTTTTCTTTTATGATGTCCTTGGCACGAGTAATACAGAAAGAAGATTTATGTCCTTTTTTCTTACAATAAAAGCATTATAATTCCTCTTTCTTTTTGAAAAAATTAGTATGCTTCCTTTTAATATAAGGAGCAATTTCTTGCTCAATATCTTCTTTTGTTCTTTTTTCTTCAGCTAGTAATGCAAAAAGCATACCATCAAGTGAATGCGAAGGCATTTGACCAAGAGTAAAAACTACATTACTGTATTTTGGAGGCAAACTATTTAATAAAATAGCTTTTGCATCTTCATCATCTACCTGAGCACTTACTTCCGTTAGTTGTGTTAGAAGAGATCTAAGATCGTTAATATGACTTGACATAGTTGTACCCTTATTCATTTTCAACTTGAATAACTACAACTTAAGTGAGAATTTAGCATTCACAGCCTTTGCACCAAATTTCTTACTTAGCAAATCTCATATATCTTTAGACTTTTTTTCTAAGTCTATATAATGCAACTTAGAATCTGATAAAGCAAGCCCAATAATAGAGTTTGTTTTGTCATCCCTGGTTTGCCATTCAAGCAATTTCGCAACATCTGTTGATTCTGGTTCTTTTCCACTCACAATTCCCCAAAGGTTCTTGTTCATTAATTGCATTTGTATTTTCACCTTCCATGTGTGAAAATTTAATCCATTGAATTTATCTAATGGAATTTCCATAATAGGTGTCGAACTTAGTCGAAAATGCACCCTTACAATAAGCTTTAAACACTGAAAGTAAAATTTTCTGAAACATTTCCCAAAAATGGAAAAAAAAAATGTCCAGCAATTGAATACATAGGATCAATGTGTAGAGATCGAAAAAAATCACATTTTAAAAAAAATGGCACATTAATCTGAGTTACCAACTGAAAGTTATGGCAATTCTAAGTTATAACTCCAACATCTACCTGGACCCTTTCCAAATTTGGCAAAGAAATTTTTGTGCTTCTATTTTTTTCATCTGCGTCCAAAAAAAAAAAGAAACGCAATACCTCTGTCACTGCGGATCCGGATATTGCAAGAAGTTGCGTCGCAACCAAGTATAAATTCACCTGAGTGAAGTGTCACCGTTGTTGGTATATAAACACATAGGTCACAGGTTTGATTCCAATGAAACATGCAAGTCGCATATTTGATTCCAATGAAACACGCAGGTCGCAGATTTGATTCCAATGAAACAAATTCGTTCCAAATCTAAATGCCTCACAAACTCCTACAGGTTATCATTGCGGTCTAACCCGCTCTGATACCAAATCTTGTAAATATCCATGATTTAATCAAATAAAAAACAAAACATTGCACAATAAAATAATAAAACCAGAGATTTTGTAATTCATTCGAGACAAATTCCCAATTGAGAGATTATATATAAATAGCTCAATGAACTCCTATAAATAAGGAGTCAAGGCTAATCTCTAAGTCCTCTCAATATCCCAAATATCTCTCAACTATGAGTTGTGCATTACAACTGTTTTGCACACTCATATATTATTTTATAAATATTAAAAACTATTACTACCAAATAACCCAAACCACTCCTAAGTGTTCACACTATGAACAATATTTTTGTAACACTTCTATGGTGTTGGAATTGCTTTCCATCTTTATAGTGCCTGCACGGGGATGGAAAGGATTTGTATATTAGAGGCATACTGGGAGAGAAGGTGTTAGTTTTTTTTTAAATATTGTATATGAGAAAAAAGAAAACAAACTGAGATATAGGTAAATGGGAAAAGGATAAAGAAAGTACATAAATATGAGCAAATGAATTTGTGCACCTAACCCGTGCAGTTATTTCAGATTCAATAAAAAGAACAGAAAAGTCAAGTCCCTCTAAGCAAATACGTAACAAACACCCCCAAGCTAATCTACAATGGGGAAGGGGATATATTCTCTAGCATCTCATTAGGTATTGATATAGTTGAATGATCTCAAAGATGGGAAGTTGATTTTAAGTGTAACATATAGGAAGACTTCTCACATAGTGCTTCAATTTGAGCTTAATCATTGATATAAGACATGGTAACATGATACTTTACATATGTACATCTATTCTAAAAAATGTTGCTCGGAGAAAATGCTTTGAGAATTTACCAAATGAATATTAAGTAATGAAGCACTGTAACCAGCTTGGAGTGACATCACTTCCCAGGCCAGATTTGAGTGCATTCCTGAGCAGAAACTAAAACGATGATATCCACACTAACATGCTTGTTACAAACATTGTTTAGAGTGTGAACATGTTTCATTCAGTAGTGGGAAAGTATCCTGTAGTGGGATTCAAACGTATGCACATGTCACACACAAGTTGTATCAGCAACAATCAATAGATGCTGTAAGGCCTAAAATTAGGAGGATGTTTCCTTATCCCTTCGTAAAAAAACTTATGTTCTGATTCCAAGGCTCAGTTTTGCAATTTTATACAATGTAACAAAGAATCATAATTGTGATTTAACTTGAAAGTAAAATACAAGGAACATGCCAAGTGTTGAGAGTTAAATATGGGGTTGGAATAAATAGATACTCACCAATTGGTTTTGCAATTTATTTCTAGATTTGTCCAAATCATTTATTCATTTAAGTACAAAATTAAGCTTTTTTAATTGGAAAGATTTATATTTATCTAACCTCAGCGTCACCAGGCCAAACATTCATCAAATGCAATTTTTTAGATTCTATTTCCAGGACCGTGGTTCAAATTGACAGATCAGTAGACAAGAGAGGTCACTGGATTTGACAATAGGTATGACATAAACAGTAATATTAATTGTCCCAGAAATCGAATTTCATCGAGGCATTTTGTTAAGCTTTTGGCATGCATCTTGTGTGCTGGATTTCATTATGGAATTTTGGCAAACAGTTCACGTGCCTTTTGTGGAGAAGGAATAGAAATCAGTTAAACAATTGACATGCCTGTAAAAAACTCGCATAATTTTGGTAGATTACGAGGAGACATTTTATCAAACAGTTGGAGTTTGTTCCTCTAGGTAAAGAGACATCTGAACAATGTGGAGAGAATCTATAAGCACTCGTACATAAATGATTGTTTAGTTAGAAACGTCAATTTGTTTTTGTTCCAAAATATTTGTTGTTCAAGCTACGTAAGTACTACAATGTATTACCAATCTGGAATCACTCTTCAATGGAGGACTAGTTGTACCTGAACTCGCATCACCTAGAATGTGATATTGCAACCATACATGTGTTATAGTTGATATGCACATTTCACAGGATCCATTTATGGAGAGTCACTTCCTTCCTAAGATCTGCACAGTTTCCCGAAATACAAGGCCTTGGAATGACGCCACACAGTAATTACAGGTACCAGTCATTTATCAAGAAGCCCCTTACTTTCCTAATCTCCATCTCTGAATCCATGTGACATAATTAACAACCAAAATTTGTTACAAATGTGTACACCGACTTGTTTATATCATTCTGGAACCATGAAATGAATATAAGTCAGCACCCTTGGAATTTAGGTATGGTATCATCTAACTCAAATTATGTGTTATAGAAAAGATGTATTCATTATAAAATGTCTTTCAGTTGATAGTATAAAACGGTATTAAAAAACATTCAGACAGTTTCATAATGAAAAAATTTATACTTAATGTATACTGTAAAATTCGTAAGTCTTTAATGGCTTTGAAATGGTCAGTTGTAAACACGTACGAGAAACAAAAGTTGTTTTCATATGAAATAAAACAGACATAAGGTACAATATGGCCTACAATTGAAAGCATAGATGGCAAAGGTGGTTTAGTATATAAACCAGTAGGAAAAGATACAAAGTTTGAACATTAGTAAAACACTAAGAAACTAAAAAAATACCAAATTACTTGAAATTTTAGAATTATAAATAATTGTTTGGTATAAATAACGACATTGCCAATAATTGAAAGAAATGTGTAGTATACTATTGTAAACATGGCAACGTTATGTACGATTGTAATTAGCCATTAACAAGGAATGCAATGAATTTTACTTGACTAAAATATGATGTTAATCGCAAGATTACGTAGGTACTCAAGGATGGAATTTCCTAAGCAGCCTATGACCTATATTACCCTTCTCAAACAAGGGAATTTTAAAGGAAGGGATCCCTTGTTATGTTGTGGAGCTTGTTTTCATGTATGGAAGTGTTGAAGACTGTACACTAAAAGTATTGTACACTCTCCACAATTTTCTTGTCGAGGCTCGGGGTCGGGTGATGCAGGAGCATCAGGTTGATAGTTTCTACAACTTGTAAATAAGACAAGATGTGTTGTACAGTGTCTTATGAGGTCATAGGGGTGTGTTAGTAAATCAATAAGAAAACACTAATGCTTCATTTGTATTAGTCTAGTCCATTTGGAAGTTTTTTCGCCAAATTATGTATTTAAAAATTTTACATAGCTTGTAAACCTTGTGAAGGCCATAGACCTACATAGGGACGGTCAATAGTGTATAGTACAAGGCTTATTCATTTATGTAAATGGCATTACTCTTGTAAAAGGGTAACAATCTATATTGAGTTGTAGTCTTCTACGTAGGAGGATGAGTAGGAATGTAGTTCAGAGAATATTGGTCTTGATAAAGACCAATCTAAAGTTGGCAAAGAAGAGATGGCTCTTATACCTTCAAGTAAGGAGTTCAATAAAGAAATAGAACAAGAGTAAAGGGCGAAACATGTGATTTTTTGGGTAGAAGTGTGGATAGAAGTCTGTAGGAGTCCGCAAGAATATTGAATTATTATTAAGCTTGCAAGATTCATGTATTAAAAAAAATATGTATGGAATGAGAAGATATTATTGGTTGGTTTTTATTTGCCAAAGAATATAAGACTTAGGCCTTGGTGTTGTTAAGTATGCACTATACTTACGGAAGTTCTGATCAATAAAAGGCTTAGATATTTTCTTCTGAGTTGACAGGGTTGCTCTTTGTAAATTATTTGCCACAAAATTAAACTCGTTGTTTGGGAACAAGAATGTGCATGATTTATCAATAACCAAAGAGCATTGGAAAGGCAATACGGATTCCATAAGAAGTTGGAGGTAACAATATCAAAGTTGATTTAATTCAATGAAAATTTTGTATAACTATGTCTTTGAAACTGCGCTTAGATGGCAAATAGTGCCTTATGGTCATGTTACATGGAGTCGATTTGATGAAGTTTAAATTAAAGCCTTTGTCACGAATAGCAATTCCTACAGTCTGTAAACTATAGTCTATTTCCTTTCTCCAGTTTTTGAAACTCTTCTGTGAAATCTATAAGAGATAGATCGAAGCCTTATATGTCCAGAGTTGTTCACGGATGACGTTTTATGAATGCCATGCCAAAAATTATTTTATATCTGGAAAGTATTATGTGGAGTTTGATCTAACTGAAAAGGTAAGATTTCTTTAACTTGGAATATGTCATCCAATGATAGTTCCAGCCAGAATTTAATGCTTGGTAGTTGCACAATAGCTTTCAATTATACCTGTCATTGCATGAGATTCACGGAAATGCATTTACTAGTTTGAACATGCAAATTGTGAGTTTTTAATCTTATTTGAAAATTCGTGCATATAAACCAAGAAATCAAGTTCAACATCATGTATGGATTTTATTACAAAAGAGCAAGTTCTACAATCTAATGGAGTCAATATTTCTAGTGGAGTAAGTCCAAAGGAATTTTTATTCTCATATTTTTATAAATTAAATGCATGGACTTTTAGTTTTAATCATTGAACAGCGTAGTCCATCTGGTAAAGGGAACATTGTGATAGTGACCGAGTATTAAAGCAAAGAAGATTTTTTGGTAATAATTCAATGTGTTATTGGATATTGAAGAGATTATGTTTTGCTTTTTTTTTAATAAAGTATATGTTTAGTTGCGTAAACAGCAAAAATTTAACTAAACCCTTCTTAGGAACAAGTCGTATCTTTATATTTACAATCTGGGTTGTTCTTAGATTTAATGGGTTTTTAGCCTTATATGTCATAAAAAATTGTCTTGTTTTTGGAAAAACCCAGAAAGTAGTTTAAGAGAAATGCCTTTTTCAATATCGATGTTCATCCATTTTTCGATGTGTAGTGATGGTGTAGAGAATGATCACAGTGTTTGAGACATAATAATCAGATGAATAGGAAAATAGATGAAGTACTTGAATTCAATCAAAGGAAAGGTATGAGATGAAGAATATAATGATGCAAGTCATCAATTTGGTATCAAAGTACATCAATTCAGTATCAGAGTGTAGAAGCTCCTTGGGATAGTGACAAATTAAATTATGTTGCCTGATGAATAATTTATGCAAGTGTGAAGGCTTTTATATGATGGATATTTTATTTTGATGATTGTTAAATACTAATGCTGTAGTCAGTGAGTCTGGTTCTTACAGGGAAAAGAAAAGGCATGAATTGAAAAACAATAGTAGCTAGTGAAGACCAAGAGAAGAACAAGAAGTTGTTCTGAGAGAAAGAATCCAAGAAGAAGGAAGCTTGGATAGATTATCAAAAGGCCAAGGTGCAATAGACTTCGATGAGATAATGAAAATGGGAGCAAGGTGAGATATACTTGTTGAAGGAGAGAGTATATATGGTGAGTAGATTGATTAAAGAGATGCCTAAGACAAAGAACTAGATGAGAGAGAGGGAAATAAGAAGAAAGCAGAAAGAAGAAGATTTCCAAAGGGAAATCAACGAAGTGAAACAAAAGATAGCCTTGGTAAGGACTAAGGTTGAGAGTATCTCAAATCCATGGAATGGATGGGTTATGAAGAAAAGGATCAATTGGCCTCTCAGAGAAATCCTTGAGAAAAGGGGAAGACAAAAGTGAAGGAAGTTGAAGGCAAAGCAATCCACGAAGAAAAAGGTAGAGGCAAGCAAACCTAAAAAAGTTTTTAAAACTAATGATTTCTTTGTATGTGTGAATGTAGGTAAGAAGATAGATGTAGATGAGGCTAAATTTGAAGCCTTTGACATTGAAGAAGATCTCCTAAGGGAGATAGAGAGTTATGAACATCAAATTGCAGGAAACCAACAGATGTTAGCAAAAATGGTAGCTATGGAGCATGCCATAAATAATGAAGAAGGTAACAACATTTCTCCTAACACAGCAGTTGGAGAAGTTGGACTTGAGGCCGATGTGTCTCAAAAAGAAGATGTCAAGAATGCTGAGATGGAGCTTTTGAAATTCTCAAGTAATGAAGATGTTGGTGGAGAGGCAACAATGCCTCATGTTTTTGAAAGGAATTGTGTTTTGAGTTTCTCATATGCAGTTGAGGAGGAGTTGGAAGACAAGGAGATGGAGTTCTATGTATTGGACTTCATTAGTGAAGATGAAAAGGAAATTCAGTCATTTGAATTTATGTCTGATGAAGAGTTGCACATAAAGAAAAAAAGAATAAGACAAATTCAAGTGAAGAAGCTGATGAATTGGAAGAAGAGGAAAAGAAGGTAGAAACTCCTTTTGAGCATGAGCTCAAAAACTTTCCCTCTTAGGGAGTTTGATGCAGGAGCATCAAGATGATATTTTCTACAACTTGTAAACAAAACAAAATGTGTTGTACAAGGTCTTATGAGGTCATAGGGGTGTGTTAGAAAATCAATAAGAAGACACTAATGCTTCATTTGTATTAGTCTAGTCCATTTGGAAGTTTTTCTCCAAATTATGTATTTGAATATTTTACATAGCTTGTAAACCTTGTGAAGGCCATAGACCTACATAAAGGACCTTGGGAAGGTCAATAGCATATAGTACAAGGCTTATTCATTTATGTAAATGTCATTACTCTTCTAAAAGGGTAACAATCTATATTGAGTTGGAGTCTTCTAATTAGGAGGATGAGTAGGAATGTAGTTCAGAGAATATTGGTCTTGATAAAGATCAATCTAAAGTTGGCAAAGAAGAGATGGCTCTTACACCTTCAAGTAAGGAGTTCAATAAAGAAACAGAACAAGAGTAAAGGGCGAAACATGTAAGTTTTTGGGTAGAAATGTGGATAGAAGTTTGTAGGAGCCCGCAAGAATATTGAATTATTATTAAGCTTGCAAGATTCATGTATTAAAAAACAATATGTATGGAATGAGAAGATATTATTGGTTGGTTTTTATTTGCCAAAGAATATAAGACTAGGCCTTGGTGTTGTTAAGTATGCACTATACTTATGGAAGTTCTGATCAATAAAAGGCTTAGATATTTTCTTGTGAGTTGACAGGCTTGCTCTTTGTAGATTATTTGCCACAATTCACAAAATTGAACTCGTTGTTTGTGAACGAGAATGTGCATGATTTATCAATAACCAAAGAGCATTCGAAAGGCAATACGGATTCCATATGAAGTTGGAGGTAACAATATCAAAGTTGATTTAATTCAATGAAAATTTTGTATAATTGTGTCTTTGAAACTGCGCTTAGATGGCAAATAGTGCCTTATGGTCATGTCACATGGAGTCGATTTGATGAAGTTTAAATTAAAGCCTTTGTCACGAATAGCAATTCCTACAGTCTGTAAACTATAGTCTATTTCCTTTCTCCAGTTTTTTAAACACTTTTGTGAAATCTATGAAGAGATAGATCGAAGCTTTATATGTCCAGAGTTGTTCACGGATGACGTTTTATGAGTGCCATGCCAAAAATTATTTTATATCTGGAAAGTATTATGTGGAGTTTGATCTAACTGAAAAGGTAAGATTTCTTTAACTTGGAATATGTCATCCAATGATAGTTCCAGCCAGAATTTAATGCTTGGTAGTTGCACGGTAGCTTTCAATTATACCTGTCATTGCATGAGATTCACGGAAATGCATTTACTGGTTTGAACATGCAAATTGTGAGTTTTTAATCTTATTTGAAAATTCGTGCATATAAACCAAGAAATCAAGTTCAACATCATGTATGGATTTTATTACAAAAGAGCAAGTTCTACAATCTAATGGAGTCAATATTTCTAGTGGAGTAAGTCCAAAGGAATTTTTATTCTCAGATTTTTATAAATTAAATGCATGGACTTTTAGTTTTAATCATTGAACAGCGTAGTCCATCTGGGAAAGGGAACATTGTGATAGTGTGAGTATTAAAGCAAAGAAGATTTTTTGGTAATAATTCAATGTGTTATTGGACATTGAAGAGATTATGTTTTGCTGTAGTGCCCACACTTTCTATAGCTCAGTAGCTTGTTGTTTATTTGCTCATAGACATGTTTTGACAGTGATTGGTGATATCTTGGACATTATATTTAGATATCGATTATATTAGACATGTGTGACATTCAGGCGTATAGCGCCAATTTAGCCTAATTTCTTCATGGTCGCATTTTTCTTGTTATGACATGGAAACTAATGAATATGATGTGCTTGGAAATCTAATTATATTGATGGATAGTTGTTGCATGGTGGGATTATATGTCACTGTATTCATCTTGTCTAACTTTTGGAATGTGGAATATAATTGTGCACGTTGTCGCATCTTGATTTCAGTAGGATTTTAGGTTGGTTCAACATGCATTGATATCTTACTATGTCATTTAATTATATTGTATCGGACAGGTGCGGTTAATGTGTGCAGTGAGTGTGCAGGTGACAGGTTTATAGGAGAATGTGGGATTCAGGCCAGCTACTCAAAACTTGCACAAACAGCCCACGGGCTGAGTCCTAACCATGCTCACTGTGTGAAGCCCTAGGATAGATGATTATTAATTTTGGGCACTATGAGTGACCCCAATGTATGTAAAGTATTTTGCTTTGAATTATTAATTTTGTTTAGGGTTAATTAGTAAAGTTGTAAACTTGCTTTGGGAGTTAATAATCCCACCTTCTTTTAAATTGTTGATTTTTGTTAATTAGGCTCTTAATCACAAGGGTTTAGGGTCACATGTGAGACCCTTGGGTGATCCCCACACCCTCTACCCTTGTACCAAAATGCAAAACCCGAAATTAGGGTATTTTGGGCATTTTTGGGGACCCCTTTGTAGCTTGGGAGTCCCCCTATCACAAAAATGAGCCCTTGGACCCTACCCAATGGGTAGGGGGGCTTGTTTTCAAGGCTAGATGGAGTTTTCCCTCCCTTTCTACCCTTGTTTTGTCACATCCATGTAAGAGATGTGAATTTGTGTGTTTATCAAAAATTCAACTAGTTTTGTCTTGCTAACATTTAAGGGAATTTGGGAGAACAGGGTAAAAAAATAATTTTACCCTTTCTCTCTTTTGTCTTAGCATCTTTGACCATGAGGAGAGAGAGGGGTGACACATGTCACCCCCTCATTTGTGAGGATGCTTGGTTTCTCCTCTTCAAATTCTCATTCATGGAGAAGAAGAGGGACTTTGTTCTTCTTGGGATTTGCTTGCTTGGATGCTTGGGTGATTTGGAGCCTGGGATTTGCTTGGAGCTAGGGGTGGAAAACTTGAAGTTAGGAAGATTTTTGGAGAGCTTTCCTTGAGGTAGGCTCTTAGATCTTATTGTTGTGTTGTTTTATTTTAGTTGATAGATTGATTGTTGAAAATTGTTATTGTTGAATGAAGTTTTTAGTGTTGTTTGTGTGTTTTTACTCCCTCCATCATATTGCATGATAAAGTTTTGGAGTGTGGGGGAAGAGAGAGGGGATTTTCCCTCTCAATCCTCAAGACTTGATGGTCAAGCCTTGAGGAGTCTTTTTATTTTTCCCCTCAATGGTTGAGGTGGGGAAGTTGATTCATTTGGCTTGAATCTCCTTCCCCATTCTTGGTAAGGAAACCCCTTTGGGGTTTGAAAATCTTTCCAAGGAGGACTTGGAGAAAGGGGGAGGAATAAGGAGGGTTTTGTTGTGAATAAGGAGCAATAAGGAGGTTAAGAAGTAGTGTTCATTGTGCAAATAATACTGATGCTTAATTTTTTTTGGAGAACTTTCTCCTCTCTTCCCCATTTTTGGAGGATGGACATGGGTTCTCCTCCTTGTAAGTTGGAGTCTTGTGGTTGTGAGTTTTATGTATGTGTGTTTGTTTCATTTTTGCTTTACCCTTCACTTTGTGCAAGTGTTGGTTAGCTATCCTTTTTCCCATGGGCTTGGGGGAGGCTAGCATGCATCCCAACCTTGAGATAGGCATGTGATGATGCCTAAAGGTTGGGTGGTTAAACAAGCCCTTTCTCATTGTGTTGGCCTTGGAAGATTTTGGAGTTGGAAAGCCATCGGAAGACACCTGTCAATCTGGAAATCCTTCTTGTCTCCTTCACCATTTCATGGACTTCTTTTGCTCATTGTATCTTGAAAAGAATGGCTTGTGTGAGCTTCCTTTGTCTTGAAAAGATAATGTATTAAACCCTTTTTGGGAGGATATGTATTGTGGCATATGTGAACTTGAACAAGTAAATAAAATAGAGTATTGTAATGGTTGTTTTCTCAAGCATGAAACATGGTTGGTAATTTCCTTTTGAAATGCAAGAATATACATTTGAAAGTATACCGTCTTGTTAATATGTATGCATAAAAAATGGTGGGTGTTGCAATAGAGATCTTGTAAAACACTTACATTCTTCCCACATGCTTTGTATTGATTTTCATTTTTAAAAAAAATAAAGGTTGTTATTGAGAATGTGTATTACAAGGAAATAATATTATTTGTTGAAGGTTTTTACTTGTTTTCTTTTTTTAAATTTGAAATGTCTTGTAGCATAGTTTTTGAAAAAGTAGTAGTTGCCTCTTGCATTGTTTCTTTCATTATGTCATGAGTATGTTACTTCTTTTCTTTACAAAACTAAATATTAGATAAATGATAATAAAATAAATTGTAGATTTACTAGGTCATATGTTAATGGAGAAAAATATGTAGTGTTTTCAAGTTGAGTTCATTTATCTTGTGCACAAAATAAACTAACATCAACCTGTTTAAATATATATATATATATATTCAGCTTGTAATATTTACCGTTTCTCTTATTTCCATATTCTGTCTGAAATAATAATTAAAAAAAAAATATACAAGATATCTGATTTTAAATTAAATGTATCAATTATTTAAAATACATTGATTAGGTATATATATATATTATATATATATATATTAAACATATTAGATCTGTTTTTTTTTTAATATGCACATACGTGTTATTTTTTTTATATAAACAAAAATTTGAAAACAAAAAAAGAAAAAAAATTTGATTGGGGGAGGGGGGGTTCGGCCGCCCCCCCCCCTGCGCAGCCTGTAACATGAAATGGGGTGGGGGCGCTACCCCCACCGTCCCCCAAACTACGCCGTCTCCAGAGCTCCGCCTCCCCCCAACCCCCCCCCAACGACCCTGCTCCCCTCCTAGCCGACTGTCCCACCTGCCCCCCCTCCGCAGCGCCATCTCCCCTGCCCGGCGCCACCATCTCTTCCACGGCCTACGCCCTGTGCAGACCACTTCCCCACGCAGCCTCATACACCTCCTCTACCATGGGCGCCGCCTCCAACCTGCCAGCAAAAAGGTAACACAAAACAAAAGAGACAATTTATTTTTAGGTTAATACCTTTTTGCCACGAGTTACAAAGAAATTTTAAAAAAAAAAAAAAAAGCAAATTTTAGGGTTATCCCCAAATCCAAGGAGTAGGAAATTCTCATCTTATGGCCCATATTTTCTTAGGGAGAGATTTTTAGGTTTCTTAGCTTTTAAATAAGATATGAGATAAAACTTATATCTCCTTTTCTTCATTTAGGTAAGGAGGATTTTTGTTTTTAAAAATAAAGATAAGTAGAATAAACAAATAAATAGTTTTTGTTCTTTATAAATCATATGGTCTTTTTGTTTGAAACTTGTTACCCTTCTGGAGGCTAGTGATGGTGCTATTATAACCTAGGTTCGTGTCCTTCTTATCGCGGGGTTATGTTTCATGTATATCTCCTTTACTTAAAATAACTTCTAAACTCGGTTAGGATAACCTCCTGTCTTAGGAGGGGATCAAATTTTGTATTTAAACTATATTACAATGTAGTGTATTAATCTTCAGTCGACCAAAATTATTTTTTTTTTATGTGAAATGGTTAAGCGAGGAATTAGCATTAATTAGTCCTTTCAAAAAAAAATTTACCTTAAAATTGGGATATTACATTTGCTTTTTTTTATATATGTTTAGTTGCGAAAACAACAAAAATTTAGCTAAACCCTTCTTCAGAACAAGTCGTATCTTTATATTTACAATCTGGATTGTTCTTAGATTTAATGGGTTTTTAGCCTTATATGTCATAAAAAAATGGTCTTGTTTTTAGAAAAACCCAGAAGGTAGTTTAAGAGAAATGTCTTTTTCAATATCGATGTTCATCCATTTTTCGATGTGCATTGATGGTGTAGATGATGATCATAGTGTTTGAGACATAATAATCAGATGAATAGGAAAATAGATGAAGTACTTGAATTCAATCAAAGGAAAGGTATGAGATGAAAAATATAATGATGCAAGTCATCAATTTGGTATCAGAGCTAGGCTAGGCATCATTAGGTTAGGACCCAAGCGGGGGTCCGGGGGCGGTAGCCCCCAAAAAAAAAATTGTCTCAAAAAATATGTTCAATATCTCGGGAAACGTGTTCTTCTGATATGGGCGAGATTTTTGACCCATAGGTTTATGGGGAGCTTTTGGCCCATGGTTTTGGTAACCACGGTATTGTAAAACTGCTTAAGTCGTTGCCTATTTGATGTGCTTTTGTGCATATGGTAGGATTGATATAACATTGTAGATGTGTGTGAGTTCAAGTGTGAATTCAAGAGAGTTTGTTGAGCACAACTCCAAACAAATCTAGGTATTGTATTGAGAGAGAGGTGGCTTGTAATAAAATTTGAGCAAGTGATTCTTGGTGGACGTAGCCTAAATTGGGTGAACCACGTTAAATATTGTCTCTATATTGTGTTCTTTTATTTTTTGCACTTTTATTTTAGATCTGTAATATTTGATGCATATTAGTTTCTTCTATTGCGATTATGTGTGTGATTGTTCCACATATTTTCTCTTATTTCCTAACATCCCTTTTAGCAAATTCAATATTGAACACAAGTTGATGCCAAGTGTAATTAGAGGCCATAGAATATTTGGGAAAATGGACAAATATGTGTGAGACCCCTCTCTCTGACAATATATGACGTGTTTAATTTAAGGAAATAAACTTCATGCCACCAAATACATTGATGTAGTGACATTGACAAGTGTATTAGAATCTAGGGGTGTTTAATCAATATGATAAACAATCTAAACAACATAGACCAAGGACTCCATTAACTAAACCTATTTTCATTTAAAATTTGCATGTAAGTATAACTTCTGGTCCTTTATATAAAATTATTGGTGTCTCTAAGTGAGTATCATTAAAATTTGGCGAGACCTTTTGTCTATTTTATTCTTCTTTATTTATTGTAATTATTTGAACAAAAAACAATTTTAATGTTTGTCTATTGTTCAATATTAGTAAATTGTTAGTTGCATATAAATGTTTTTAAGTTTTCAAATGTTTTTTTTAAGTTTATGATAAAATTTCCAATCTTTTATTACTAATTTTGTCTTTTTAATGTTAGTTGATAAAATTTTGAATTGTATAAATGTTGTGTGTTTCATCCCTGCTAACATAAATTATTGTTTAACGTTATAATTGTGTTAAATGTTTGCTATAACATACAACTACTTAAATTTCGAACATATTACATTGGGATGTCTTTAATTTAAAAGATAAAAAAACAAGGGAAAAATGCGACGCCGAAATAACGCACTTACGCGGTAATTAAGAGGAATTGTTGCCAAATTCCTTACACTATCATTGAGGTTAAACAGCTCCAGCCCATTCAAGATGGCATCAAAAATTCAGTCAGAGGGTCTGCAGTAGTATTAGGTTGCAACGCTGCATATAAAGAAGAATCTTCTTTCTGTGATGCCACATAAAAAGTGTAATCCCTATAAATGGGGTCTCCCAAACTGGTCCCCGTTCCAATCACATCAAAACCCTCTTGAGCCATCAGATTATTGATGTAAATATTAAAAACCCTCTGGTTAGTCAGCTTGTAGATCCACTCGCAGAAATGCAGCGGCACCAAGTACGTGAAATTGGAGTCAACATAGAACACCCATGTCAAGTTGAAGATAGCATTGACACACGGATTTGACGTCATCAGAGCGTTGGAATTTTCCGTAATTGGGCGGATAAAAATGGAGCCTCAGCTAGTGGCACCCAGAGGAGACGAGAAAGGAGGATGTGAATACACGGGCGATCATATAGGGGATCGCGGATGGAAGCAAAGTGTCTTGCGAGCAGGCAGTATATGACGGAAAATTTGCTTTGGACGGAGCATATTTGGAGTCCTGGTCTCCCACCCATGATTTGTCGTCTGCATCATCATTGTTATGGTTGGCGCCACAGTTCATTGGGATCAACACCACGGAGATGAAAAATATGTTGCTATGGGCCGATGCCGTCGCCCATCTGAAACTCAGAAGAGCCAAAAATAATGTAAAAGTGGGCCAAACTGATCTTGGTGAGGGTCGAACCGGAGCCCTCATTTAGAGAAGTTAACACATAGAAAGGACGCTAAAGTAGCAGACATTGATTGTTATTTTCGCTCGGCCGTCGCGTCCATCCAGATCCGCTACGTAGTCCAGTTGTTATTCAGTGTACATCCCGGAGACTAAACTATTATGCGTCGGAACAGGGAAACAAGACGTGGCTGGAGAAACATGAAGTAGGTCATGCAGCTCAAGCAGGCGAGATGACAAGCACCTTAAGCAGGAGACCGTCGTCAACATGCTTGTGCGAACGATAGTCACGCCTCCGGCGTAATTACATGGATCACAACCTATCACAATTCCTACCGACTTAAAACTTGTTGTAGTGAAAGTGGCTTTAAAATGGTTTTTTATCTTCAACTATTCCACTTAAACATTAGGAATAAGAATGGAAGCACTAATTTAGTAGTGGATTGCTTGAGTCGACCTATGACTCACTCTCTAATGTATGTGTTTGATGCACATGGATGTAGGATTCATACTTGACAAGAATTATATGCATCTAATACAGACTTTACAATCTATTAGTAGTTGCATAGCAATAAGTCACTTGTAAAATTTCTACTTGGAAGATTGGATACTTGCATAATTTTAGGGCACTTGTGCGCATTGTCCACGATGGGATTACATAGTCTCATGGCGGAGTCATTTTGGCAAATATTACAAGTCACTTAAGAGTTGAGACGTAACATGCAATCTTGAGGAAACTTTATTTTGCCCACATCTTAAGATCATTGTTGCAAAATAAATCAGATCATGTACCACCTATCCTATTGGTAAACAAGGTAAACAACAAACAAGGATTGTACATGCCTTTGCCATTAGCGAACAAACCTTAGGAGTCGTGTTCTGTAAATTTCCTTTTAAGTTTACCTACTACCAAGCATAGTAATAATTGTGTTCATATAGTACTCAAATAGATTTCTTAAATTGGTTATTTTCAAAAAGCTGAAATATACTTTTAAATTAGGTATGGTAATTTTGGATTGGCATCCACCATTTCTATTACAAGCATCATGGTTTGGGCAATTTCTAAAAAGCACTTTACTCACACTTCTTCGTAAAATGTAAGATCTGAATAAACATCACACAAGACCATCCTTTCATTTAATATAGATACAACAAAGTCTTGAAAAACCCCATCACGCATAACATTTCTCAAATTTGTTTGGGCTTCCAATCATTAGCACCAATTGATGTGTATATTTTATGTCCTTATTCTCAACTACTACCACTCAAAAGGAAGTTGACAATGGTATCAAATTTGTTGAGCACATCCAACACATTCGACAAGTGCAAAATATTATGCAAGAGTATAATGTAAAATGCAAGCAACGCCATGATCAACATCAAGCTAGGGGCCTTTCAAATTGGTGATCAAGTAAAATTATATTTACGAAAGGAAAAACTTATAACACAACAAGTTGTCTACTTCAGTATGGCCTCGACATGATTACTAAGAATGTTGGAGGTCATGTAGTTTAGCTCAATCCACTTTCATATCTTGGTCTTCATCTAGTCTTCAATGCTAAAGTCTTCCACCACTACTTTCCACCCTTTGACTTCACCTAATATGCAACTCTAGGCACTTAAACAAGCAAAAATCAATCCTGGTGTAGCATACGAACAAAAGCTAGGGAAAGGCCCCCATAGTTGTGCATGCACCAAAACATGCACACTTGGTTTCACCTAAGGTTGCTAAAAAAAGTACCAATAGTTGATATTTTGATTAATGATACTTTTTAAGAGTCAATCCCAATGTGACACAGAACACTCGGTCATTGGTCGCTCTTTCAAGTGCTTTATACCATTTTTATCTATACTAAATCAACTCAAAATCTATTTTTCCTTCCAAATAAACACATGAAACAAAAAATAGTGATGTAGCATGATCATATGGTACACAATGATATAATTTTTATGTTAACGAGACACCAACATATATCTACGCACCCCTAAAGTTAAGGTGCGTGGTTATAGGATCCTCTATCATATAGTCTAAGTAGGGTGAATACCTTTTCACGGATGGTTCACAAAAGTTCAAATTGCTAACAACTTTTCACATCTTTTGCAACTTAGCATAACTCAACATTGTGAATTGACTAGACTATCAACGTACAGACATTATTAATCACACAGCAGTGCTGTGAAGTTCTACCATCCATGTTCATGATACACAACTCTCTAAAATTGCCAACCTTGTTCTGCACATATGTACCACAACATTTTACAACGCCGACAAAACATAATTAGAAGTTGTTTGATGAGTGGTCGCATTTCTTATAAAAAAATGGTCACCTCTTCATCTTCCGCATTTGTAAAAATTTCGTTGTGACAAACATTACAAACATACAAGAAACTAATACCGTACATGACCCCGGTTCTTTAAAGTTTAGACAGAACTATATGAAATACAATCTTGCATTTTTAGTTATTTTATTGAAAATCAATCTTGCATTTTTAGTTATTTTATTGAAAATCAATCTTGCATTTTAGGATTCTAGTATAGTGTCATATAGCTCTTGCGTTTCTCATTTATCAAGCATTTTGTTTATAATGTAGCCTTCCATCATTGTATAGATTTTCCACATCTATAACACAATTGAATAGGTTTCAGTGTGCTGCTTCCCAGGCCTCTTGGGACCGGATCAAAAGATCGAGTCCCTATAGGTTGATGGCCACTTCATTCCCTAAGAGGAAGATCAACACCTCTCCTAAATATAAAAACTAAAAGCTGAAAACTGTTTTTTTTTTTTTTTTTTTTTTGTAAAATAAATTAGTGAGGGAATTTGTCGAAATACTTTTAGAGCTAGCTACACACAAACACAGTATTAAACCACATCACTTGGACAACATGAAACATCACAAATATACAACAATAGCAAGGCAGAAGCGCAGTGTAATAGGTAGAAAGAGCATCGATATGCAGGCTACTAAAACAAACAAAGATATTTATAAAGATTTTTGCTTTAGCATCAAATGGATTTTTCCTTTCTATGAGCACAGCTTGTAAGTTCGGATCTCTAAACTCCAAAAGTAGTTAACTCGAAATTAACATGAGAACCTTTGACGATATAAGGGACAATAAAGTCAACATACTAACTACGAAGGCCTGAGCTTTGACTTTTGACCTCCCAAAAACAGATTACAATATTTAACAACTTTGGAATAATTTAATAAATTATAAATCAACATTCTAAAGAAACCATTTATAAAAATGGCGGGGTAAAAGTGAGAAAATGGATAAGATCATAAAGCATTAAGGTAAAAATTAAAATCATACAACCCAATCCAAATGGAATCCAAAACAATCTGACTATAATAGCTATGCATTATAACTAAATGGACTGATCCAAATTTAGAACTAAATTAAAATTGTCTCGCTACAAAAGCATAGATCCAAACCATCTTCAACAAAACTAAAACTGTTTTTACCATGATGAATGAATTGTTGAAAGAGGCACCATCTCCAGCTAATGTGTGGAAAATTATAGAAAGTAAAAATTAAATAAGTAGACAATATTAGTCTATGAACAAGATGTCCACGTATGCATCAACAATAAAATAGGAAAATACAGATCTGTACAAAACAACTTGGTGTGATAAAGACATTCTCTTTACATTGTATCAGATAGTGTAATGATTGAAGGAAAAACTCTCATGCCCGTCCAATGCAACAACTAAGGGACCCCCGATCCTTCTTTAAAGGCATGTATAATCACCAAGAGGAATATATAACAAAGGCGACCAGCTTTTCAACAGCATGTGGCAGGTTTTATGTCATCTAAAAACGAAGTTGTAGACATTATCTTCCTCTTGCTTAACCTGCCACAATGACCAGAAGATAGATCAAATAGAATCACTTGTTAAGGAGCTATAGTTTCAATATTTTTTACAATTATACATAAATGCACGTGCATGCACAAACACTTGTAGGAGCACACCAAGCGACCAAAAGGGCTAGTAAGGATATAAGCATCAAACTATGATATGAATTTTAGAGCTTTGTAAAGAGTTTTCTAATCTATTATTTACTAGGTGAGGTGATCCAGATTGAGCTGCAACCCGGAGGACGAGACATTAAAAATGATGCTTAATGTATTATAGCAATCAACTCACAATGAAAGAGCTGTAGAAACAAATTAATTTTATTGCAATGCAGAATATATACAAATTGACAAATTCTGTAAGTGAGATGTATACCTAGATATCTATCTCTTTAGTCAAAACAAGCTACTTTATAGCTATACAATGGAGAAGATGAAAGATTGCTAAGAAAATAATACAAAGGGTTTTGGATGGGAAACGAAAGGTCATTCGACGTAGAGACCATTTGTATCCACTTTAGGGGTGGATTCCAAAAAACTCAAGTGGAAAACTCCAAAATCCATCCTATTATTATTATTATTATTAGTGCTTCTTGTTGAGGTCATATCTACAGGTCTCCTAGCTCATTGACCCAATTTACAAACTGCAAGAACTATAGTAAATATGTCAGAGCGAACTTGAAAAAGACGACTACAATGATATACTCTGCTATCTTTGTGCGTCCCAAAACTCAGGAATACTCTAAAGACCCTCAAAAACACAAAATAATGTAAGTTGTCAAAAACTACTAAAGAAAGATTTTTAGGACTTTCCATAAATAGATTTTCAAAAATCTCGTTTGGAATCATTTGTTCATCCTTAAGAAGCAATGGGCCCCGTCATTCCTAAATTTTAGACCAAGTGTGGAAATGCTTTCTCAATCTGGTTCTTAGTGAACCACTTCCCCTAGTGTGCCATTTGTCGTGCCTTCACTACTCGGTAAAGTGTGATTTGTTGATGCTTCATGTCCTTAACCACCATGTCAAGATTTTATCTGAGTTCATTGGTGTTGCAAAATCTAGGTTCAACTTTGTACTCTGCAACTGGTCATCAACGTTTGATGTATCCAAGAGTGGTGGAAAGTATGGGCAGAGCAACTCACACATTGAAAACTAGATGCAACCTGAGGTAGGGGGGAAGATCAAACTCAAATGCATTCTCACCAACTTGTTTGGTGATGGTGTATGGCCAATATCACAAATATGTGTTTCTTGTATGGACTCTTGAGTTGCTCTCTCTAGAGGTGCAACGAAACTTTGTCCCCAACTTGGAATCGATGAAGAACCCCATGGGCATCGTAGCACTTGTACTTTTGACCGGTTGTTTCAGAATCTCATAAACCTGTTGTTGGATGCGTGGAATTTGTTCCACAAATTTGGTTACCTTATCAACTTCTGTGTATGAGCAGATTTTTCTTCCAACATAATGGGCAACGCTACATCAATGGGAGCCAACGACAGGAATTTGTGGCATACTTGAAATGGGTTGTCTCGTGGAGCCATGAAGAGCTTGGTTATAACTATGTTGGGCATACACAAGACATTCATCCCATGTGTGTGGATGCTTGGAGTGATACATCCGCAAAAAATGCACAATCATTTGTTGACTACCTCTATTTTCCCATCAATCTAGGGGTGGAATGCAGTGGACTTGTTCAATTTCGCATCCATCATGGACAAAAGTCTAGACCAAATCTAGAATCCCTATCTGACATAATGCTTCTTCGAAGGCCAAAATGAACCCAAATGTGCTCAAAGAACAATTTTGTAGTCTCCTTCATAGAGATCATCTTCTTGCAACGTGCAACAATTTTGCCATTTTTAAGTTGTCAACCACCACAAAAACACAATCATGGCCATGCCCGGTGGAAGGGATACCTGACATAAAATCCAGTGAGACTACCATGTGTTCTTGGAATTGGCAGAGAGGTGTAAAAGGCCTACTTTTGATTGGTTGGATCTCGTGACGTAATGACAAAGCTTGGACTACCCCTTTTTTTTTAAATTCGTTCTTTTTAAGTAGTAGGTCATGTTTTGTGTTTTGTTTTGCCTGCAGTTGCTTGCATTGCTCTAAGGTATCCCTAGAGAGTCATAAGAGCCACATTCGCCAAATACCCACATGCTCAAGCTCACTCAATTCCTTCGTCAGGGTTTGTCTGAAAGCATTTTATTTATTTTTATATTAAATAAATAAAAATTATTTTAAAAATAGATTGAGCTAAAATTGGAGGATTTAGGTTATATAAAGCATTTCACCCCGTCATTATTACCGCAGAACATTCACCTGAGGGAAGAATGTTTTTTAGATCAGCTAATTGGAGAAATTTTTCGAGCAATTGCTTGCAGCTTCTTTCAAGTTTTGTTTTTCTTTCATTTTGTTTGTGTTTTGGTTTTTCTCCATTTTTCGTTGGGCAATCCCCGTAGCCTATTCATTCTTCCTGCCAGACCTTTTCCTGGAGGTGATCAAAACTCAGAATTCCTTCAGGAGATTGACAGAGGTTGCTTGGTCCAAAAAGGTGCAATAATGGATTCTATGAAAATAAGAAAAATACTGCCACCAATGCATAGAGCTCGAGAAAATATGCACTTCTAGAAAAAAAAAACGGCACCTAAAACGGAGCCACGGAGTGAAAGTTATGGCACTTACAAGTTTTTGCTACTAAATCTTCCCAAACCCTTTCCAAAAATGGAAAAATTTATTCTATAATTGTGTTTTCTTCACCGAAAATCCAAAAATGGAAAAAAATGCTTCTTAGAGTGCAAGTTGTAATTCTAAGCTTCCTTCTACCTGGGATTTCCACGCCAAACTTGGGAAGTCAATTACAAGTGCAAGTCGCATTTTTTGGAGCTGTCTGGCAGGTTAAAGTTTAACATCATGACTTAAGTGGGAAGTGTGGAATTTGAAGCTGCCTGGCACGGTGAATTTTAACATTGCTTGCCCTTCATGTTTTTCACACAAAAATTTATTTAATTCCAAGTGCAAGTCGCACTTTTTGGGGCTGCCTAGCAGGTTGGAATTTAACACAATGCCTTAAGTGAAAAGTGTGAAACTTGGTGCTTCCTGGCAGGTTGAGATTTAACATCATAACTTAAATGGAAAACGTGGAATTTGAAGCTGCCTGACAGGGTGAATTTTAACGCTGCCTGCTCATGTTTTTCACACAAAAGTAAGTTAATTCACCCATGCAAGTCACACTTTTTGAAGCTGCCTAACAGGTTAGAGTTTAACATCATGACTTAAGTGAAAAGTGTGAAACTTGGGGCTACCTGACAGGTTGAAATTTAACACTGCCTGCCCCTCGTGTTTTTCACACAAATTCTAGCTAAAAAGTGCGACCCACTTTGGCATAATTTCATGCCTAAAAGTTGATTTCTTTTAATTATTTTTAGCAAGTGTTGGCACCAAAGTTAGGGAGGAAGTCATTGCATGCAAAATCATTTTCAGAAGCTTGTGCATGTGCTCCCAATCTTCTAGTTGAAGCCCACATGGAGTTTAATTATATTTGCCTTCACCCGAATGCTTTCCGGAATTAAAAATTGCTCATATGCAATTAAAAATAGAAGGGTGATGAGTTTGTCTGAATTGCTTATGGAAAGCATTTCATTGGTGCAGATACTGGAGAAGAACTGCAAAAGCTTCAAGGATAAAAGGAAAAGACAGGTCAGAGGCAACACCCACAAGAAAAACCACAGTCACTTGCTTCCAAATCCAGTTTGATAAGAATCAAAGACAAAGAGTCAACCGCATGCAAGAGAAAAAGCATCTCAAATTCAAGGCAGAGATATCATTCAAATCATTCATGAGGCAGAAATGCATACAGGTTGGATCAGCATGCAAAGTATGGAAGAAGAACAAGACTGAGAGTGTTGTAGCTTTCTTCTAATTTCTTCTCCTCTTTCTTCTTCTTTCTCTTATTTTCTCCGACAAAATAATTGAGTAATCAATTGAATTGTAAAACTTAAGTGATTGGTGTAAAAGTCATTACTTCAAGTTACTGGAAGAAGTCAATTACTTGGAAATAGGTGGCAAACATGCAGAATAGAAAGTTCTATTTTCAGTTGTAAGGCATGCATGTCATGCAAAGAGGAATTCTAGGAGAAAGATCACCAATTGTTTCCTTTACGGCTTCCATATGCAGGAATTCATAGAAGTTTCCTATTTGTAATTGCCCTCTATGCACTATAAATAGAGGAAGAGTCTACGGGTTAAAGGATGACAATCTTGTTCATCACAACTTGTTTAACAGAAGCTTTTGTAACTAGAACATTCTCGAGTTTTCAGACTTTGTGCTGGGACCCTTGATGTGATTTCTGTGAAAGTTGGGGATTGAATAAAAGGTGGATTTCTGGAGAACTTTGTGTCTACAATGCTTTGTTGAGTACTTCTATTCTAAGGTTTTTGATAAACTTTGTGTTATCTTAGATCTAGGTTAGAAGTTATTTCTTTCCTTCTTTGTTGAATGTTGTGATTTATCTATTTATTTAATTTGTGTGGATGAGATCAACTGTGATAACTATTGGTTGAGTCAGCACATCTTCCTTTCTTTCCCTACTTCTATTTTTCCCCCTTCTACAAATATTCCATAACAGTTGCTTACTTGCTACAAAATTGCACAGCTATGGTTCACGAGCTATGGGAATTTAAGTAAAATCCCCGAAAATACTTATTAGGATTCACCCTTACTAAATTGATCAACATCTTACACGGGAGCCTCACCGTTAAATGAAGGAGATTTATCTCATGACTGCCAAGGTTTTTAGCTATGCATAAAATTTAGCCAACAAGGTCTCATTGTGGTATGCCATTAGATGCCAATGTTGGGTGAGGACTACACCGAATGCAATGCTGAAACATCTATTTCTACCTCAAATGATTGTTGTAGATCCAACAATACCAAAGTTAGTGCTAAACAAAATCTCTCTATTCATGCAAATGCCATCTGTTACACCTTTGTTCATACAAAACTTTGCTTTCACTCCTTTATGTCTTACCTGGTTCAAAGGCCAGGTACTGAAAGAATAACCAAGTACAAACTTGTGATAAAAGTTGACTAATCCCAAGAAATTTTGAAGCTCTGTAAGGGCCTTGAGGGATGGCTAGTCTCATATGACCTAGATCTTCTTTGGGTCCATGTGTACTGTGCACACCATCCTAGTTGATGATGTATCCCAAGTATTATATACCCTCCATGCCAAAGGAACACTTCTTTATGTTAGAATAGAGCTTATGCTAACACAAGGTCTGAAGAACCTATTGGCCATATTGAATGCGGTCCTCCCATGTCTTATTAAAGACAAGAATGTCTTCCAAAGACAAAACCACAAATGAGTCAATGAATGGCCGCAAGATATCATTGACCATCCTCATGAATGTTGTTGGTGCATTTTTCAACCCAGAAGGCACAACCAACCACTCAAAGAAGCCCTCATATTTTAAGGCAGTTTTTCAAGCATTTGTTGGATTGCTAAGAACTTGGTGGTGCCCTGACTTTAGATCGATCTTAGTGAAAAATTTAGCTCCCCTAAGTTGGTTCAAGAGGTCATCAATCCATGGAAGCGTGTATCTATTTGACTATGATGTTGTTTGAGGCTTGCATGAATGTAAAGCCGCCATGTCCCATCTTTTCTTTCGAGCAACAACAATCGACCTCCCACAAAGTGACGCACTTGGTCAAATGCGCCCTTTCTTAATCAGCTCTTGTATTTGATGTTTGATCTCTTCATTCTCAAGTATTGAGCGTCTCTACAGGGGCCCATTCGAAAGTGAGATTGAAAGGACCAAGTCAATAAAACGTTTCACCTCACAATGCACAAGCACAACTATTGGTGGTATGAATACATTTGTGTATTCAGATATCATATGATCCATCTGTTTTTGCTACATTGTTTGGCTTGGTGTGAAAACACTTGTGGTCGATGCGATCTTTTACTTATCCTCAGGTCTGATCATCAGGACAAAGGTCCTAGTCTGAGAAATCAACCTCCAACATTGTTTTGCACTGATCAAGGCCACTGACTTAACAGGGGCCACCTTTAGGATGCGGTAATGCTTACGACCTAGTGTGATGATGACACTCCTAAGCCTAGCCTTGTAGACACCATGATGATTCCACATGCATTATTATCCAAGAAGCATATCACATATCCAAGGGTGCAACATCACATACCAATACATCCTCGAATGGTTTCATTGAATAGGGAAGACAACACCGTCAATTCACATAGATGTCTCTTCCTTGATTGACCCAACTGACGGGAGTATGGTTGTGAGTGAGAAGTTGTTGCCAAATTTAACCTCTTTACTATTTCTGCAGATATCAAATTCTTTTGACTCCTACCTAGGATAAAGTGAAGAGTCACACCATTTACCCACATCTACGAGTGAAATAGTCGGTCCGCATCATTTTTTGGTGGAGACATTGTTCATCGCAGTGGCAACAATGGTATATGGATCTACATCTACAATTGCTCCCCTTATTCATGTGCACATGGGTTCTCTATGGAGGCTTCTCCTACATCTGGCACCCACAACTCTATTAACAATTTTTTGTTGATGGCTCAATAGTCCTTTATGTCATGGTACTTGCTCTTGGGCTTCTCACACCACATTCTAGTGTCTTTTCGTGGCTTTTCTTTCCATCCCTGCTTCTTATCCTATTTCTGTGGTTGTGCATCATTTCCTTAATGTGTGGTGTCAACCTTCCCTTTCTTTGAGTACAAAAAATCTTTATTTCCCCTACATTTGAACCTTTCTTCAACCTTGAATAATATTTGGTAGGCTTCCTCGGGAGCATTGATGTCTACAAACTCCATCTCTTCGTATATGTAATATTGTAACCCACTACAATATTTGAGAAACTGGTGCTTCTTGGTGTCCCATGTGCCCACAATTGCCAATAGGGTATGAAACTCATGGGTGTAGTCGTGTACTATGTAGTTGTGACCCTTTCGCAATTGGTGCAATTTTTTGAACTGGTCCTCATAATTCCTCACTGAATAATATTCTTCTCTAATAGCCTCTACAAAACCATACCATATTTTTGGTAGTCCCGTTTTGACAATTACAAAAAATTTATTAACATTTTGCAAGCAATATGATTCCCACCTTTTTTTACATGCAAAGAAGCTTTCAATACTACAAATGTTATACTCTCATTATCAGAATATGAATCTAGTTGATCAAGCCATTCGTTTAATCATCAACATTATTTTTTCTTTCAAAGTGTGAAATGTCAAAATTTACTTGTACCTTGAACATTGTTACACCCCTAAAGGGTTTACTTGATGTGGGTGCAGTTGTGGAGATGGGTATAGTTGTAGGGATGGCCCATGAGAGAACATCGACAAACTATGCCATCATCCTCCTCCTCTGCCTCTTAAGAGCTTCATCAAGTAATTATTTGATGGGATCTCCCATTTCCTCTTACGTTGCTTGAAGTCTTTTACGCGACGAGGTAATTTGAAGAATTGCAAGTCTGACATGCAAGAGTGGAATGAACTTACTCTGATACCATTGATCCGGATTGAGTTACAACCTAGTGGACAACACACTAGCAATGATACTTAATGTGTTATGACAATCATTTCACAATGAAAGAGTCGTAGAAACAAACTGCCTTTATTGCAATTTGAAATGTATACAAAAAGGCAAACACTATAAGAGAGATCTATGCCTATAGATCTATTTCTTTATTCAAAACAAGCTACTTTATAGCTATACAATGGAAAAAATGAAAAAATACTAAAAATAGAGAATGACGGGTTTCGGATGGGAACTGAAAGGTCATCCTACATGGAGGAGACCTTAAGGGTGGATTTAAAAAGACAAAAGTGGAAAAATCCAAAATCCATCCTATTATTACTATTATTATTTTTAATGTTCCTTGTTGGGGTCATATCTCCTAACTCATTGATCTGATTCGTGAACTATTATAACCATTGGTAAGATGCCAAAATGAACTCGAAAAAGGCCTCTACGACAATAGCCTTCAGTATTGTCGTACGGTCTAAAGCCCAAAAATACTCCGAAGACCCTAAAAAACCAAAATACTAAACGCTGTCAAAAACTGCTAAAAATAGATTTTCGGGACTACAAAAATAGCTTTTCAGAAATCCTTTTCTAGATCACAGGGTTTCAATCAGTTTTTTTGCCCAAATAAGCTTACAGTGAATTATAATGCATTTATCTAATGTATATAGGATTAAAAGCTCCAAGCTTTCATTGTCATTTCAATTAGATTATGGCGTAATCTAAAAAGCCCTGGTTATAGGTGTATCCAACATAGAGACTTAGGGATGAGCAATGGATTTTGAAGTTGTTTCACTAGATAATATAGTTCTACAACTTAATAAACGGTTATATTTGTAGAATAGAGATTGCATCTTAAAAACTATGAATATGGTGCACCAGTTTGAAGAAATGTGAATCATTTATTCTACTGCCTATTTGAATAGAGATTACTTCTTAAAAACTATGAATATGGTGAACAGTTTGAAGAAATGTGGATCCTTTATTCTACTGCCTATTTTCTACATAATTGAATGGAACACAAGGCAAATAAATAGTGATAATGATGAATGCCAAGAATAAAGGTGATAACTAGTAAACCTATAAAGGGCCAATAATATATGAAGAGATTTTCAAAAATCTATCTCATGAGCTCCCCCTAAAAGTTGTTAGTCCAATTTTCCAAGACGTGCAACATGTAAAGCATCCGGATTTCCTTGGAAGTTGCCCATCCCAATACTACTCCAGATCTCATATCTCATAAGTAGGGATAGGGGGTTCACAAGAACCCATCTCTCACAAGCATGAATGGTCCACATAGTACTCATTGCATTAAGGCAATGCTCATACGGGTGAAGCATTGGGACTTCTTGTCACCCATCCCAGTGCTACTCCAACTCGAGCACACTTAACTATGGAATTTACCCCACAATCAAGCCCACTTAGCTTGCTACCCATATGCAAAAACCTTCAGCAAGTGGTGTGCCTTATGACCCGTTCATTATGGAGCTCCCTAGTTCATTCATTTATACCAGTGATTTTTTCGTGGTGGATCAAGTTGTACAGAATTTTTTGGGATTCAACCACATAGTTTCAAACCAACCTACATTGACCCTTATTTCATGAGTAGTGGTTTTGGTTTACAAGAACACATTTTCCACAAGCATGAATGGTCCACTTAGTGCTCATTGCACCTAGGTGATGCTCGCATGGGTGAAGCATTGGGACTTCCAGGAGGTGATTTACGATCTCAAGGCTGTCACCAATTCAACTTTTTGAATAGTAGAATTCTCCTACAAACAGAATACAACCATTTTATGAATCAAAAATGCAACTCCCATTTGCACCAAGATGGCTTTTATACAAGCAGAAATTACTCCCACCTTCAAAGAAAAACAAGGTTAATTGAGATCAATGCTCCTCTCACCTTCAAAAACGACCAAAGGTTATTTGAGGTCAATGTTCCTCTCAACTTGAAAGAAGAACAAGGTTATTTGAGATCAATGTTCTTACTAGGAAGTCATTGGGATTGATATTATAATGTTCTTGAGACCTCAACAAAATTACTACATTGAAACAAAATTAAACATGTTACCATACTAATCATTAAGTCATCAAATGGAGTGCTAGGTTAATTTCACAGTCTTCAATCACTGGTTGCCAAAGCCTTCTGTTAACATGTTTCAATTAGTCACAAGGATCAAACAATATTTCCCCTGCACCTACATAAAATAGATAGACCAAAATAACTGACATGCTGATGTAAAAACATGTAGTATTAAATATTTACTACTATTATAGATATAATATTTCCTCTATGCAAAAGCCAACGAAATCCAAAGTTTTTTTCACAACAACAATATGGACCTAGTTATATAAGATATTAGGTAACCTGCACAACAAAAGCCACAGGTTGAAAAATCAATTAATTTATGTAACACTCTCAAGTTGGGTTCTTCTAATGAATCTTATGCAAATGGGCTGTTGATTTTCTTTTTCTTTTTTTCTTAAGGGGCCAACCCAAGTGAATTCATTGCAATCCACATTCAAAAAACAAAATTTTCAATCATACATACCACAGTTTTGTGTGGTTCTGTGAAATTGTCAAACCCCTGAGCCTGATCGTCTCAGTCTCTCACTCCCCACAAATTATATAAATAAGTTGAAAGGCACTGGAACCAGTCAGTTGAAGAATATTGCAACAAACAGGTTGAAATAAGTAAATATTTCATCCACAACAAAAACTACTATGAATTCTGCACAATTGCAAAGATAACAAATACTTTTTATTATAGTTAAAATTCAGATGCAATCATTACGAGGCCTCTGTTACAATACCATTTGACAATTAAGCCCTAATAATTAAGGTACATAACAAGACTCAAACTACTCTACCATTTAGGACTGTTCTACACCCAACCATAAGCTAAGACCCCAAATCAGCCATCCTTGCACCGACTGTTGACTCTCCATGGATGGCTGATTTGCTGGCAATGTGGCACACAATATTTCAATAATCAAACTCAGCGACTTGCACCCAACCATGTAGATAGATCTATCCTAGTGGTCTGTCAGTTAAATCCTTGAATATTTGGTTACTCTGCATCCTTGTCACTTATGAGCTAAGTTAAGGGGCTATGGATACAGGTATGGATATGGATATGGATATGGATATGGATATGGATATGGCGTCGAGTGGACACATCTGTACAAAATATATATAATATGCTAAAAAAATTATATACAAATACAGCCTGGATACACCATGTCACGTGACATACGAATATAATATGGATACACTGTGACATATCCAGATAGGGCCCAGATATGGATATGCTGTTACACATCCACACGTGTCCAACATATATATGGGCCATGTCTGTATCAGATATGCTGGATTTGCAATACAACACCATTCCCAGGCATATCCAATAACTAAGCAGACAAGTTGTACAGATCCACAACTCCACTAACATGGCCTATACTAATACCAGTAATCAGTCTTCATCCCAACCCAACGGATGACACTTTAAGATCTTTGTCACAGTATTCCTTTTGCTTTTGGTTGCACGGTCATCCTCATTGTCACCTCGACTGAAGTCAAATAGAGAGACAGCCTTAATGCTCTTTAGCTCTATCCTAGAGATTTCCATAGCATAATTATCATTGTCCATTCATGTATTTATACACTTGCATTTCATTTCTCATTGCTTGGGACAAATATTCATTCTTAAATATTAGTTCTTTGATTGATGTCCCACCTTCCTCTCAAGATCTAATTGCAGATCTTTGCTTGGACAGTTGGTCAACTTCTTGATGTGCCAAATCACTCTCTTTAAAGCTCTTTCCTTACCATTATTTGATCCCAAATTGAATTCTTTTTTCAGACCTCCTTAGTAGATACCATTGCTCAACTTATTAGTTCTTCCTTCCCTTTAAATCCTTCACTAATTTCCATAGTTACCATGTTCGAAAAGTTCCGGTTGTTCGGATAGGGAAAAAAGTTCGGAAGTTCGGAATTTTGTAAAAATTCGGTTCAGTTCGGTTTGACTCAAAAAAATTATAAATTTAAAAAAAATATAAAATATGAATAATTACCAAAAAAATTATAAAAACTAAAATACTTATCAATAATATACTAAAAGTTAAACCTAAAATAATTAAATTTATGTAACTAGTTACTAAAGTAACTTCAACATTCGGTAATAACTAATAAATTCAAGTATTACTATTATTAAGTATTAATCTCTACATATTGCTATTAAATTATTAATATGTCTCTAAATAATAAGTTGCTTGGTCCAAAAAGGTGCAAAAATGGATTTTATGAAAATAAGAAAAATATTGCCATCAATGCATAGAGCTCGAGAAAATATACACTTTTACAGAAAACGGCACCGAAAACTGAGCCACAAAATGAAAGTTATGGCACATGCAAGTTTTTGCTGCTACATCTTCCTGGACCCTTTCCAAAAATTTGCCAAAAAAGGAAAAAAAAAATTTGACCCTAACGAACCTACCAAACAAGTTCAGTTTTCCCTGAAAATTCGTTCCGAACCGAATTTCACCTGTGTTCGTACAAACATGGTAACTATGCTAATTTCCTTTGTTGGCATTTCTTCCTACTGTCAGGTGGTTGATCTTCGCAAGACATTAACCATCCAAAGCAAGAATAGATTTCTAGTTCATGACTCCCTATTGAATCGCTGCTGCACATCTGCAAACCATACTTGCTTGCATATGACAGTATTGCCCTTCCCTAAGTCTCTGTGCTTAGTGGCTTAATGCATTTCCTCGATCCACGTACTTTTTTGGTTTTCAATCCTTTATCATTTCACTTTGTGCAAGTTCTACTTCTTGTGATCATTTCCTAATTTCACAACCATGCCGCTTGCCCTTCAAAATGGTCTTCTGAATACATTTCTTGGTCTCAAGACTTAGCTCCCAACCTATCTGAATACCAAATCTATACATGCAATATTGCTTCCCTTTCCATTGTCCCAGACTTCCGTTTGCAGCATTGCAGCTTCCCCTAGCATATGAGCACATATGTGTTGTGCTTATGCATCAACTTCCACTTACACATTAGTGCATCTTACTTTGTGCATCCTATTGATACATTCACACACTAGGTTGTTCCATTCATTTGCATATCCAGCTTAACCTATCTCGGTCTTGCAACCGCAAATTCATGGACTTTGTCCCTATCTGTGGCCTTAAATAAGTTCCGTTGCAAAAGGTTTGTAAACCTCATGCCAACCTACATTACTACATGATCTTCTGTTGATTCAAACCGGATCACAAAAGAGTTTTGGTTGAGATAATAGATCTATTTGACTGTTTTGTGACATGTTTACACTCACTCCATGATGCAGAATTAGGCCAACGGAAATTGTAAATATTGGTTGGAAGCAAAGCAAGAACAAAAGGGCTTTAGGACGATCGAGGCACCTTGTGGCCCACATCAGCTGGAAAAAACAGTTACATTGATGTCTTTGTCATCTCTGAAGATGCTTGATAAAAGACAAAATTCAAACTCCAACACCCCCAAAACAGGAGTTGAAATGTTTCCTCTTTTGTCTCTTCATGGGCATTTACGTTTGGAGTCTATGCAGTTGAGTTGCTCAATAGTTTGCATAAATATACCCCTTGGCTAAATCACAAGGTTCAAATATGGAGTTTGTAATGTCCCCTTTTCTAAATAAAAATTTATAATTTAACATAAGTGCTAAAAAGTAACTTATGATATAAAGGCACTTATATTCTATTATTGAAGTGACTTTATAATAAAGTGCATCTATCACATGGAGTAGTGTGCCTTGATAGAATAAGGTATGGAGTAGGTGGTTACTTTAACTTAATAAGTACATCCACCACATGAAGCGACCCACATGGAATAGTGTGCCATGATAGAATAAGACATAAAGGTGGTCACTTTAGTTTAATAAAGTGCACCCACCACATGGAGCGACCCAGATGGAGTAGTGGTCACTCTAATTTAATAAAGTGCATCTACCACATGGAGTAGTGCGCCTTGATAGAATAAGATATGGTGTAGCTGGTTACTTTAACTTAATAAGTACATCTACCACATGGAGCGACCCACATGGAATAGTGTGCCATGATAGAATAAGACATAAAGGTGGTCACTTTAGTTTAATAAAGTGCACCCACCACATGGAGTGAACCAGATGGAGTAGTCATCACTCTAATTTAATAAAATGCCCCCACCACATGGGGCGACCCACATGGAGTAGAAAAGAAGTATAAAAGAAGATCAAGGGGGTTCATTTAGGATCATTTTGACTTACCATTTCCTTATATGAGAGATCATTCTTGTTTCTTCTCAGCTTTTAAGGATAAAACCCCTTGAGAGCAAGGTATTGAGGATGAAATCCCTCAATAGCGATCAGATTTGAGGACGAAAACCCTCTAAATCTGCATCAGGTAGTCTCATTTAGAGATTACATTGGGCTACATTTAGATTTCTTTGATGCACCATCTATTTTCAGTCATTTTCAGTTAGGGCAGATCAAATTTGCATCGTTTTGAGTATGGAATAGCCACAGAGTCCGTGTTGGATCAGCACAAGGGTTTTCAGTTCATTGGGTAGAAGCGCCTTACCTTGGAGGGCTGTTGGCCAATTTCAGGACATATCTATGAGTGTACTCGTCATTAATTTAATTAAATAAAATCACTTGGTGGCTTGGATAATCATTTCCTTGTTCCTAAGTGTACTAAAAAATGCTTCTAAAGCTTAGGAACCATTTGGGTATAGTTGTGTTTGAGTATTTTGGGATGAAATTGCAAAAATCTGATTGCTGTTGTAAAATAAAACAATTTGCTGTACTTGCTGTCATAAATTTTCAGTTCGTTATCTATTGGGATTTGTGTAATATCCATTTATTTCAGTTTTGAGCCTGAAAGGGACATTACAGAGTTCATGTTTGATGAGAATAAAGTTCGGCTCAAGTTTGCCAATTGATTAAGTTCGGAAAAAAAACATCTTTTCAGTTTAAACAAAAGAAATTAAATTATCATTTAAATTTTCTAGAATATTCATAAATATGTCAAAGGACCAGAGTAGAGACAATTGTTTGTTCTCTGCTTTAACTTGGTACATGTATATATACCATAGTTACCAGATCTGGCTGGCCCTGTTTTTATTTCTGGAAAAAAAAAAAACAGTTTTTGGAGATAAGAAGATTCCCATCACCCTCATAGATTATTTAATATCAAATATATTAACATTTTGATTTTATATTACTTTATTAATGTTTTTCATTGTATTTGTCAATTTTTGTATATTTTTAAATTATGCTCATATACAATATGTATATATTCCGCATCGAATTTGTCCAAATTTTTCAAGAGTTTCGGATTTTCGGATTTTTTTGCCCTCCAGAACAGATCTGGATTTTTGGACCTTGTAACTATGATATATACACATATTTATAAAATAGTGCAAAATCATGTTAACAACTTCCCAAGTTAAAATAATGGATAAAAATCGACTAAATGTTCAACAGTGATAAAGTTTGGCAAAGTTCGAACATTTTCCATACTATTCAGGGTACCTTCGAGGTATGTAATTCTCATTCTAGAGTTGTTGGATGTATGCACGGGTGAGTATAGTAGTGAAGCATGTTATTAGAGCCATGTTTCTTGCACAGGTAAATTTTAAGGCATTGTAGTGGTGCTGAAGAAGTCCCAAGGTGTTATTGGCAGCTCAATTTGAGCAGTTGGCTTGTAATTCTTGCATGACTGATGGTGGTGGAGATGAGTGGTTTTCCCATATTGGGTTTCTCCGTGTTAAATTCTTGTGTTGTTTCTCTCTTTCACGTTTGTTTCAGTCACATCATACAAGGAATTCGGAATGGAATATCTATCCTCATTGCAGATCATATGTGGTTGTCCTTGCAAAGTTAGTGCCAGAATTGAGGTATCACACAACATGCCAAATATCAGTCTTCGTCTATCTATTGAATCTCTGTCTTCAATCTTACATAGGTTCCAACCTATGTTGCCAGGAGACGGATACGAGTCCGAATCATGGAAACATGGATTTTCAATAAAACCTTGGGTACGAAATGTTACGGAAACGTCCATACAATATATTATTAAAAAAAATTATATATATATATGAATAGTACTCGTTTTTTAAAAATTGGTCCATGGACCATAAGAGACAAAGCACTCAAAATATTTTGTATTCGTTGAAGTTCAAAATTACTCATTATTCAACATGGTTACAATTTCAATGTTTCATACATACATAATTATAATCTAGATTCTAGAATCTATCATTTAGTTTTTTCTCATAATCATCTCCATGAATACCACTGGATAACTCCACTTCCACTATCTCCACTATCCATCCCTTGTGTAGAACTTCCAGGATCATCATCATCAATACCAAGCAAAGAAATTTGGCCAAGAGTAGCAGCAGAAGCATCAAATTCACTAGGCTCATGATTAACATCCCAAAGTTTGTTGAGATGTCTAGTATGGTCTTCAGTCTTGTGTGATAGGATGCGCAAATTGGAATGTACATACACTAAATCCATCAACCTTCTTGGATGTTGACTTGCTCCGTTTGGATGAGCGGATGAAGGTATGTGTACTTCAATTTTGCTTTGCTGAAGAATTACTAGCCACCTGTTACAAAAAAAGGTGGTTAGAAATTTACAAGTATTAATAATATTAATATACTAAGAATTTAAATTTTTAATTAATAAACAACAAACTTTTGATTTCATTTTAATTATTTCTATCCTTCCAAGAGGATTTTAATGGCAACATGTCGTAAGTACTTAGCATTATGCCCATGTACATACCACCACATGATTGGGGTCATGTTGTACTTGTCATATAATGCCTTAATTTCACCCATGCTACCATTAGGCACATAGACAAAAATTTCCATTTCATAGCGGACTGCACTAGCTTATAATTGGATCAGGGAAAAGTCTTTAGAATGGTGCCTTAGTTCCATTTGAAACTTTTTGTTTATTATATCGTGGTTGCCTATCAGGTAGCACAATTATTTCTTTGCTATAATATTTGGGATTTAGGGCATAGGTAAGGAGATGCAATGGGGTAGTCATTTTATTTTACCTTCCTCATGATCACACTATTAACTTCATTGTAAGAGCTTTCTTTAGAAGAATCTTACACCTTATTGAGTTTCTTTTGTATGATGTTTCCAATTTTTTCAAGCATTGAGTCAATGCCATCATAGATTTTCCCTATGGCAAGCCTGATATTTGTCTAGCTATGTAATCACAGGATCAAATAGGCTCAGTAAATCTGAGCAAGTATTCAACATTTTGCCCACCAAGCATCATCAAGTATGCAATGATTTTTTCTTTATGGCTCATTTATGTTTTATTAGGCAATAAGACATGTGACCAAACATCATCAATCACCATACTCTCTTAAGGATTTGACATTTACCTTCACAAGTCTGTCTCAAGGACATAGGTGTGAGAGGTAAATCTCGTTTCAACAACCTATTAAAATAAATTAAAACAAGTTAATAAAATATTAAATTAAAGGTTTCAAAATGAAAAGAATTCAATTGATAATTTCATAAAGAGTTAGAAAATAAAAATTAAGAAACTAGTAAATTGTTCCTGTTACCTGTAGCAACTCCAACCTTGAGAACCTCCTAAAGATAGCCTAGGATATATGAAGATTTGTGACAAACTAGTTGAATCTCATTAGTCCTTTGTATAAATCTCTTGTATGCATGGGATTTAGGGCCTGAATATTACTGTTGACATCAAATTCAAGGAAGCTGTATTACACAAGGTTACCTAATGAGATTCAGTTAATGCAATTTGACACACATCTTCCTATCTCTTGACAATAACTCCTAGGAGGTTCTACAATTTTTGAGAGTTGCTAAAGGTAAAAGATATGATTTTGATCTACAACATCTTTCACTTAGCGTAACTTTCACTTTGCCCTCTCAATCAATGCCTGTCTTTAAGATAAATTATTGGTAAGCATCTGATTTAGACTGGAATATTTGCAACATCAAATTCAATGAATGTACTGCACAAGTGACCTAAAAAATGATAGCCATATCTCCCCTTGACAGATCAACCTTGTTGCTCTACAGATTTTTTTCATTGTCCAACACTGACTTAAACAGGCACACTATGAGGACCCACCGACTCAATAGCATGATTAAAAGATTTTATTGCGATAAATTCGATGCATCTTTCGCTTCACCCTCTATCAATGACATTGAAAGAAAATTACCCCTATGTAAGTGCACATTGCAACTTTCTGTCTTGTAAATGTAAGAGTTCTATTTCGAGCATCTTTCCCCATTAAAATAGTATGTACAATTTTAGCAAAGTATGTATATGGTCCACTTCTTTCGACCAACAATGACAGAATTTTAATCTTCTCATAACCATAGGCTTTTGTACCTTTGTGGTGCCTCATTAATACCTCTCACCATTTGTTGCCAATATAGTGACCACAACACATTGAAGGGCAGCCCACATGCATAAATGCATCTAAATAACCAACTTGTTAGCAATTCCCTTTTCTCAAGCCTTGCAAATGCTTGTTGTAATATCGCATTCTTATTCTCTTTCATGAGGTGGTCTCTTCCTCTAAGGGAGTTTCAACTGTCAAGTGGTTCCCTTGCCCATTGAATGAAAGACCTTTGGCCTATGTTTGTCTTTAACCCTACGTCATGCCAAGGAATGGTTTTACGGACATATGAGCTCTTGGGTACTGGCAAGTCTACCTCCAGTTATTATTATTTACATCAACAATTATAAAGTGCCTTAATAAAAGGAAACATGTTATAGATCTTCCTTGGGGCCAACTTAAATGACCCTTTATGGCTAGGCTATATCAAGGATGTGAAAAGTGCATATAAATTGTTATCCATTTCTTTGCATGAAAAGGTGACTTGCCTTAGAAGGGGGAAGATCGAACTAGAAAGGACCAAAAAGTTTCCCCAGATATTTATTCATTCTCCAAACAGAGAAAAGCAACTTGCGTTTTGGGGGTACAAGGGTTCCTTTGGCATGAAAAACATGCCCTAATATGGGAAAGGTATGAACTGGATATTCATTTGCATACTTATTAAATCTTTTCAATGTTCAAACTACAAAGCATTTAATATGGTAAAAAACTTAAATGCTTGCATAGGACAAAAATCCCACGGGAACCCTATTGGATATCGGTAAAGGTTTTTTTGGGTCTCTTCTTCCTAGTTAGCCAGGAGAGTCGACTTGAAGGAAAGATCATACCATAGATTTTGGATATTTTCTAGAATTTCAAAGCTGTCTTACTCAGCTTGTAGCTTCAAAGATATTCAGAATTACGAATGTGCAGGGTTTTTGTGAGTTTTGATCACCAAGTTCAGCTAGGTTTTCGGAGTAAGATCCCATGGCAACCATAGCTTCGGATGAGTGATTGAGCATCCATCCTAGCTAGCATAGATTCTTCACAAAGGTACTTGAGAGATCTACCCAAACTTGTCGAATTGCTTCGAGGAAATTGCAGTGCCCTAAATGTGCTAGGCGACCTACTTTCTAGTTGGCATTTTTAGGGATCGTGTTTGCTGTGCGAAAGCTATCTTCTGGAATATTATTAGCATATGTTATTGTCCCAAGCATTCAAAGTTTCATCATTTGGACTTCTCTGATCAAAAGATATTAATTTTAGAAGTTTCCCAAGTATGTTTAGGGCACGCTGTAGAGTTCTGGCAGCATTCTGTTATTCGAAAAATTCCAAAAATAGTTCTTAATATTCTGTTATATGTATTAGAAAGTTCCATTTAAAATTTCAAGTGAGTTTGAACGGATATTATTGGGAGTTATTCATATTTTACTGTTCGCTGCCCTAGCTGTAATTTTCTGTAAAAAAAAAAGAGGATGAAAAATCAGACTTAGTATTTGTTCCTCCTTGAAGTTGACTCCTGTCCAAATTTGCCTCTAAGATCTCCAGCAAGGGATGCTCTTCAGCTCTTAGTAACACCTCCTAAACTCTTCCTTCAAGCCTGTTAGGGTTGATGTCACTTTGAGACTTCGACAATGTCGAGATGGGAGTAGATCTAATGAGAAAACTGATTTCAACAAAAGAAAGGAATGAGTGTGATTTAGAGACTGGACCTAAGATGTCCTTGTGTCAGCTCACTAGAGAAGTTATCTTTAGAGTCGGATTGAGGCTCATGCGGTAGATTAGGGCTAGAAACCAATAATATGCTAAAAACTAGTTTTTTTTTTTTTGGCTTTTGTAGAGTAGACATTCGTGCTGACAAGGGTACAGCTCATGCATACCCTGACCAATGTCCTTTGGGTACTGGCACGAGCTGTATCTGTGGTGTTTCCGACTCATACATGGCAGTTTTGCAGACATGTCAGCCCGCAGACATTGTCCATACCAGAAACATCTTCCAGGGAGAAGTACCGGCACTTTTTAATGGAGAAATTTGCGGAACAACATGTCATTTCAGGAAGATTCCAAAATGATGATTGGGAGCAGGCCCAATGAGGCTTTGCACGATCACAAGGTACCCGAGTTGTGCAGACCGGAGCATTGGGACAAACCTTTTTTAATGTACTTCAATGACAGTACAAAGAAATGTGCAGACACAGGAATTTTTTATTGTGGGAACAGTAGGAGACTTAATTCGACTTAAGATCCCATGACGCAACGAAGATTGTAATATAAGACTGTTATCCTACGCCTCGAGTTAAAATGCCCATGAAACTGTAGAATAGAAGCATCAATAGATTGATGGAAAAAAGATGCAGATGCATATGACTACATATCGCAGATATTTACTACAGAGATTGGTGAGCCTCATGTTCGACAAGTGTTGATTTCAAATAGTTGCACTTCAGGGAATTTACCACACTATGAGGGAGACAAGGCAAACATCTAGATCATGTCTACATGGCACATGTGTCAGAGGTTATCAGTGATGGTTGTCCATGAACCTCCTGAGTTGAGGTTGCCATATGGGTCATTACGATGGCAGCCTTAATCTTAGGTTTTTAAGCAGCAAATTTCTGAATGTCAGATCTTCAGCTTTGTACCTCCCTATCAAATTTGATTGCAATCCTATACGAGCTATGTCATTTGGATCCCTTGAGCGACTCCGAAATAAAAGTTTCCCACTCAAATTTGCAGAATTCGGTTCTATTATGGTCAGGAGCTATTGGAACAACAATCAGAATGAAGAGAAAACACCCAGGTAGGGATTCACTTAAGGAAAACAGTTTTGTGGGTTATCGAAACTTATAACTGTAATCAAGATTGATACTAATATGAAAAATCTGTTACGATTGCCGCAAAGCCATGGGTTCGAGAAGATGATTGTAGTGCGAAAGGGAAGTGCTGCAATTGCCTAGAGGTCTTCGGGGAGAGTTGTGTACGAGTGAGGAGCGGTACCATTCAGAAAATATAAAGATGGAGATGAGGAGGCATATGGATATTGCAGGGGGTTGAACATGAGCTGAGACTTTACCTTCCAGGAGACTAATGCTACTTTGTCGAGTACCCCGAGGTTGCAAGGCATGTCAGACTTTTGGGGAACATTAGCAGGGTCAGAGAATGGTATGATCCCTCATTGATCCCATGAAGGGAGCGAGGAACACATTAGCTACTTCATTCTATGCAGCTCATGTGTAGAAAAGCTGGATGATTGCTGGTGCATAAAATCTTCGAGGGTTTCAATGTAGTGGTAGCCAACGTTGAGTCCATGAGATGCATAGCAGTTAATTCCGCAGTTTAACAAGCAACACAATGGGTTGCCATACATGTCACTTTTCAATTCTATGTGGTTGGTATTGGAAATATTTCAACATTCTAAGGTTGTTCTACTAAAAAACTCCATTCTCTTGCACCATTTCGGACTAACTTTAAGACGATGGAACTACAAATGCCAGTCCAAGAAAAATCAAAGCAACCTCTGAGGGTTTATGCTTCAGAGGCTACGCTAGGGTCGTTACAGCAAAGATTGGCATACGAAAGTACTTGCACCCATCATAAATGGGGTGGACTGGTCAATTTAATGCTTGGTTTATAGAACAAGATCTAGTAGATCGATGGAAATCCAGAGTCCTCATGTGAGATATACAGGGGTTCATCTAGACATGCACAGTGCAGTTTTTAGCGACGTACCACCTGTTTGTGCTGCCAAAGAATGGGATTCGAGCATGTGATTGAGCTCGAGGACACTGGTCCAGTAGTTTTTACTCCTTACCGTTACCTCAAACGGTTTAAGTGCATGCACAATGAGCTGACCATACATGAGCATATTGTACATGGGGCACATGTAGGCCGAGTCCTAGTCCTTACGCCTCCTCAGTGGTGTTGGTCACACATACAGAAGAATGGGACCATGCGGATGATAGCATCGACTTTCCAAACATATGCATGAGAGGACAATCTAGACACAAGTCACTTTGATCGTGACTGCGGATTGATGCGATATTAAGTTGTGACCTACTTTTAGTAGTACATCTAGTGTGACTAAATATAGTCACTTGCAACTCTTGATATCACTGGATCTTCAACATTAGGGAGCTGTGACCTGCACTAACTACAAGTACATAAAGATGTCATGTATGGTCATTATGAAGTTGAAAGTAAACATTAAATTTCGGACTATCTAATGCACTTAGCTACCTTCCATGTCTTGCATGTCACCACGTAATTACTACAAGGCCATCTCTAAAATGCTCAAACTTTGTCATGACCAAGGGGTTTGATGATACATTGGATATACAGCCTGGACTTGTGGTTAGATAAATCATGCTTCTGCCACCTTGACAAGTATCATTGTGAATACTAGAAGCTAATTTGCTCTATGCAAAAGCTTCTAAATGTGAGTTTGGCAAGACAGAGTTGTCCTACTTGGGATATGTGCATTCGGTGGAGGGGGAGTAACAGGTGGACAGAGAGAAGATCTTGGCAATTTCTGTAAAATTGGCCTCCACCCATGATGTTGACATGGTCTGAGAAGTAATTGTTGGGACTTTGCACCTATTACAGAAGATTCCTAAAGAATTTACTCAGCACTTGACTGCCCCATTGACAGATCTTGTTTCTTATGGTGCGGTGGGTTTTATTATGCTGATTTTTGCGGTACAACAGACTTATTAGATCATCTCAAGGATGGTGATGAGTTGTACTTGTCACCGTCCTTGCTAATGACCATCTTCTTCTTGTTTTATTTTGTTCTAGAGTCGATGCATCAGGTGAGGGGGGTCTGGAGCGGTCCTCTGTGCAGGACAAGTTTACCCCATTGCTTACGATGAGTCAGAAATTAAGCCTCGTGGAGAGGGAATATTCTTTGATGGCTTACTTATCTTAGGAGATGTTGGCCATCATGTTTTTCTTTGGCCATTTTCAATCCCTCTTTGTTTCCTCAATGGGCACCACAGGTTCACTGGTACATACCAATCACATCTAGTATACAATTTCTTGTATGGGGTATAAGGCATCTCAACGACTTGCCATGCTTTGATTTGTGAACAAGGTTCAATCCCCAAGACTCTGATACAGCAATTCACTAGAGTGTTGAATGCTCTATAATATATGTGGCTGATGCTTTGATCTAGGAGTGCCTTAACATTTACTAGGAAGCTGTTGAGTTCTACAGTCCGAAATAATCAGCAGGTTGACGAAGGCTCACATACTTGTTGAGTACTCCATGAATCTGTTGTTCAATGTCGACATCATGGATGGTATTATCAAAGATGACCGATACATGGTGTTGGCAGAGTGTTCAGGACTAAAGAATCCTTCGTGCCGTACATTTCACACCACTAGTTGGACACCCCGTAGTCTTTTGCTTTCAAATATTTCATCATTTTCTTCTTGTAGAGGATAAAGGGAGCGATTTTGAAATATCCCTTAGTTGGGATATTACCACAAAATTGACAACACACAGAAATTTGCAGCAAAAATACTAAAACTGATTTTTGCAGATTTTAGGCAGAAAAAGTACAGCTAGGGCAGCGAACAGAAAAATATGAATAACTCTCAAAATACCCGTCCAAAATACTTGAAATTTTAACTAGAACAAGATAATAATATGAAGAACACAAGGGAAATATTTTTGGAAATTTTCAGTCAATATAACGCTGCCAGAAAATTACAGCGTGCCTAAAATAGCCGGGAAACTTCGAAAATTAATATCTTTCCGAATACAAGTGCAAAAATGATGAAACTCGGGAAATAACATATATAAATATAGAAGATAACTTTCCAACCTTCAGATCTGAAAATGGCCAACTGAAAACCCTAGAAATTAGGGCTGCAATTTCCCAAACAAGTCGCCCCCTTTGGTAAATGGCCAAAACCCTTGTGAAACCCTCTGTAGATGATGCCGAATCCTTCCTCTATGGCTATTGTAGGTCTGATCCGAAAACCAGCTGAAAATCTCCACAAAAACTCTCAAAAACTCTCAAACCCTAATTCTAAAAATCCTAAAAATACCTCTATAAAACAGCCCTGAAATCCCCTCCAAATGACAAGCTAGGGTAGATCTTTCACTACCGAAGAATGCCCTGCTAGCTAGGGTTGGATCTTTCACCACCGAAGCTAGGGTACCCGTGGGATCTTACTCCACAAGCTAAATAGTTGCAAACAGCAGTTGCACATGAAAAGAGAATAAGTGTATGCATGAATGAATATCCTTTCACCCCTCTTATCCTTTTATAACCTTTTCCATGTCAAAGAAACCCTAAAACCCCCAAGGCACACTTTCTCATAAAGAGGGCCCAATTAAAAATAACTTAAAGTTGCTTTTTCCATTCCTAGGCGCCTTGGCCCAAAAAGTGATCCCAATGAAGAAATATAACATTTAATGCCATACATATCCCCTCAAGTCGCCAAAAAGGTACTTTAAGTGGCCCCAACGAAGAAACATAACATTAAATGCCAAAAGTGTCCACTTAAGTGATCCCAACGACAAAATAGAACACAAAGGGCCCATTAGACCCTCCCAACGCCCAAAATATAACAAAAACATAGTAGGAAATCAGACAACCATCCCCAATAACCTCCAAAGTCGTTAGTCCCTTGGGAATGACCAGGGCTAAGACCAAAATAGGGCCGTTAGGCTAACTGCTCAGAATTGGGGACATTACAATCCTCCCCTCCCGAAAAATGCTAAACCCCAAGCATTATCCTCCTATAATGTAGAAACTGAATACCACAAAGTAAGTGCCTCCATCTCACCCTGCAGTCAACCAAAGATCAGTGTGATCCTAAGTGACCAAAACACCACATATAGTCATCATGCTCTCCATGCAGTGCAGACAACAATGTTGTCCCTGAAGTAGAATAATGCCCACATCGACTCTCTACTGGTACCCATACTGAAACTGTCAATTTGTCCAATCCCTGCCACTGCAAAACTGGCATCATGTGATCACCCACTACATCTCCTGTCAACTTCGTCCCTCGGCTAGCTAGCACATGCTCGTCATCCTTATAAGCAATAAAACATATAGGAGTGTTATCCCTTATCAACTCTAAAAATAAGGAACATGCATACTCCGATTTGTCACCATGACAAACAACACATCCTTGCACAAAGTTGAGGATATCCTCCCTCAACCCATGCCATCTGACCCTCTCCCATATGAAGTTGAAGGTCTCATCAAAGCTCAAGTGTCCAGACATGGAAGAATAATGCACATGTCGCAGTATCTCCATCCTCAACCATGAATCCGACACGAGGTACAATCTGTCCTGATAGAAGATCATCTCATCCTCCAACCTGTAGTTGTCATCCTGTATGCGACCATCCAGAATCTCACAAGTGTGTCGGTTCTTGGAGTACTCAACAAGCAAATGAGATCTCCAGTCTACCGAAACCTCAGACAGCCAACATAATGATAAACTCGGATGATCTGAACCTGTAATCCCAATCTCCGTAACTGCCTTATGTGCAACACTACTGGTCACACCCACATCCATCATACTCCACATCGATCCGCAATAATAAAACCCCTCGTTGTGCCGGAAAGTCCTCTCCATCCCCTCAGCTGCAACCACCCTAGGTGCTCCTGTCGATAATCCCCTCAAAGTCACATTCCTGCCTTCGGACTTAAACTTCAGCTCCATCGTCTGGAAGTTAGTCCGAAACTCACCAAGAGAGTGAAGCCACAGCACTCCCAACACTACGTGGGTCACTCCCATACCAACAATGTAGAAATCATTAGTAACTGTGTAGTTACCCATGGTGATGCTCAATTGTGGAACTTTCCGTGTGCATCTCATATACTCCCCATTGGCTACAACAATGTTGAAGCCCTCAAAGTCCCTTGTCTGCAAACCTTGTCTCTCCACCAATGATGCATCAATAAAGTTGTGGGTAGCCCCACTGTCAATGAGTACCACAACTCGCTGACCCTGCATAACTCCTCTAATCCTAAATGCCTTGTACATCGGAGTACTAGACAATGTGGCTATAATCTCCCGAGGGAAAGTCTCCTCCCCCTGCTCTGCATCAGCACTATCCATCGCAACTTCATCCCCATCATCCATCTCATGAGTCTCCAACTCCTCACCTTTTTCATCCTCACTCTCCTCGAAGATCTTTTGAGATATCGTCTCTGGCAGATCTGTAGAAACAATTCTGTGATTTTGCTGTACTAATGTTTCTACACGTTTAACTGATTTATCTATACTATCAACTCTATCATTTAACAATCTGAGTGCTGCTGCTGAATCTCCTTTCTTTCTCAACTCAATTGCTTTTACAGTTCTTTCTAAAGAAGATAATTTTTCTGAATTTGCTACAGCTTCCTCATGGACTGCCTTTACGGCCTTATTCGTCCAATTTAACATCTTAGAGCTCTCTGAGGGGTCTAATTCTTTATTTACAGTTCTCTGGTACCAGAAGACTGCCTTCTGGGTTTGATCTGGGGAGATCAACTCATGTTGATCTGTGATTGGAAAAGAAGTACTAGAACTGACAGAAGCCATATTTATAGTAGGCCCATTTGCAGGGGCATACTTTTGACGTACAAGTTTCTCACAGTCTGAACACCAAAGAAAATCAGTGGATGGATCATGAACAAGAGACTTATGACTGCAGAGAAATAATTTTTCTTCCTTCTGTTCTTCAGTTTTCTGTGCATTGGAACTTTCACCAACAGTGAAGTATGAAGATGTAGATGCAACAGAATTACTTCTTGACAAATGTCTTTTAGACATACCAGAGTTAGATCTGAAACTTAAAGTCACATTATCCTTACTTTCAGTGACTGAAGTAGCATTCTCAAGCTTTGGCTTGGAAGAGTGAACAAACTTTTTAGCTAAGGTCCATTCTCGTGGAACCTTAATCTCAGACCAGGATATCAGTTCTGGCTCTATTTTTTTACTCTCAAGATTGACATGCGTCACCACGCTGCTGCCCTTGGACACGCCATGTTTAACGGCTGGGTACATTGTGTTGACCAACCTATAGATAACCTTATAGTGTATGGCAAGTGGACAAGATCCTGATCTCATGTTTAGACCAGTGGTGGCTAGGTGCAAATAGGAATAACCCCATTGTTTAGAAGAGGCCTTAATGCTTCCATCTTATGTTGTTTAATGGACCTCAGATTTGACAACTTCAAGGATAGTCTCTTAGCAGCCATACAAACAGGTCTCCATAATGGACCCATTTCATTTGAGGTTTATCCTAATTACCCAGTTTCATTAACAAAAGATGATTTGCTCCAAGATGTTTTGAAATTACACCTAGCCACCACTGGTCTAAACATGAGATCAGGATCTTGTCCACTTGCCATACACTATAAGGTTATCTATAGGTTGGTCAACACAATGTACCCAGCCGTCAAACATGGCGTGTCCAAGGGCAGCAGCGTGGGTGACGCATGTCAATCTTGAGAGTCAAAAAATAGAGCCAGAACTGATATCCTGGTCTGAGATTAAGGTTCCACGAGAATGGACCTTAGCTAAAAAGTTTGTTCACTCTTCCAAGCCAAAGCTTGAGAATGCTACTTCAGTCACTGAAAATAAGGATAATGTGACTTTAAGCTTCAGATCTAACTCTGGTATGTCTAAAAGACATTTGTCAAGAAGTAATTCTGTTGCATCTACATCTTCATACTTCACTGTTGGTGAAAGTTCCAATGCACAGAAAACTGAAGAACAGAAGGAAGAAAAATTATTTCTCTGCAGTCATAAGTCTCTTGTTCATGATCCATCCACTGATTTTCTTTGGTGTTCAGACTGTGAGAAACTTGTAAGTCAAAAGTATGCCCCTGCAAATGGGCCTACTATAAATATGGCTTCTGTCAGTTCTAGTACTTCTTTTCCAATCACAGATCAACATGAGTTGATCTCCCCAGATCAAACCCAGAAAGCAGCTTCTGGTACCAGAGAACTGTAAATAAAGAATTAGACCCCTCAGAGAGCTCTAAGATGTTAAATTGGACGAATAAGGCCGTAAAGGCAGTCCATGAGGAAGTTGTAGCAAATTCAGAAAAATTATCTTCTTTAGAAAGAACTCTAAAAGCAATTGAGTTGAGAAAAAAATGAGATTCAGCAGCAGCAGCACTCAGATTATTAAATGATAGAGTTGATAGTATAGATAAATCAGTTAAACGTGTAGAAACATTAGTACAGCAAAATCACAAAATTGTTTCTACAAATCTGCCAGAGACAATATCTCAAAAGATAACTGATTTAGTTCAACCACTAGTAGACCATACTACTAGTATAAAAGATGTCATACGCACTCAAGCTTCACATACTAATGAAGTTCTTGAAGCAGGAATATCTCAGTTGCAAGATGAGAATGAGAAAACTCATTCTAGAATTGATGAGATACAGAAATGTCTGTCTCATGAGCTACCACGTATTCTCCCAAGAATACAAGAAATCAATACTAAGCTAACTCCTCATAAAGAAGGAGATTGGACCAAAGCAGCAACATGGTCTGATGTTACTGAGTTAGCTAGTCCTTCTGTCAAAAAGTCTTATAAAGAAGTTTTAGAAGAATATAAGCCATTATTCTTCAAAGATAAGACAGTAAATATGCTTAGAATACAAGGGACAGAAGAATCACATATTGAAAACCCAGAATTTGAGCCTCCAGTTTTTGATGAGCAGATGGGTGAATCATCAGCCCCAGGTTTTCAAACAGCTCCTAAGATACAGACACTCCAACCTAATTTCTATAGGGTTGAATGCAAAAGTGTTCCCGAGATCAAAGAACTCTTACATGCTATGATTGGTTGGGGGTAACACCCAGCAAGAAACATATGGAAGATCTCCAAGGAATATTGTTGCTACTATAGCCAACGGTTTTGTTGGTGTGTTAAAAGAATGGTGGGATCTGATTCCCAACAAGGAAATGACTCTGCAAGCAGGCTTCACAGGCCTCACTGCAGCCGTCATCAAGGAATTCATTGGCAACATCGATGACGATAAGATGATGAATACGGCGATGTTTCTCCGTGCTAGACTATGTGACATGACCCGTGTCAAAGAGTACCAGTGTTTCATGCAGAAACTTTACTATAGCTCTGGAAATATCAATGACGAGACTATGCGTCTTCGTTACATTGAATCTTTTCCACCATATTTTGCAACACAGTACAAGAAGGCAATGCATGGACTTCGCACTTCAGAACTCAGTTTTGGCCATATGAATCAGATTATTGATCAAACCAATGCCAAACTGTGTAAAGATAAATGGGAGCGCAAGCAGGCGCTCAAGCGCCAGAAAGCTCTGAGTACTGTTTTCTGTGAACAGTACGCACTGGAACCATTTGGATGTCCTGATCTGGAAATTGCATCTTCCCGACGTAAGTCTTCTTGCAGAGACTGTACTTTTTCAAAGGGGGAGGATGTCAGGTATAAGAAAAAAAAAAGAAATTCAAAAAATCTAGATTCAAAGAAAAATTGTCTTGGGGAAGTATCGGCCATTTTGGACTGGTACTGACAAGCAAGGAAGCAGAGGTTGAACAAACGTCGGGCTATTCCCTAAATGTTGCGCCTAACACACGGCGACTTACTCTGGCGGGAGCCACACCAATCAACCTTTTGAGTTGCTATATGAACTTGTTCTTCGCAGATGACTGAAACTCTCAAAAACCAAAACTGCAAATTCTGAAAAATAACTTTCTGATCTTTCTGCAAACAAATCTACTCAAATCCTTATGTCCTTGGGTTTTTAACCAGCTCTGATACCAATCTTAGAAAATACGAATAGCACTATGAAAAGCTCTGATACCAATCTTAGAAAATACGAATATACAGCTCTGATACAAACACAAATAACATATGCAACTGGCACACACATATAATCTGCCTTATCATTCAATCATCTAGAGTAAATATCATCAAGATATTAACTCGTGCTTCACCAAATAATTCAGACAATATAATAACTACAATATCAAAGATATTATCTGTCTCATAAATTTCTTCGAACAAATGAAATTCTTCAATATTGATAAACTTCAAATCTCCATTTACAGTGGCTAAAACATGTACTGAATTAAACATGATAACTTACAGGACATAGACTGCAAACTGAACTTCTAAACATCAAACTGAACTGGACTCCAGAATACTTCTTTGATTTCTTCTCCTATCCAATGTCTTGTGTCGCTCCAACCCAGTGTAGTGAATGAGTTGGAAGAGGTCTAATTTATAGACTTCCCAAGGCTTTTCACCGGGTGACCGAGAGACCGGAAACTGGGAAAACCGGAAGACAAGGTAACCGGTAAGATTCCAAAGTCACGAACTGACAGACTGACAGACAACAAACGTGAGTACAACCCACTCACGAGAGTAATTATTAAAGCGCATGGGTCCACCACGCACTGACCAAAAGACGCACAAACAAAAGATAAGATAGAATCTTATCCGACAACTTTATTGACACGGCAACAGGCCTGCCGTGATAGCCGACAAAAGAGAGCGCACTAAGCTTTATGGACTATCATACAGGACTGAGGGACCCGAAGGGTCATCATCTGATGAAGTCGTGCTATCATGACGCTGTGGCGCTGGTGAAAGATTCCTTTCGTGCTGTTCAAGCCAGACACGAGATACATGAGTTGTTCCGTCATTATTAGGCTGAAGGTGATGTCTTGTGGGGAACAGATAGTGGTCAAGGATCTTCAAATCTTGATATGGCACTGGAGGTCGTACGTACACCATGGTATGATGGAGCAGTATTCGTCTCCAGAGCGTAGCATTTGGCCTTTCAACCATATTCCTGATACAATTAACTTTTACATAATAGTGCACCTTGACAAACCAAGGGATCTTGCACTGTATTAGTACATTTCTTGCAATATCAGGATGGACATTCAGCAATGGTGAATTAGACAATTTAGTAGGTAAATATTTGAAGAAAATATTTAAAATGAGAAGAAAGATACTTCCTGTCTCTAATGGCAGGAGGACGATTCCATAAGTCAAAATGGAGCGGATGCTCCTCTGTCCATAGTCTGGAGAATTCGAATCGCCAAAGAGTATCCTTTCTTGGTATCAACTGTCTGAGTCTCAAACCTTCAACAACGGCAAATGATCTGGTTGTTCCATAGTGTATAAAGATCTCCATTGCCAATGAAGACAACACTTTATCATAGGATCTTGGAGCGTATGGAACTGTCTCTCAGGGATTTCAGGATCAAAGAATCTGCATTCTGTTTCTGACATAGCATACTCCTGTGTAGAAATATAATCCCTCGAAAGAAGATGCGTCTGGGCTTCATGAGACATTCTGTTATCATTTGTAACTAAAGTATCAATCTGGGTTTTGCATGCCGATGGTCCCAAATTGTTCCATGTGGTTCATGAATTATTTGAGTAACATTAACCATTTTTGGTGAATTCAGCTCTCGACTGGCAAAATCGGCTAAGGCATTACTCTTTCCAGAAATATGTTCAACTGTGAATTCAAAATTGTCGAACCACAGACCCCATCTTTGGAGTCTATTAAAAGCTGTCTTATTGGCAGTATCTCCACCATTCAACCTTTTCCTAAAATCTTTCAGATCAGATCTAAGAATGAATGCTTCATTTTGAACAAAAAATAAAAAGGCTTTAATGGCCTTCTTTGCTGCCAATAATTCTTTGTGTGAAGAGTGGTAATTGACTTCAGAACCTTGGAATGCTCCTGAAGCAAATCTACATACCTTTTCTTTTCCATCTTCACCTTTTTCTTTCAGAATGGCTCCCCAAAATTGGTCGCTTGCGTCACATTCTATGATCTTCGTACCAGGTCCTGGTAATGTCATTGCAGGGAGTTCACGGACTTGTTTCTTTATTCTCTGTACTGCATTTGTCATCTCCTGAGTCCAGCTAGGAGCATCCTTTTTTAATCTTTTATTTAGCAGTACTCTGTCAGCAGCTATATTTTGATAGAAGCCAGCAATGTAATTCACGCAACCAAGAAAACGTTGCAGTTGCTGCTTGTCTAATATTTGATCTAGGAAGTTCTGGATATTGCTTATGACATGCTGCTGCATTGTTATTGTTCCAGAACTAATCCTTATACCGAGGAAATCAATTTCCTCCTTGAAGACTTCAATTTTAGTCGGCGATAGACAAATTCCATTTTTATAAACTACCTCATAGAATTTTTCCAGATGAGTTATATGTTCTTTAGGAGACTTGGAAAAATGAGAATATCATCAATATAGATGATCAAGAAGTCTGAAAACTCACCGAATATTTTATCCATGATCTTCTGAAAAATGGATGGAGCTGTCTTTTAATCCGAATGGAAGAACCTTCCACTCATATTGTCCGCCTGGCACAATGAATGCCGTTTTGTACATGTCTTCATTCTTCAAGAAAATCTGCCAAAAACCGCTTTTTAGATCAAATTTACTATAAACTTTTGATCCTTTAATTCTGCTGAGAATGTCGTCTTTGGCAGGTATGGGATGTTGAACTGCAGCAATGAATTTGTTGAGTGGCTTATAATCAACCACCAACCTTTTCTTATTTCTTATCTGCTCACTCCTTTTATTAACATAAAAGGCAGTGTGCATGACCATGGGGAACTTGATTCCTGAATGAATCCTGCTTTCAGCAATTTCTGTATTTCCGCATGGTATTCTTTCCTTTCTGAAGGCGGCATCCCTCTATGATGTGCTTTGAATCTGGGCACAACTTCATTTCCTTCAGCATCTCTGACAAGCTGCAGATCTAAAGAACAATAGTGCTTTTTTTCTGTTAACAAATGCATGAGGATCTTCACTGCAGATATTTTGTTTAATCTTTGATACTATTTCCTCAATGCTAACAGAACAGTTAGATATGGATTTATGAATCCATGTGTTGTTGACTGTTTTGACTTTCTATGGCAAAGGCACAATAGACTGAAAAAAATATCTTCTGGGAATTTTAACAGGAGGGGATCAAACAGAAGTATGAAATCCTGTGAGATACTAAAAGTATGGCATTTTTGTAGAAAATCAACTCCCAGTAAACAGTCATAGTTCTCCATGTTGTGCTGATAGAAGTCAATAACAATGGAGTTCCCTTCTATATTTATCAAAAACTTTTGCCATATATTTACATACAACTTCCTTCCTATCAAACTTGATTTTTGTGTGGGTATTTACCCAGCAATCTGAAGGAATTGCATATTGCCTAAGCAGACTTATTTCTGCGCCTGTATCGATCATTGCATCAAGAACATACGGCTTTATGTTGGGAATACAGATAGTTATTGCTATGAAAGGATTTTGGGTACAACTCAGTGTACATACCTCAGAATGATCCTTTTGAGATGCAATATGCTGATATGTGTCTTCAAGACTTTCTTAAGCACTTTTAGTATCCTTTTCTTCTTCTGCAAGTAATCTTGTGTACTCCTCTGTAGCATTAGTGATTACTTTCTCAAGCAATTCATAGTCCTCGGCATTGATATCTCCAGAGTCTATAGTAAAGTTTGTGTATGAAGCTGGATCAGGTTCTGTATTGACTTCAGAAGACTGTCCTTCTTCAAATGTAGTCGATGTACGGAGAAACTGATCGCAGTCTTCCTCTATCTTATCGACCTCATCCATGGTGCCGCTGAATTCTTCTGATAGACGGCTGTTTCTGGTAAGATTCTCTGCTGAAATGGAGGTCCTACAGGAATCATTTCTTCATAAGGAATCAATTCCGACCATGTAACTCTTAGCTGATCCTTTAACTGATTCTGCTCAGCAATCTGCTTGTCGGGCATAATGATCTTGCAATTCTCTGGAGTTTCTTACTCAGAGCCAGTTTCTTGCTGGCAGTATTACCCCATGGGGGACCAATCATAGTCATGTATGAGTTCTTTGATCTCAGAAACAAACTTTCCAGTTGCAACCCTATAGAAGTTAGGTCTGAACTGGGGGGTATCATAGGATGCACAAAGCTTGAAAACCAGGAGCTGAAGATTAGCCATCTGTTCAGCAAAAACTGAAGGCTACAGAACTATGAATTTTCTATCAGTGCTGATCATCATCTGTCCCTTGTATGTCTAAGCATAATATATTTTCCAAGTGGTTAAAGATCTAGTGGACATAAAGATTTCAGTTGCAAGAACTAATATTTATAGGACAGTTCTTGACAGAGGGTCTGGATTTTTCTGTTATTATCAGACCATGATGCTGCTTTGTGTCCATGTTTTCGTCATTATCCTCTGTGAAAGCAAGTTCATATAGCAACTTCTGTAGGTTTATTGGTGAGGCCATCCCGTCAGAGTAAGACGCCGTGTGTCAGGTGCAGAAAATAGGGAAAGCTCGACGTTTGTTCAACCTCTGCTTCTTTGCTTGCTAGTACCAGTTAGTCATGGCAGAAAACTTCACCCAGACATTCTGTCGTAGATTACTGAGGATCAAGTGTCTGATGAATTTGTATCTGATGCTTGTTTTCTGTTAATACCGACATCGATGTAGTACGATGTAGTGTGAGTCCTACACCGGAGTGGAAACTCCCAAAGAAATCTTACAATGAAGTATATAGTAAGATGGGTAAATTTCATTTGCTTGCGTCTATCTGTTTTCAGAAACTAGAGAGTCTATGATTCAGGTGTCACATACAAACAATGGCGAATACAATATTCCCTTGATTGACAAAGCAGATTTGAAAAGTTTGAAAAAAACAAAGTACATATAAATTTGCACATGTTGAGTGCTGCTGCTGCAATCTCCTTTCTTTCTCAACCCCATTGTTTAGAAGAGGCCTGAATGCCTCCATCTTGTGTTGTCTAATGGATCTCAGATTTGATAATTTCAAAGATAGCCTTCTTGCAGCCATTCAAACCGGTCTTCATAATGGACCTATATCCTTTGAAGTCTATCCTAATTACCAAGTTTCCTTAACCAAGGATGATCTTCTCCAAGATGTGTTGAAATTACACTTAGCCACCACTGGTCTAAACATGAGAGCAGGATCTTGCCCACTTGCCATACACTATAAAATCATTTATAGGCTGGTTAATACGATGTATCCAGCTGTCAAACATGGAGTGTCTAAGGGCAGCAGCGTGGTGACTCATGTCAATCTTGAGAGTCAGAAAATAGAGCCAGAACTAATATCCTGGTCTGAAATCAAGGTTCCTAGAGAGTGGACCTTAGCTAAAAAGTTTGTTCAGTCTTCTAAGCCAAGGCTAGAAAATGCCACCTCAGTCACTGAAAATAAAGATAATGTGACTTTGAGTTTTAGACATAACTCTGGTAATTCTAAGAAACAGTTGTCAAGAAGTAATTCTGTTGCATCTACATCTTCATATTTCACTGTTGGTGAAACTTCTAATGCACAGAAATATGAAGAACAGAAGGATGAAAAGTTATTTCTCTGCAGTCATAAGTCTCTTGTTCATGATCCGTCCACTGACTTTCTTTGGTGTTCAGACTGCGAGAAGCTTGTCAGTCAAAAGTATGCCCCTGCAAATGGGCCTACGATAAATATGGCTTCTGTTAGTTCTAGTACTTCTTTTCCAATCACAGATCAACATGAGTTGATCTCCCCTGATCAAACCCAGAAGGCAGTCTTCTGGTACTAGAGAATAATAAATAGAGAGTTAGATCCTTCAGAGAGCTCCAAGTTATTAAATTGGACAAATAAGGCTGTCAAAGTAGTGCATGAAGAAGTTGTTGCAAATTCAGAAAAATTATCTTCTTTTGAAAGAACTTTAAAGGCAATTGAGTTGAGAAAGAAAGGAGATTCTGCAGCAGCACTCAGATTACTAAATGATAGAGTTGACAGTTTAGATAAATCAGTTAAACATGTAGAAACTCTAGTGCAAGAAAATAATAGAATTGTTTCTACAGATCTGCCAGAAGTTATATCTCAAAAGATAACTGATTTAGTTCAGCCATTAGTAGACCATACTACTAGTGTGAAGGATGTGATCCACACTCAAGCTCTCCATACTAATGAAGTCTTAGAAGCAGGCATCTCTCAGTTGCAAGATGAGAATGAGAAAACTCATTCCAGAATAGATGAGATTCAGAAATGCCTCACACATGAGCTTCCTCGTATTCTTCCCAAGATACAGGAGCTTAATAGTAAGCTAACTCCTCCCAAAGAAGGAGATTGGACCAAAGCTGCATCATGTTCTGATGTCACAGAATTAGCCAGTCCTTCTGTCAGGAAATATTATAAAGAAGTTCTTGAAGAATACAAGCCATTATTCTTCAAAGATAAGCAAATAAATATGCTTAGGATACAAGGGACAGAAGAATCACATATAGAAAACCCAGAATTTGAACCACCTATTTTTGATGAACAGATGGGAGAATCTTCAACTCCTGGTTTTCAAGTAGCCACTAAGATACAAACACTTCAACCTAATTTCTATAGGGTTGAATGTAAATCTGTTTCTGAGATCAAAGAGCTCATACATGCTATGATAGGTTAGGTTGGGGAAACACCCAGCAAGAAACCTATGGACGATCTCCCAGAAATATTGCTGCTACTATTGCCAACGGTTTTGTTGGTGTGCTAAAGGAATGGTGGGATCTAATTCCCAATAAAGAGATGATTCTACAAGCCGGATTCACCGGTCTTACTGCAGCCGTCATCAAGGAATTCATTGGCAACATTGATGACGATAAAATGATGAATACTGCGATGTTTCTCCGTGCTCGACTGTGTGACATGACTCGTGTCAAAGAGTACCAGTGTTTTATGCAGAAATTGTACTATAGTTCTGGAAATATCAATGACGAGACTATGCGTCTGCGTTACATTGAATCTTTTCCACCGTACTTTGCAACACAGTACAAGAAAGCAATGCATGGACTTCGCACTTCAGAACTCAGTTTTGGCCATATCAATCAGATTATTGATTAGATCAATGCCAAACTGTGCAAGGATAAATGGGAGCGCAAGCAAGCGCTCAAGCATCAAAAAGCTTTGAGTAATGTTTTTTGTGAACAATACGCCCTGGAACCATTTGGGTGTCCGGATCTGGAGGTTGCATCTTCCCGACGTAAGTCTTCTTGCAAAGACTGTACTTTTTCAAAGGGGGAGGATGTGAGGTATAAGCATAAGTTTAAGAAGAAAAAGAAATTTAAAAAGTACAGATCCAGAGATTTGGACAGGCCGTCCAGAAAAAAATTCAAGTTCAGAAAGTATAAGCATTTAGGCAAGAAAAGAAAGTTTAAGCCTACATGCTATATCTGTAAAGAGGAACACTATGCCAATAAGTGTCCTCAGAGAGATTCTGCAAAAGGTAAAGCAGAGATCAATGCTTTATCCATTAAGGGTATAGATGAAGAAGAATATGCCTTCATATCTGATTCTGAAAGTTTTTCATCAGATATATCCTATGTATCAATAGATGGTGAACCTTGTAATATGATACAGCAAATATCAGATGATGACAGTACAGATGATAGCGGGTATAGCACTGTTCCTTCTTTTGCTAACTTTGCTATTAACATGGTTTCAAATTTTGTTCATCCTATGATACCGCCCAGCGCAGAACTGCTCAGAAAGCAAATGGAGTGCTTTCAATCTGAATATGACAGTTGTCCCCCATGGGACACAGCAAAGAAGATGGCTCTGAGTAAAAAACTCAGAGATATTCAAGATCGCTACATCAGATAGCAAGAGCTACAACAGAGTAACTTACAGAGACAAATGGAAGAAGAGTCTGATGAACCATTTGAAGCTTTCCCGGTCAGACCGCCATTTCAGCAGAGGATCCGACAGCGACAACTCCCTACCAGAGGAAGATCAGGATCATGGAGAGGCCGAGGTAGAGGAACCAGTCCTCCTGTATATTCTACATTTGAACCAGGACAGTCTTCTACAGACCCAGCTTCAAGAGAAGTTTACAAATCCTGGAGAAAGTCCAGGCTTGAACTGCTAGAAAAGGTGATTGCAAAAGCTACAGATGAATACACCAGGCTACTAGCAGAGGAAGATAAGGAGAAAAAGGATTTTGAAGATAATCTTGAAGATACATACCAGCACATAGCTTCTCAAAAGGATCATTCTGAGGTATGGTTTGCGTATTTAGTTTGTTTTAAGAAATGGTATCAGAGCTGTGTTTAAGAATCAGATTTGTTGTTTTAAGAAATGGTATCAGAGCAGAGCTAAAGATCTAAGGACATGTTCATAATTAAAGCAGATCAAAAGATCTAAAGAAAAGTTTCAGTAAAGATCAGTGCAGAAAGATCAGAGAGTTATTTTTCAGAATTTGCAATTGTTAGTCTTTGAGAGTTTCAGTCATCTGCGAAGAACAAGTTTATATAGCAACTTAAAAGGTTGATTGGTGTGGCTCCCGTCTGAGTAAGTTGCCGTGTGTCAGGCGCAGCATTTTAGGGAATAGCCCGACGTTTGTTCAACCTCTGCTTCCTTGCTTGTCAGTACCAGTCCAAAATGGCCGATACTTCCCCAAGACCTTCCACTGTAGAACTTGAAGATAGTGATTTGATTAATCTGTCAGATGTCTTTGTTATAAATTCCGACATTGACATAGTTGATGAATCTAGTCCTACACCGGAGTGGAAACTCCCTAAGAAGTCCTATAATGAAGTATACTCGAAAATTAGTAAATTCCATTTATTAGCCTCTACTGTATTCAAAACTAGAGAGTCAGTTATACAGGTAGCTCAGTCTAATAATTGCGAGTATAATATTCCTTTGATAGATAAATCTGATATAAAAAGTTTGAAGCGTCAGTCTACTTATAAATTTGCTCATGTAGGATGCGTGCAAATAGGAATAACCCCATTGTTTAGAAGAGGCCTGAATGCCTCCATCTTGTGTTGTCTAATGGATCTCAGATTTGATAATTTCAAAGATAGCCTTCTTGCAGCCATTCAAACCGGTCTTCATAATGGACCTATATCCTTTGAAGTCTATCCTAATTACCCAGTTTCCTTAACCAAGGATGATCTTCTCCAAGATGTGTTGAAATTACACTTAGCCACCACTGGTCTAAACATGAGAGCAGGATCTTGCCCACTTGCCATACACTATAAAATCATTTATAGGCTGGTTAATATGATGTATCCAGCTGTCAAACATGGAGTGTCTAAGGGCAGCAGCGTGGTGACTCATGTCAATCTTGAGAGTCAGAAAATAGAGCCAGAACTAATATCCTGGTCTGAAATCAAGGTTCCTAGAGAGTGGACCTTAGCTAAAAAGTTTGTTCAGTCTTCTAAGCCAAGGCTAGAAAATGCCACCTCAGTCACTGAAAATAAAGATAATGTGACTTTGAGTTTTAGACATAACTCTGGTAATTCTAAGAAACAGTTGTCAAGAAGTAATTCTGTTGCATCCACATCTTCATATTTCACTGTTGGTGAAACTTCTAATGCACAGAAATCTGAAGAACAGAAGGATGAAAAGTTATTTCTCTGCAGTCATAAGTCTCTTGTTCATGATCCGTCCACTGACTTTCTTTGGTGTTCAGACTGCGAGAAGCTTGTAAGTCAAAAGTATGCCCCTGCAAATGGGCCTACGATAAATATGGCTTCTGTTAGTTCTAGTACTTCTTTTCCAATCACAGATCAACATGAGTTGATCTCCCCTGATCAAACCCAGAAGGCAGTCTTCTGGTACCAGAGAACAATAAATAGAGAGTTAGATCCTTCAGAGAGCTCCAAGTTATTAAATTGGACAAATAAGGCTGTCAAAGTAGTGCATGAAGAAGTTGTTGCAAATTCAGAAAAATTATCTTCTTTTGAAAGAACTTTAAAGGCAATTGAGTTGAGAAAGAAAGGAGATTCTGCAGCAGCACTCAGATTACTAAATGATAGAGTTGACAGTTTAGATAAATCAGTTAAACATGTAGAAACTTTAGTGCAAGAAAATAATAGAATTGTTTCTACAGATCTGCCAGAAGTTATATCTCAAAAGATAACTGATTTAGTTCAGCCATTAGTAGACCATACTACTAGTGTGAAGGATGTGATCCGCACTCAAGCTCTCCATACTAATGAAGTCTTAGAAGCAGGCATCTCTCAGTTGCAAGATGAGAATGAGAAAACTCATTCCAGAATAGATGAGATTCAGAAATGCCTCACACATGAGCTTCCTCGTATTCTTCCCAAGATACAGGAGCTTAATACTAAGCTAACTCCTCCCAAAGAAGGAGATTGGACCAAAGCTGCATCATGGTCTGATGTCACAGAATTAGCCAGTCCTTCTGTCAGGAAATCTTATAAAGAAGTTCTTGAAGAATACAAGCCATTATTCTTCAAAGATAAGCAAATAAATATGCTTAGGATACAAGGGACAGAAGAATCACATATAGAAAACCCAGAATTTGAACCACCTAGTTTTTGATGAACAGATGGGAGAATCTTCAACTCCTGGTTTTCAAGCAGCCACTAAGATACAAACACTTCAACCTAATTTCTATAGGGTTGAATGTAAATCTGTTTCTGAGATCAAAGAGCTCATACATGCTATGATAGGTTGGGGAAACACCCAGTAAGAAACCTATGGATGATCTCCCAGAAATATTGCTGCTACTATTGCCAACGGTTTTGTTGGTGTGCTAAAGGAATGGTGGGATCTAATTCCCAATAAAGAGATGATTCTACAAGCCGGATTCACCGGTCTTACTGCAGCCGTCATCAAGGAATTCATTGGCAACATTGATGACGATAAAATGATGAATACTGCGATGTTTCTCCGTGCTCGACTATGTGACATGACTCGTGTCAAAGAGTACCAGTGTTTTATGCAGAAATTGTACTATAGTTCTGGAAATATCAATGACGAGACTATGCGTCTGCGTTACATTGAATCTTTTCCACCGTACTTTGCAACACAGTACAAGAAAGCAATGCATGGACTTCGCACTTCAGAACTCAGTTTTGGCCATATCAATCAGATTATTGATCAGACCAATGCCAAACTGTGCAAGGATAAATGGGAGCGCAAGCAAGCGCTCAAGCATCAAAAAGCTTTGAGTAATGTTTTTTGTGAACAATACGCCCTGGAACCATTTGGGTGTCCGGATCTGGAGGTTGCATCTTCCCGACGTAAGTCTTCTTGCAAAGACTGTACTTTTTCAAAGGGGGAGGATGTGAGGTATAAGCATAAGTTTAAGAAGAAAAAGAAATTTAAAAAGTACAGATCCAGGGATTTGGACAGGCCGTCCAGAAAGAAATTCAAGTTCAGAAAGTATAAGCATTTAGGCAAGAAAAGAAAGTTTAAGCCTACATGCTATATCTGTAAAGAGGAACACTATGCCAATAAGTGTCCTCAGAGAGATTCTGCAAAAGGTAAAGCAAAGATCAATGCTTTATCCATTAAAGGTATAGATGAAGAAGAATATGCCTTCATATCTGATTCTGAAAGTTCTTTCATCAGATATATCCTATGTATCAATAGATGGTGAACCTTGTAATCTGATACAGCAAATATCAGATGATGACAGTACAGATGATAGCGGGTATAGCACTGTTCCTTCTTTTGCTAACTTTGCTATTAACATGGTTTCAAATTTTGTTCATCCTATGATACCGCCCAGCGCAGAACTGCTCAGAAAGCAAATGGAGTGCTTTCAATCTGAATATGACAGCTGTCCCCCATGGGACACAGCAAAGAAGATGGCTCTGAGTAAAAAACTCAGAGATATTCAAGATCGCTACATCAGACAGCAAGAGCTAGAACAGAGTAACTTGCAGAGACAAATGGAAGAAGAGTCTGATGAACCATTTGAAGCTTTCCCGGTCAGACCGCCATTTCAGCAGAGGATCCGACAACGACAACTCCCTACCAGAGGAAGATCGGGATCATGGAGAGGCCGAGGTAGAGGAACCAGTCCTCCTGTATATTCTACATTTGAACCAGGACAGTCTTCTACAGACCCAGCTTCAAGAGAAGTTTACAAATCCTGGAGAAAGTCCAGGCTTGAACTGCTAGAAAAGGTGATTGCAAAAGCTACAGATGAATACACCAGGCTACTAGCAGAGGAAGATAAGGAGAAAAAGGATTCTGAAGATAATCTTGAAGATACATACCAGCACATAGCTTCTCAAAAGGATCATTCAGAGGTATGTACACTAAGTTGCACACAGAACCCTTTCATTGCCATAACAATCTGTATACCTCATATCAAGCCATATGTGCTAGATGCAATGGTTGATACAGGTGCAGAAATCAGTTTAATCAGACAGTATGCTATTCCCTCTGATTGTTGGGTCAATACCCATACTAAGATTAGATTTGATAAAAGGGAAGTTGTTTGTAACTACATGGCAAAAGTCTTGATAGATATAGAAGGGAATTCCATGGTTATTGAATTCTATCAACACAACATGGAGAACTATGACTGTTTACTGGGAGTAGATTTCTTACAAAAATGTCATACTTTTAGTATTTCACAGGATAATATACTTCTGTTTGAACCTCCTGTTAAAATTCCCAGAAGATATTCTTTCCAGTCTATAGTGCCCTTACCACAAAAGGTCAAGACAGTCAACAATACATGGATTCATAAATCCATATCTAATTGTTCTGTTAGCATAGAGGAGATAGTATCAAAGATCAAGCAAAATATCTGCAGTGATGATCCTCATGCATTTGTTAACAGAAAGAAAGCATTATTGTTCATTAGATCTGCAGCTTGTCAGAGATGCTGAAGGAAATGAAGTTGTGCCCAAGATTCAAAGCACATCATAGAGGGATGCCTCCTTCAGAAAGGAAGGAATGCCATGCGGAAATACAGAAATTGCTGAAAGCAGGATTCATACAGGAATCGAATTCCCCATGGTCATGCACAGCCTTTTATGTTAATAAAAGGAGTGAGCAGTTAAGAAATAAAAAGAGATTGGTGGTTGATTACAAGCCACTCAATAAGTTTATTGCTGCAGTTCAACATCCCATACCTGCCAAAGATGATATTCTCAGAAGAATTAAAGGATCAAAGGTTTATAGTAAATTTGATCTAAAAAGTGGTTTTTGGCAGATTTTCTTGAAGAATGAAGACATGTATAAAACGGCATTCATAGTGCCAGGCGGACAGTATGAATGGAAAGTTCTTCCATTTGGCTTGAAGACAGCTCCATCCATATTCCAAAAGATTATGGATAAAATATTCGGTGAGTTATCAGACTTCTTGATCATCTATATTGATGATATCTCATTTTTTCCAAGTCTCCTAAGGAACATATAACTCATCTGGAAAAATTCTATGAGATAGTTTATAAAAATGGAATCTGTCTGTCCCCGTCTAAAATAGAAGTCTTCAAAGAGGAAATTGATTTCCTTGGTATAAGAATTAGTTCTGGAACAATAACAATGCAGCAGCATGTTGTAAGCAATATCCAGAACTTCCCAGATCAAATATTGGATAAGCAGCAACTGCAACGTTTTCTTGGTTGCGTGAACTACATTGCTGGTTTCTACCAGAATATAGCTGCTGACAGAGTACTGCTGAATAAAAGATTGAAGAAGGATGCTCCTAGCTGGACTCAGGAGATGACTAATGCAGTACAGAGGATAAAGAAACAAGTCCGTGAGCTCCCTGCAATGTCTTTACCAGGACCTGGTACGAAGATCATAGAATGTGATGCAAGCGACCAGTTTTGGGGAGCTGTTCTGAAAGAAAAAGGTGAAGATGGAAAAGAAAAGGTATGTAGATTTTCTTCAGGACGCATTCCAAGGTTCTGAAGTTAATTACCATTCTTCACATAAGGAATTATTGGCAGCAAAGAAGGCCATTAAAGCCTTTCTTGTTTTTTGTTCAAAATGAAACATTCATTCTTAGATCTGACTCTGAAAGATTTTAAGAAAAGATTGAATGGTGGTGACCCTGCCAATAAGACAGCTTTTAATCGACTCCAAAGATGGGGTCTGTGGTTCGATAATTTTGAATTCACAGTTGAGCATATTTCTGGAAAACATAATGCCTTAGCTGATTTTGCCAGTCGTGAGTTGAATTCTTCAAAGATGGTAAATGTTACTCAAATAATTCATGAACCACATGGAACAATTTGGGATCATCGGCATGCTAAAGCCCAGATTGATACTTTGATTGCAAATGACAACAGAATGTCTCATGAAGCTCAGATGCTTCTTCTTTCAAGGGATTATATTTCTACACAGGAGTATGCTATGTCAGAAACAGAATGCAAATTCTTTGATCCTGAAATCCCTGAGAGACAGTTCCATACGCTCCAAGAACCTATGATAAAGTGTTGCCTGCATTGGCAATGGAGATCTTCATACACTATGGAACAACCAGATCATTTGCCCGTTGAAGGTTTGAGACTCAGACAGTTGATACCAAGAAAGGATACTCTTTGGCGATTCGAATTCTCCAGACTGTGGACTGAGGAACATCCACTCCATTTTGACTTATGGAATCGACCTCCTGCCATTGGTGACAGGAAGTATCTTTCTTCTCATTTTAAATATTTTCTTCAGAAATATTTACCTACTAAACTGTCTAATTCACCATTGCTGAATGTCCATCCTGATATTGCAAGAAATGTACTAATACAGTGCAAGATCCCTTGGTTTGTCAAGGTGCACTATTATGTAAAAGTTAATTGTATCAGGAATATGGTAGAAAGGCCTAATGCTACGCTCTAGAGGTGAATATTGCTTCATCACACCATGGTTGTACGACCTCCAGCTCCAGATCAAGATTTGAAGATTCTGGACCACTATCTGTTCCCCACAAGGCATCACCTTCAGCCTGACAGTGACGGAATGGCTCATGTGTCTCGGGTTTGGCTCGAGCAACAAGAAAGGAATCTTCCACCAGCGCCACAGCGTCATGATAGCACGACATCATCGGACGATGACCCTTCGGGCCCTTCAGTCCTGTATGACAGTCCATAAAGTTAGTGCGCTCTCTTTATGTCGGCCATTACGGCAGGCCTGTTGCCGTGTCAATAAAGTTGTCAGATAAGATTCTATCTTATCTTTTGTTAGTGCGTCTTTTGGTCAGTGCGTGTTGGGCCCATGCATTTTAAATAATTACTCCCGTGAGTGGTTTGTACTCACGTCTGTTTCAGTCCGTGTCTGTCCTGGTTAGTGGGAATCTTACCGGTTACCTTGGTCATCCGGTTTTCCCCGTTTCCGGTATCTCAGTCTCCCGGTGAAAAGCTTTGGGAAGTCTATATATTAGACCTCACCCAACTCATTCACTACACTGGGTTTTTGGAGATCACGAATAACTTCTTAAGGTGTTCAAGTCTGAAGAAGAAGATAGAAGTTCAGAGTCTAGTTTGAAGATGGTTCAGTGTCTGTATACATATGAAGGATATCAATCCTGTAAGTTCTATGTCTGTAAGTTATTATGTTTAATTCAGTGCATGTTTTAGCTACTGTAAATGGAAATTTGAAGTTTATCAATATAGAATATTTTCATACTTTTGAAGAGATCTTTAAGACAGACGATATCTTTGATATTGTAATCTAGCATACTGTCAGAATTGTTTGGTGATGCACAAGTTGATATCTTGATGATATTTACTCTAGATGATTGAGTGATAAGGCAGATTATATGTGTGTGTCAGTTGCATATGTTGTTTGTGTTTGTATCAGAGCTGTATATTCGTATTTTGTAAGATTGGTATCAGAGCTTTTCATAATGCTATTCGTATTTTCTAAGATTGCTCTGATACCAATCTTACAAAATACGAATAGCACTATGAAAAGCTCTGATACCAATCTTAGAAAATACGAATATACAGCTCTGATACAAACACAAATAACATATGCAACTGGCACACACATATAATCTGCCTTATCACTCAATCATCTAGAGTAAATATCATCAAGATATCAACTCGTGCTTCACCAAATAATTCAGACAATATTCTAATTACAATATCAAAGGTATTATCTGTCTCATAAATTTCTTCGAACGAATTAAATTCTTCAATATTGATAAACTTCAAATCTCCATTTACAGTGGCTAAAACATGTACTGAATTAAACATGATAACTTACAGGACATAGACTGCAAACTGAACTTCTAAACATCAGACTGAACTGGACTCCAGAATACTTCTTTGATTTCTTCTCCTATCCAATGTCTTGTGTCGCTCAAACCCAGTGTAGTGAATGAGTTGGAAGAGGTCTAATTTATAGACTTCCCAAAGTTTTTCACCGGGTGACCGAGAGACCGGAAACTGGGAAAACCGGAAGACAAGGTAACCGGTAAGATTCCAAAGCCACGGACTGACAGACTGACAGACAACAACGTGAGTACAACCCACTCACGAGAGTAATTATTAAAGCGCATGGGTCCACCACGCACTGACCAAAAGACGCACAAACAAAAGATAAGATAGAATCTTATCCGACAACTTTATTGACACGGCAACAGGCCTGCCGTGATGGCCGACAAAAGAGAGCGCACTAAGCTTTATGGACTATCATACAGGACTGAGGGACCCGAAGGGTCATCATCTGATGAAGTCGTGCTATCATGACGCTGTGGCGCTGGTGAAAGATTCCTTTCGTGCTGTTCAAGCCAGACACGAGATACATGAGCTGTTCCGTCATTATTAGGCTGAAGGTGATGTCTTGTGGGGAACAGATAGTGGTCAAGGATCTTCAAATCTTGATCTGGCGCTGGAGGTCGTACCACCATGGTATGATGGAGCAGTATTCGTCTCCAGAGCGTAGCATTTGGCCTTTCAACCATATTCCTGATACAATTAACTTTTACATAATAGTGCACCTTGACAAACCAAGGGATCTTGCACTGTATTAGTACATTTCTTGCAATATCAGGATGGACATTCAGCAATGGTGAATTAGACAATTTAGTAGGTAAATATTTCTGAAGAAAATATTTAAAATGAGAAGAAAGATACTTCCTGTCTCCAATGGCAGGAGGTCGATTCCATAAGTCAAAATGGAGCGGATGCTCCTCTGTCCATAGTCTGGAGAATTCGAATCGCCAAAGAGTATCCTTTCTTGGTATCAACTGTCTGAGTCTCAAACCTTCAACGGGCAAATGATCTGGTTGTTCCATAGTGTATAAAGATCTCCATTGCCAATGACGACAACACTTTATCATAGGATCTTGGAGCGTATGGAACTGTCTCTCAGGGATTTCAGGATCAAAGAATCTGCATTCTGTTTCTGACATAGCATACTCCCTGTGTAGAAAAATAATCCCTCGAAAGAAAATGCGTCTGGGCTTCATGAGACATTCTGTTATCATTTGCAACTAAAGTATCAATCTGGGCTTTTGCATGCCGATGGTCCCAAATTGTTCCATGTTGTTCATGAATTATTTGAGTAACATTAACCATCTTTGATGAATTCAGTTCTCGACTGGCAAAATCGGCTAAGGCATTACTCTTTCCAGAAATATGTTCAACTGTGAATTCAAAATTATCGAACCACAGACCCCATCTTTGGAGTCTATTAAAAGCTATCTTATTGGCAGTATCTCCACCATTCAATCTTTTTCTTAAAAATCTTTCAGATCAGATCTAAGAATGAATGCTTTATTTTGAACAAAAAATAAAAAGGCTTTAATGGCCTTCTTTGCTGCCAATAATTCTTTGTGTGAAGAGTGGTAATTGACTTCAGAACCTTGGAATGCTCCTGAAGCAAATCTACATACCTTTTCTTTTCCATCTTCACCTTTTTCTTTCAGAATGGCTCCCCAAAACTGGTCGCTTGCGTCACATTCTATGATCTTTGTACCAGGTCCTGGTAATGTCATTGCAGGGAGCTCACGGACTTGTTTCTTTATTCTCTGTACTGCATTTGTCATCTCCTGAGTCCAGCTAGGAGCATCCTTTTTTAATCTTTTATTTAGCAGTACTCTGTCAGCAGCTATATTTTGATAGAAGCCAGCAATGTTATTCCACGCAACCAAGAAAACGTTGCAGTTGCTGCTTGTCTAATATTTGATCTGGGAAGTTCTGTATATTGCTTATGACATGCTGCTGCATTGTTATTGTTCCAGAACTAATTCTTATAACCGAGGAAATCAATTTCCTCTTTGAAGACTTCAATTTTAGTCGGCGATAGACAAATTCCATTTTTATAAACTACCTCATAGAATTTTTCCAGATGAGTTATATGTTCTTTAGGAGACTTGGAAAAAATGAGAATATCATCAATATAGATGATCAAGAAGTCTGATAACTCACCGAATATTTTATCCATAATCTTCTGGAAAATGGATGGAGCTGTCTTCAAACCGAATGGAAGAAACCTTCCACTCATATTGTCCGCCTGGCACAATGAATGACGTTTTGTACATGTCTTCATTCTTTCAAGAAAATCTGCCAAAAACTGCTTTTTAGATCAAATTTACTATAAACTTTTGATCCTTTAATTCTGCTGAGAATGTCATCTTTGGCAGGTATGGGATGTTGAACTGCAGCAATGAATTTGTTGAGTGGCTTATAATCAACCACCAACCTTTTCTTATTTCTTATCTGCTCACCCTCCTTTTATTAACATAAAAGGCTGTGCATGACCATGGGGAACTTGATTCCTGAATGAATCCTGCTTTCAGCAATTTCTGTATTTCCGCATGGTATTCTTTCCTTTCTGAGGGCGGCATCCCTCTATGATGTGCTTTGAATTTGGGCACAACTTCATTTCCTTCAGCATCTCTGACAAGCTGCAGATCTAAAGTAACAATAGTGCTTTTTTCTGTTAACAAATGCATGAGGATCTTCACTGCAGATATTTTGTTAAATCTTTGATACTATTTCCTCAATGCTAACAGAACAGTTAGATATGGATTTATGAATCCATGTGTTGTTGACTGTTTTGACTTTCTGTGGCAAAGGCACAATAGACTGAAAAGAATATCTTCTGGGAATTTTAAACAGGAGGATCAAACAGAAGTATGAAATCCTGTGAGATACTAAAAGTATGGCATTTTTGTAAAAAATCAACTCCCAATAAACAGTCATAGTTCTCCATGTTGTGTTGATAGAAGTCAATAACATTGGAGTTCCCTTCTATATTTATCAAAACTTTTTGCCATATACTTGCAGACAACTTCCCTTCTATCAAATCTAATCTTAGTATGGGTATTGACCCAACAATCAGAGGGAATAGCATATTGTCTAAGCAAACTGATTTCTGCACCCGTATCAACCATTGCGTCTAGCACATATGGCTTGATATGCGGTATACAAATTGTTATGGCAATAAAAGGGTTCTGTGTGCAACTTAATGTACATACCTCTGAGTGATCTTTCTGAGAAGCTGTGCTGGTATGTATCTTCAAGATTATCTTCAGAATCCTTCTTTTCTTTGTCTTCTTCTGCTAGTAGCCTGGTGTATTCTTCTGTAGCGTTTGCTATCACCTTTTCTAGCAGTTCAAGCCTGGATTTTCTCCAGGATTTATACACTTCTCTTGAAGCTGGATCTGTAGAAGACTGTCCTTGTTCAGATGTAGAATATACAAGAGGACTGGTTCCTCTACCTCGGCCTCTCCATGATCCTGATCTTCCTCTGATAGGAAGTTGTCGTTGTCGGATCCTTTGCTGGAAGGGCGTTCTGACCGGAAAAGCTTCAAAGGGCTCATCAGACTGTTCTTCCTGCTTGCCTTTGCAAGTTACTCTGTTCTAATTCTTGTTGTCTGATGTAACGATCTTGTATATCTCTGAGTTTTTTACTTAGAGCCATCTTCCTTGCTGTGTCCCATGCGGGACAGCTGTCATATTCAGATTGAAAGCATTCCATTTTCTTTCTGAGCAATTCTGCACATGGTGGTATCATGGGGTGTAACAAAATTTGAAACCATGTTAATAGCAAAGTTAGCAAAAGAAGGAATAGTGCTATACCCGCTATCATCTGTGCTATCATCATCTGATACCTGCTGAACCAGATTACAAGGTTCACCATCTAATGATACATAGGATATATCTGATGAAAGACTTTCAGAATCAGATATTAAGGCATATTCTTCCTCATCTATACCTTTAGTTGATAAAGCATTTATTTTTGCCTTACCTTTTGCAGAATCTCTGTGAGGACACTTATTGGCATAGTGATCCTCATTACATATATAACATGTAGGCTTGAATCTTTTTTTGCTTACCTAGATGCTTGTACTTTCTGAATTTGAATTTCCTTCCGGACTGCCTGTCTTTGAATTTTTCTTTGAATCTAGATTTTTTGAATTTCTTTTTCTTTTTCTTATACCTGACATCCTCCCCCTTTGAAAAAGTACAGTCTCTGCAAGAAGACTTACGTCAGGAAGATGCAATTTCCAAATCAGGACATCCAAATGGTTCCAGTGCGTATTGTTCACAGAAAACAGTACTCAGAGCTTTCTGGTGCTTGAGCGCCTGCTTGCGCTCCCATTTATCTTTACACAGTTTGGCATTGGGTTGATCAATAATCTGATTGATATGGCCAAAACTGAGTTCTGAAGTGTGAAGTCCATGCATTGCCTTCTTGTACTGTGTTGCAAAAGACGGTGGAAAAGATTCAATGTAACGAAGACGCATAGTCTTGTCATTGATATTTCCAGAGCTATAGTAAAGTTTTCTGCATGAAACACTGGTACTCTTTGACACGGGTCATGTCACATAGTCTAGCACGGAGAAACATCGCCGTATTCATCATCTTATCGTCATCAATGTTGCCAATAAATTCCTTGATGACGGCTGCAGTGAGGCCTGTGAAGCCTGCTTGCAGAATCATTTCCTTGTTGGGAATCAGATCCCACCAATCTTTTAACACACCAACAAAACCGTTGGCTATAGTAGCAGCAACATTCCTTGGAGATCTTCCATATGTTTCTTGCTGGGTGTTACCCCAACCAATCATAGCATGTATGAGTTCTTTGATCTCGGGAACACTTTTGCATTCAACCCTATAGAAATTAGGTTGAAGTGTATGTATCTTAGGAGCTGTTTGAAAACCTGGGGCTGATGATTCACCCATCTACTCATCAAAAACTGGAGGCTCAAATTCTGGGTTTTCAATATGTGATTCTTCTGTCCCTTGTATTCTAAGCATATTTACTGTCTTATCTTTGAAGAATAATGGCTTATATTCTTCTAAAACTTCTTTATAAGACTTTTTGATAGAGGGACTAGCTAACTCAGTAACATCAGACCATGTTGCTGCTTTGGTCCAATCTCCTTCTTTATGAGGAGTTAGCTTGGTATTGATTTCTTGTATTCTTGGGAGAATACGTGGTAGCTCATGAGACAGACATTTCTGTATCTCATCAATTCTAGAATGAATTTTCTCATTCTCATCTTGCAACTGAGATATTCCTGCTTCAAGAACTTCATTTGTATGTGAAGCTTGAATGCGTATGACATCTTTTATACTAGTAGTATGGTCTACTAGTGGTTGAACTAAATCAGTTATCTTTTGAGATATTGTCCTCTGGCAGATCTGTAGAAACAATTCTGTGGTTTTGCTGTACTAATGTTTCTACACGTTTAACTAATTTATCTATACTATCAACTCTATCATTTAACAATCTGAGTGCTGCTGCTGAATCTCCTTTCTTTCTCAACTCAATTGCTTTTAGAGTTCTTTCTAAAGAAGATAATTTTTCTGAATTTGCTACAGCTTCCTCATGGACTGCCTTTACGGCCTTATTCGTCCAATTTAACATCTTAGAGCTCTCTGAGGGGTCTAATTCTTTATTTACAGTTCTCTGGTACCAGAAGACTGCCTTCTGGGTTTGATCTGGGGAGATCAACTCATGTTGATCTGTGATTGGAAAAGAAGTACTAGAACTGACAGAAGCCAGATTTTATAGTAGGCCCATTTGCAGGGGCATACTTTTGACTTACAAGTTTCTCAAAGTCTGAACACCAAAGAAAATCAGTGGATCGATCATGAACAAGAGACTTATGACTGCAGAGAAATAATTTTTCTTCCTTCTGTTCTTCAGTTTTCTGTGCATTGGAACTTTCCACCAACAGTGAAGTATGAAGATGTAGATGCAACAGAATTACTTCTTGACAAATGTCTTTTAGACATACCAGAGTTAGATCTGAAACTTAAAGTCACATTATCCTTATTTTCAGTGACTGAAGTAGCATTCTCAAGCTTTGGCTTGGTAGAGTGAACAAACTTTTTAGCTAAGGTCCATTCTCGTGGAACCTTAATCTCAGACCAGGATATCAGTTCTGGCTCTATTTTCTGACTCGCAAGATTGACATGCGCCAATGAATTCCTTGATGACGGCTGCAGTGAGGCCTGTGAAGCCTGCTTGCAGAATCATTTCCTTGTTGGGAATCAGATCCCACCATTCTTTTAACACACCAACAAAACCGTTGGCTATAGTAGCAGCAATATTCCTTGGGGATCTTCCATATGTTTCTTGCTGGGTGTTACCCCAACCAATCATAGCATGTATGAGTTCTTTGATCTCGGGAACACTTTTGCATTCAACCCTATAGAAATTAGGTTGAAGTGTATGTATCTTAGGAGCTGTTTGAAAACCAGGGGCTGATGATTCACCCATCTACTCATCAAAAACTGGAGGCTCAAATTCTGGGTTTTCAATATGTGATTCTTCTGTCCCTTGTATTCTAAGCATATTTACTGTCTTATCTTTGAAGAATAATGGCTTATATTCTTCTAAAACTTCTTTATAAGACATTTTGACAGAGGGACTAGCTAACTCAGTAACATCAGACCATGTTGCTGCTTTGGTCCAAGCTCCTTCTTTATGAGGAGTTAGCTTGGTATTGATTTCTTGTATTCTTGGGAGAATACGTGGTAGCTCATGAGACAGACATTTCTGTATCTCATCAATTCTAGAATGAGTTTTCCCTCATTCTCATCTTGCAACTGAGATATTCCTGCTTCAAGAACTTCATTTGTATGTGAAGCTTGTATGCGTATAACATCTTTTATACTAGTAGTATGGTCTACTAGTGGTTGAACTAAATCAGTTATCTTTTGAGATATTGTCTCTGGCAGATCTGTAGAAACAATTCTGTGATTTTGCTGTACTAATGTTTCTACACGTTTAACTGATTTATCTATACTATCAACTCTATCATTTAACAATCTGAGTGTTGCTGCTGAATCTCCTTTCTTTCTCAACTCAATTGCTTTTAGAGTTCTTTCTAAAGAAGGATAATTTTTCTGAATTTGCTACAGCTTCCTCATGGACTGCCTTTAACGGCCTTATTCGTCCAATTTAACATCTTTGAGCTCTCTGAGGGGTCTAAATCTTTATTTACAGTTCTCTGGTACCAGAAGACTGCCATCTGGGTTTGATCTGGGGAGATCAACTCATGTTGATCTGTGATTGGAAAAGAAGTACTAGAACTGACAGAAGCCATATTTATAGTAGGCCCATTTGCAGGGGCATACTTTTGACTTACAAGTTTCTCACAGTCTGAACACCAAAGAAAATCAGTGGATGGATCATGAACAAGAGACTTATGACTGCAGAGAAATAATTTTTCTTCCTTCTGTTCTTCAGTTTTCTGTGCATTGGAACTTTCACCAACAGTGAAATATGAAGATGTAGATGCAACAGAATTACTTCTTGACAAATGTCTTTTAGACATACCAGAGTTAGATCTGAAACTTAAAGTCACATTATCCTTATTTTCAGTGACTGAAGCAGCATTCTCAAGCTTTGGCTTGGAATAGTGAACAAACTTTTTAGCTAAGGTCCATTCTCGTGGAACCTTAATCTCAGACCAGGATATTAGTTCTGGCTCTATTTTCAGACTCTCAAGATTGACATGCGTCACCACGCTGCTGCCCTTGAACACGCCATGTTTGACGGCTGGATACATTGTGTTGACCAACCTATAGATAACCTTATAGTGTATGGCAAGTGGACAAGATCCTGATCTCATGTTTACACCAGTGGTGGCTAGGTGTAATTTCAAAACATCTTGGAGTAAATCATCTTTTGTTAATGAAACTGGGTAATTAGGATAAACCTCGAATGAAATGGGTCCATTATGGAAACCTGTTTGTATGGCTGCTAAGAGACTATCCTTGAAATTATCAAATCTGAGGTCCATTAAACAACATAAGATAGAAGCATTAAGGCCTCTTCTAAACAATGGGGTTATTCCTATTTGCACGCATCCTACATGAGCAAATTTATAAGTGGACTGACGCTTCAAACTCTTTATATCAGCTTTATCTATTAAGGGTATGTTATATTCACAATTATTAGTTTGGGCTACCTGTATTACAGATTCCCTAGTTTTAACACAGTAGAGGCTAATAAGTGAAACCTATTAATCTTAGAGTATACCTCAGTATAATATTTTTTCGAGATTGTTTCCATTCAGGTGTAGGACTGGACTCATCAATAATATCAATGTCCCCAATTTACAGATAGAAGACTTCTGACAGGTTAATCAAATCATTATCCTCAGTTTCTATAAGTAGAAGGTCTAGGGGAAGTATCTGGAACATTTTCGACTGGTACTGACAAGCAAGGAAGTTGTAAGGTTAAGATCCAGAACGTCGGGCTAAATCCCAGATACTAGAAAAGCAGCAACTGACACACGGCGACTTACTCTGGCATAAGCCACTACCAATGCAACCTTTCGAGTTGCTATATATAACTTGTTCTTGGCAGATGTACTACTCAACTAAAAGACTGAAACCAAAGACTGCAAATTCTTGGAATCAGGAGATAACACTTTGATGCAGTTCTGCAGAACAAATCTACTCAAATTCGTTATATCCTTAGCAATGTCTTTAACCAGCTCCACTAGTGTACATGATAGCACATCTTCATCAGAATGGTGACCCTCCGGGTCCCTCTGTCATATATGGACAGTCCGTAGTCTCCAAGGTAAGAAGGTGAAGATGGAAAAGAAAAGGTATGTAGATTTACTTCAGGTACATTCCAAGGTTCTGAAGTAAAATTATCATTCTTCACATAAGGAATTATTGGCAGCTAAAAAGGCCATCAAGGCATTTCTATTTTTTGTTCAGAATGAAACATTCATTCTCAGATCTGATTTAAAAGATTTTAAGAAGAGATTGAATGGTGGTGACCCTGCCAATAAAACAACTTTTAATCGACTCCAAAGATGGGGTCTGTGGTTCGATAACTTTGAATTCACTGTGGAGCACATATCAGGGAAAGTCACTAATGCCCTAGCTGACTTCGCTAGTTGCGTGAACTGAATTCCGTAAAAGTGATAAATCTCACTCAAACATTTCATGAGCCTCATGGTACAGTTTGGGATCACAGGCATGCTAAAGCCCAAATTGATAGTCTTAATCTTGCAAATGACAATAGGATGTCTCAAGAAGCTCAGACGCTTCTTCTATCCAGGGATCTATATCTCTACACAGGAATTTGCAATGTCTGATACAGAGTGTAGATTCTTCGATCCGGATATTCCAGAGACAACAGTTCCATACAATTCAAGAACCGATGGTAAAATGCTGTCTCCACTGGCAATGGAGATCATTGTATACACTATGGAACAACCAGACTCATTTACCTGTTGAAGGCCTTGAGTCTTAGACAACTAATCCCAAGAAAGGACACTCTATGGCGGTTTGATTATCTCTAGGCTTGTGGACAGAGGAGCATCCACTCCATTTCGACCTCTGGAATCGTGCCTCCTGCCAGTAGGTGACAGGAAGTATATCTCATCCCATTTCAAATACTTTCTGCTAGAAATATTTGCCTACCAAATTGTTTGATTCTCCACTTGCTAAATGTACAGTCCTGATGTTGCAAGAAATGTACTAATATAGTGCAAGATCCCTTGGTTCGTCAAGGTGCACTATTATGTAAAAGATAGATTGTAACAGGAATTTTGTAGAAAGACCGAATGCTACGCTGTGGAGAAGAGTACTTCTACATCATACAATGGCGATAAGGCCGCCAGCTCCAGGACCAGGACTTACGGATTCTTGATCATTACTTGTTCCCGACGCAGACATCACTTACAGCCTGACAGATGATGGAACAACACATATGTCTCAAGAGTTTGGCTTGAGCGTGAAGAGAGAAATCTTGAATCTGCACCATCCACGACGTGACAGCACTTCTACTTCTGATGGTGACCCTCCGGGTCCCTACTGTCATGTTTGACAGCCCATAGTCTTAGTGCTTTTGTACATCTTCCATAGTGCGCTTTACTTTTGTCGGCCATACACGGCAGGCCTGTTGCCGTGTCAATAAAGTTGTTAGATAAGATTCGATCTTATCCTTTGTTAGTGCGTCTTTTGGTCAGTGCGTGGTGGGCCCATGCATACTTTAATAATACACTCCCGTGAGTGGGTTGTACTCACTGGTCATGTCTGTCTGTCAGTCTGTGTTGGTCCGTGAGTGGAATCTTTTACCGGTAACCTTGGCCACCGGTCTCCCCGTTCCCAGTCTTTCTGTCTTCCGGTGAAAAGCTTTGGGAACGTCTATAAATTGGACTTCATCCAATTCACTCACTACACTGGGAAAGAGCGACAGAAGGCATTGGGAAGACGAAGAACATTGTAAAGTCTTGTAAAGTCCAGTTTGGAGTTAAGCTTCCAGTATGAAGTTTAAGCTTTCAGTCTAAGTCCTGTTAGTCTATCATGTATGATACAGTTCATGTATTAGTTACTGTAAACGGAGATTTGAAGTTTATTAATATTGAATCATTCCATACTTTTGAAGAGATCTTTGAGACCAGACGATATCCTTCGATATTATAATCTAGTATTCTATGAAGAGTTATTTGGAGATGCTCAGAAGTTGATATCTTAATGATATTCACTCTAGATGATTGAGTAGTTTCATAAGTTTCAGAGCTTGTGTGATCAGAGTAAAAATAGTTCAGCTATTCAGATGTTTATGTGTTTTTCCGAGATTGGTATCAGAGTATATTCAGAACATATTTGTTTGTTTTTACAGAAATGGTATCAGAGCTATATAGATTCAGATGTTTGTTTTTCCTAAATGGTATCAGAGCGCCGTAACAGATCTTAGGATTACAGAGCACTAAGTAACTATTTAAGGATTTAAGGAGAATTGTTTGCAGAAAGATCAAAGTGTTATTTTTCAGAATTTGCAGTCTTTGGTTTACGAGAAGGTTTCAGTCATCTGTGAAGAACAAGTTAATACAGCAACTCGAAAGGTTGATTGGTGAGGCTCCCGCCAGAGTAAGTCGCCGTGTGTCAGGCGCAACATTTAGGGAATAGACCGACGTTTGTTCAACCTCTGCTTCCTTGCTTGTTAGTAACAGTCCAAAATGGCCGATACTTCCCCTAGATCTTCTACTGTAGAAACTGAGGATAGTAATTTGATTAACCTGTCAGAAGTTTTTCTCTGTAAATTCTGATATTGATATAGTTGATGAGTCCAGTCCTACGCCTGAATGGAAACTCCCGAAAAAAGCTTATACTGAGGTATATTCAAAGATTAATAGGTTTCACTTATTAGCCTCTACTGTGTTCAAAACTAGGGAATCTGTAATACAGGTAGCCCAAACTAATAACTGTGAGTATAATATTCCTTTGATAGATAAAGTTGCCATAAAAAGCTTGAAGCGTCAGTCTACTTATAAATTTGCTCATGTAGGATGCGTGTAAATTGGTATAACCCCATTATTCAGAGGAGGTCTAAATGCCTCAATCTTATGTTGTCTCATGGACCTTAAGATTCGATAACTTCAAAGATAGCCTTCTAGCCGCCATCCAGACAGGTCTCCATAATGGACCTATCTCTTTTGAAGTCTATCCGAACAACCCAGTTTCTTTGACTAAGGATGATCTCCTCCAAGATGTTTTGAAATTACACCTAGCCACCACTGGTCTAAACATGAGATCAGGATCTTGTCCACTTGCCATACACTATAAAATCATCTATAGGTTGGTCAACACAATGTATCCAGCCGTCAAACATGGCGTGTCCAAGGGCAGCAGCGTGGTGACGCACGTCAATCTTGAGAGTCAAAAAATAGAGCCAGAACTGATATCCTGTCTGAAGATCAAGGTATCCAAAGGAATTCCGATTAGCTAAGATTGGTTGAGCTGGTTAATCCAGTCCAAGGCCATAAGGATTTGAGAACGCCACCTCAGAAAGATCACTGAAAGTTATTTTTCAGAAGCATATTTGGTGACTTTAGAGTTTCAGATCAATAAGAACAAGTTCATATAGCAACTAAAAGCCTCTGATTGGTGTGGCTCAAGACTAGTAAGTCGTGTGTTAGGCGCAGCATACAGGGAATAGCTTCACGTTTATTTCAACTGCTTCCTTGCTTGTCAGTAACACTCCAAAATGGCATAGATAAAGACCTGACATAACTGTAGAAGCCTGAAGATAATGATCTTCTAACTCTAGTCAGAAGTCTCTCTGTAGGATCCGTGCACTAGATTAGTGGATGAATCTAGTTACACCCGAGTGGAAACTCCCTGTTAATGAAGACGCTAAGATCAGAGTTCCATTTATTAGCCTCTACTGTATTTAAACTAGAGAGTCAGTGATACAGGTCACAATCCAATATGAATATAACATACCCTTAATAGATGCTGATATAAAGATGAAGCGGTCCACTTATAAATTTGCTCATGTAGGATGCGTGCAAATAGGAATAACCCCTGTTTAGAAGAGGCCTTAATGCTTCCATCTTAGTTTAATGGACCTCAGAGATAATTTCAAGGATAGTCTTTTAGCAGCCATACAAACAGGTCTCCATAATGGACCTATTTCATTTCAAGGTTTACCCCAATTACCCAGTTTCATTGTACAAAAGATGATTTACTCCAAGATGTTTTGAAATTACACCTAGCCACCACTGGTTCTAAACATGAGAAAGCCAGGATCTTGTCCACTTGCCATACATTATAAAATTATCTATAGGTTGGTCAACACAATGTAGTCCAGCCGTTAAACATGGCGTGTCCAAGGGCAGCAGCGTGGTGACGCATGTCAATCTTGAGAGTCAAAAAATAGAGCCAGAACTAGATATCCTGGTCTGAGATTAAGGTTCCGACGAGAATGGACCTTAGCCTAAAAAGTTTGTTCAACTCTTCTAAGTCAAGGCTTGAGAATGCCACTTCAGTCACTGAAAATAAAGATAATGTGACTTTAAACTTCAGATCTAACTCTGGTTTGTCTAAAAGAGAGTTGTCAAGAAGTGATTCTGTTGCATCTACATCTTCATATTTCACTGTAGGTGAAAACTCTAATGCACAGAAATCTGAAGGACAGAAAGATGAAAAGTTGTTCCTCTGCAGTCATAAGTCTCTTGTTCATGATCCATCTACTGATTTTCTTTGGTGTTCAGACTGCGAGAAACTTGTAAGTCAAAAGTATGCCCCTGCAAATGGGCCTACTATTAACATGGCTTCTGTCAGTTCTAGTGCTTCTTTTCCAATCACAGATCAACATGAGTTGATCTCACCAGATCAAACCCAGAAGGCAGTCTTCTGGTACCAGAGAACCATAGATAAGGAATTAGAGCCCTCTGAGAGCTCTAAAATGCTGAATTGGACTAACAAGGCCGTCAAAGGCAGTCCATGAGGAAGGTTGAAGCAAATTCAAAAAAATTATCTTCTTTAGAAAGAACTCTAAAAGCAATTGAGTTGAGAAAAAAAGGAGATACAGCAGCAGCACTCAGATTGTTAAATGATAGAGTTGATAGTTTAGATAAATCAGTTAAACGTGTTGAAACACTAGTACAACACAACCATAGAATTGTTTCTTCAGATCTGCCTGAAGACAATATCACAAAAGATAACTGATTTAGTGCAGCCGCTAGTAGATCACACTACTAGTGTAAAAGATGTTATTCGCACTCAAGCTTCCACATACAAATGGAGTGATTGAAGCAGGAATCTCTCAGTTACAAGATGAGAATGAGAAAACTCATTCTAGAATAGATGAGATTCAGAAATGTTTATCTCATGAACTTCCCCGTATTCTTCCAAGAATACAAGAGATCAATACGCTAAGTTAACTCCTCATAAAGAAGGAGACTGGAGCCAAGCAGCATCATGGTCAGACGTCACTGAGTTGGCCAGTCCTTCTGTCAAAAAGTCCTATAAAGAAGTGCTTAGAAGAATATAAGCCTTTATTCTTCAAAGATAAGACAAGTAAATATGCTTAGGATACAAGGAACAGAAGAGTCACATATAGAGAATCCAGATTTTGAGCCTCCAGTTTTTGATGAACAGATGGGTGAATCTTCAGCCCCTGGTTTTCAACCAGCTCACTAGAGATACAAACACTTCAACCTAATTTCTATAGGGTTGAATGTAAAACAGTTCCAGAGATCAAAGAGCTTATTCATGCCATGATTGGTTGGGGCAATACCCAACAAGAAACATATGGTAGATCTCCAAGGAATATTGCAGCTACAATTGCCAACGGTTTTATTGGTGTGTTAAAAGAATGGTGGTATCTGATTCCCAATAAAGAAATGATTTTGCAGGCAGGCTACACAGGTCTCACAGCAGCCGTCATCAAGGAATTCATTGGCAACATTGATGACGATAAGATGATGAATACGGCGATGTTTCTCCGTGCTAGACTATGTGACATGGGCCTTCCCTTTACCCCTACAATCATGTCCTCGAACCCAAGGTGTGCGGCAATCAAAACAGAGTTTCTTTCGCCTCAACTCCTCCCGGTCCTCTCTCGATACATGAATGGTCTCCTTGTGGTACCTCCTGCGTGGGTGGAGGGGCCCTTTGACTGTGAACCCTCAGTCTGATTCAGAAGGAGGTTCCCTTAGGCTGATTTCGAGGGGGAAACCTCGATTTTGGAGTGCACAACTCCAAATCTCGTGCTCGCCTAATCGCCTCATGCAAGGGAGGAAGGCTCAAATTGCCTTCACAAATCTTGCTAAAGCGTCCAGTCAACCCTGCCATGAAGAGTGAAGTCAACCTCATCTCTGAAACATCAGATACCATAACTGACAACCTCTGAAAATCGGCAATGTATTGATCCAGAGAACCTGTCTGCGTCAAGTGGGTCAATTCCCTGAAGTGTCTATCTGGGTCCCTCCTATCAAACCTGCTCATCAATCTCTGTGTAAAATCTGCATATGTAGTGATATGCATGTGCCCCTGTGTGATTAATCCATGATGCCACCAGTCATGGGCATCTCCCTCGAGGTGTAGGATAGCAAACTTAATTGCATCTTCTTCGTGCATGGGATTCAAGTCGAAGTAAGTCTTCAACTTCTGAATCCAAGACTGGGTCGGTACACTTCCTAGAGCCATCGAAGTGTGGAATAGAGATTTGTGTCCTAACCTCTTCTGAAACTCAGGTACCTGTGGCTGGGTAATCTCTCCTAGGCCTGCTGCCAATCTTCATTTTGCAATACTCTTGAAATGGCATGTTGTCTCGGAAACCCTCGCTCAAAGTCGGGTACTTCTCCCAGCAAGATTCTTCATCCACAATATCATGCGGGCTGTCGTGTCTGCGAAACTTCCGGATCCTTTTAGAATGAAGGTTCGTGGGAGTCCCAAGAGCCTGGTAGATGCATGAGGGGACCCTTGTCCCGAATGTCGACTCTCACTTCTATTACCATGTTGACCCATATTGCTGGCCTCTCCCTCTCTCCGCATGAGTCTCGATCCTACCCAGTGCTAACCTCTCAGTAAGCTGGCTCAAATAGAGGTTGGTAGTCTCCTGCTGCTTCACCATGTTGGTGAACAGTTGTCTCATCAGATCTACTCCCATTTCTTCATTGTCTCTGTCTCTATCTCCCATTTTTCAATCCCTAACAGGCTGGAGGAACAACCGCTCTTATACCACTGAAATATCCCTTGTTGGGATCTTACCACAAAAAATGGACAAAACACAGAACTTTGCAGCAATATGTTAAATCTGATTTTTGCAGATTTTATACAGAAAAGTACAGCTAGGGCAGTGAACAGTAAAATGTGAATAACTCTTAAAATACCCGTCCAAATTACTTGAAATTTTAACTGGAACAAGATAATAATATGTAGAACACAAGGGAAATATTTTTGGAATTTTTCAGATCAACAGAATGCTGCCATAAATTTACAGCGTGCCTAGAATAGCCGGAAAACTTCAAAAATTAATATTTTTTCGAATACAAATGCAATAAATGATGAAACTTTGGAAATAATATATATAAAAATAGTAGATAACTCTCCAACCTTCAAATCTGGAAAACGGACTGCTGGAAACCCTAGAAATTAGGGCTGCAATTTCCCAAACAAGTTGCCCCCTTTGGAAAACAGCCAAAACCCCTGTGAAACCCTCTGTAGATGATGTCGAATCCTTCTTCTATGGCTGCCGTAGGTCTGATCCGAAAACCGGCTGAAAATCTCCACAAAAACTCTCAAAAACCCTTCAAACCCTAATTCTGAAAATCCTGAAAATACCTCTGTAAAACAGCCTTGAAATCCACTCCAAATGACAAGCTAGGGTAGATCTTTCAGTACCGAAGAATGCCCTGCTAGCTAGGGTAGATCTTTCAGTACCGAAGAATGCCCTGCTAGCTAGGGTTCCCGTGGGATATTACTCCACAAGCTAAATAGTTGCAAACAGCAGTTGCACCATGAAAAGAAAATATGTGTGTATGTATGAATGAATATCCTTTCACCCCTCACCTCCTTTTATAACCTTTTCCATGCCAAACAAACCCTAAAACCACTCAAGGCGCACTTTCCCAAAAAGAGGGCCTTATTAAAAATAACTTGAAGTTGCTTTTTCCCTTCCTAGGCGCCTAGGCCCATAAAGTAACCTCCAATGAAGAAATATAACATTTAATGCCATGCATGTCCTCTCAAGTCGCCAAAAAGGTACTTTAAGTGGCCCTAATGATGAAACATAACATCTAAGTCCCTTTTAAAAGTGTCCACTTTAGTGATCCCAACGTCAAAATAGAACACAAAGGGCCCATTAGACCCTCCCAACGCCCAAAATATAACAAAAACATAGTAGGAAATCAGACAACCATACCCAATAAGCTCCAATAGTCGTCAGTAACCCCTTGGGCATGACTAGGGTTAGGGCACGCAAAATAGGGCCCTTAGGCTAACTGGGCGAGGGAATTGGGGACATTACACAATGTCACTTGGAAGGGGATTGCATGACGAGGTACTTAAACATGTCCCTGAATGTACGGTTTGCCTGCAAACCAAATCGGAGCATGCTTTGGCTGCAGGATATGCTTTAGCCTCTTCCCATCCCTGTAGCAGAAATGGCAGTGCATTTTCGATGGACCTCATTCACAGCACATACCCTATGGTGCGTGGGCACAGTGGCATTTATGTGGCAGTTCAAACGATTGACCAAAAATGCAAAATAAAAAAGTTCTCTACATAAAAATCATGAACCAGCTAAACTGTAGATCTGCTGAATTTCAGTACTGGGATTTTGAAGCTACATGGGTTGCGTAAAAATCTGCTCACTGACAGGGACAAGATCTTAACATGAGCACCTTTTGGCAGGAGATTCGTCAGAGGCTTGCTAAAACTGAAAGCTTGGACTCCTAGCATGGGCCTGCAACCATCTACTGATTCGACTGAACTGTTAACGAATACTTTAAGATTCAAGTTGTGAGCTAGAGGGCCATTTGCGGAAGTTTTGTGACAGCACCATCATCAGGCAAGCGATCAAGCCTTATGGTTGCATATGGGTCAGTTTTCCCTTCCATTTACCAAGTTTCAGATGAGTATTAGCACTTAGACTCCTTTAAGAAGCTTTGGTTTGCCATACGATGCACTTGGTTATGTTGCTCATTTGGTATTATTTTATTTTTTAGCTCCCAAAGCTCGAGCAATGATTACAGGAGAACCAAGATCAGTCCTACGATTTTTTTATTTTGTAGTATACCTCCAAAAGGTACATTAATGTATGTCAAATTTAGCTTTACATTTAGATCGGCATTTTTTTTTCAGATGTCCTTCGAGGCTTATTGAGAATTTGTGTTCAAGTTGAACGCTTTTACAAGCAATTTAGATTAGATGATTAATAAAACTCAATGTTCCTGATATGAAATTGAAACCGCTTATCTAATCTAAACAAGTCAACAATTACAGGGTAGTCCGACGAATGGGTACGGTTGCAATAAGAGATGGATCTTTACAGAGCACAGTAAGATATATAATGTAAACACACTATATTATTGCCTTAATAAGGCCCTAGGACAGCACATTGTACATGTCTAGAGAGCTTGCCACCAATATATGAGGAGAAACCTGATCTCCTTAGATACCAGACGCTATTCAACTCTGAAGTCAGACAGAGGAAGCTCAGGAACACAGATATGCTCAGAATATCTGGTACGATAGAAGGGGTTGCACTCTTCAACACCCATAAATCTTGGGAAGGACAACATACTCAAATAGCTACCGTGAGTTTGCATTTATTTGGGGACAAACTCACAACTAATGGGAAGGGAGTATCCTGTAATGTCCCTTTTCCCTCGCCCATGGCCTAAGGGCCAATGCGTGTCCTAACCCTAGTCATGCCCAAGGGGTTACGGACACTATGAGCTATTGGGTATGGGTATCTAGTCCAGTTATTATTATTTCCATCGACAGGGTTATAAAGTGCTTTTAAAAGGACTAGATGTTATATTTCTTCATTGGGGCCACTTAAAGACCCTTTATGGTGGCTTGAGGGGATGTGTATTGCATTAAATGTTATATTTCTTTGTTGGGGGCGCCTTTTTGGGCCAAGGCGTCCAGAGGGGAAAAAAGTAACTTTAAGATATTTATTAATTGGGCCCTCTCTAAGAGAAAGTGCGACTTGGGGGTTTTAGGGTTCCTTGACATGAAAAAGATTATAAAAGGAGAAGAGGAGTGAAGGGATATTCATTCATGCATACACTTATTTTCTTTTCATGTGCAACTGCTGTTTGCAACTATTTAGCTTGTGGAGTAAGATCCCACGGGAACCCTAGCTTCGGTGGTGAAAGATCCATCCCTAGCTAGCAGGGCATTCTTCGGTAGTGAAAGATCTACCCTAGCTTGTCATTTGGAGGGGATTTCAGGGCTTTTTACAGAGGTATTTTCAAGATTTTCAGAATTAGGGTTTGAGGGTTTTTGTGAGTTTTTGGTGGAGATTTTCAGCTGGTTTTTGGATCAGACCTACGGCAGCCATAGAGGAAGAGTTTGGCATCATCTACAGAGGATTTCACAAGGGTTTTGGCCATCTACCAAAGGGGGCGACTTGCTTGGGAGATTGCAACCCTAATTTCTAGGGTTTCCAGTTGGCCGTTTTCAGATCTGAAGGTTGGAAAGCCATCTTCTATATTTATATATGTTATTTCCCAAGTTTCATCATTTTTGCACTTGTAATCGGAAAGATATTAATTTTCGAAGTTTCCTAGCTATTTTAAGCACGCTGTAATTTTCTGGCAGCGTTATATTGACTGAAAAAATCCAAAAATATTTTCCTTGTGTTCTTTATATTATTATCTAGTTCCATTGAAAATTTCAAGTGTTTTGAACGGATATTGTGAGAGTTATTCATATTTTACTGTTCGCTGCCCTAGCTGTAATTTTCTGCATAAAAATCAGAAAAAAATCAGATTTAGTATTTGTTGCAAATTTCAGTATTTTGTCCATTTTGTTGTAAGATCCCAGCAAGGGATATTTCAGGGAGTTTCAATTTCAAGTGGTTGGGTTGGAGTTTGAATGAAAGGATGGTTTGATGTGGTGGGTGGTTTTCTTGAATCCCTCCTTTGCAAAGGAACAATTTTAGATCTAGCTCTTGCAGCTTGCAAGTCAGCCTCCTCTTGCTCTTTCATGTATGCCAAAATTTGTGTCTTATCAACGTTGAAACTTTTTCTAATCCCCATTCCCACTACCCCGATTAAATGAGTTTTGAATCAGGTATATGAGAACTTGAAATGCATATTACATTGATTGTATATCCAAGATCGACTGCCACCGCCAAGGTTCTCCAACACTTGTACATGTCTTCGAAGACGAGAATTAGGATCTTGTTTTGTGGGATCCACGCCCTCCCTTTGGCTTGCTTCCTCATGCCCGCGCCCTGAAGTTGAACTAGATGTCACTAATACTTTATATCTCAAAGTTCAAACCTATAATGAAAAATAAAAACAATAACTTAGAAAACAATAACTAAAACTACACCCTACATATCCTTTTTTGTTTCTGATCACCAAGTTCACCATGAAGGTGTGATGTGAGAGCATACAGAGTTTGGATTTTTTGATAAAAAGGCAACAAAAAACTCTAAAAAAAGCAAAAGAAATTAAACCTTACGCATCTTATTCTACTTTTGATCACCATGTTGACAATATAGGCATGAGGTGAGAGCATACACAGAATTCAGATTTTTTAATTAAAAAACAAAAAATAACTCTTTAAAAATAACTAAAAAAATTAAACCCTACGCATCCTATTATGCTTTTGATCACCAAGTTCATCGTAGAGGCACGAGGTGAGAACATACATAGAGTTTGGATGATATTTTTATTTTTTTAAAAACAAAATATAGTTCTTATTAAAAAAATGCAAAGGAACTATTATATTTTATTTTTTTCTTTACATAGAGTTTTAAAATTATTAAATTAAAACTACATGTTGATATCATGATCAATGATCATGAATGACAGGTGTATTATGCACACATTATTTGTGATCATTAATCACATTAACATTTGCTTTTTTTTTAAAAAGAGAGGTTGAAAGATTTTTTCCCCTTGAAGTTGATCCCTCCTTCCAAATCTGCTTTTAAACTCCTCCTTGATGCTCTTAGCTCTTAGGAACACCTCCTAAACTCTTCCTTCAAGTTGCTCCTTGATGTCTCTTTACCCTTCACAATGGTAAATGTTAGTTTAATAAAATTTGAATTCAGCAAGAGAAAAAAATGAGTGTGATTTAGAATGGACCAAAGATGTCATTATATAGCTTTTAGGAAGTGCCTTTAAGAAGGTTGGGTGGGTATATTAGGTTTAGAAGCAATAAATGCTAAAAAATAATTTGTTTGTTTTTGCTTTTGGCTTTTAAAGTCCGGAAACGTCGCAGAAACGTCGGGCACATTCCAGAAACATTCTGGTGCCCGGCGTTTCTGCAATATTTCCGAAACGTGCTCAGCATTTCCGAGACGTTTCCATGGCATTTCCGTACTTGTTTCTGTACCAGAAACACTTCTAGGCAAGTATAGGGGATGGGGGCACTTCCATGCATCATAGGTCTTCTAATAGCAATGGTTACATAGATTTCTTCAGTGAATATCCAATTTTATGCTATTTGATGACCGTACACCCCTCGTACCAAATCGTAATGCCCTCTCAGCCTTTATTCTAGATCTTGTGCACCCAAGAATGTAGATTTCCTCAGCGAATATCCACTTTTATGTTGTATGATGACAATAAACCCCTCATACCAAATGGCAATGCCCTCTCAGCCTTCATTCTAGCTTGTGCGTCCATGAAGGTAGAACACTTTCGAGCTAATCGAGGTCTTCTCACAAAACAAAAAATTCAAAACCTTGCATACTATCGATACAGAGAAATTGAATTTGTATTCTAGTCCCTGGTTGCATATTTTTCTTCCTTTCATACCCACACACATCATTGAAGTACACCAACTTGGGAGATTTGTCAATGAGCATAGACAGACATCCCTTGGGGTTTATCATCAGCAGACTTACTAAGGGGGAGGGGCCCATATATGAGCACCCTCTGTTCAGAGCTTAATAAATATAGCATATGCCCACCAATTGATGTACAGAAAATGTCATTGTGAAAGTTTTTGATGAGGGAAAGTCATATTTTCAATTGATTTTAAAAAGAAACCCAAAATGCATTAAAAAGAAGGTGATACTAAACATCCATGTTGGGAACTAAAACGTAGTAAATATGATGTGATTGGATAGTTTACAATCTTATTTGGTAAACATACACAAGTCAAATCCCACAAAAACTAAAAATTTAAAGTAAAAATTATTGTACTACTTGTCATTTTATTTTGTTCAAAGATTTGTTTATTTCGTGATCACCAATCAGACCTATTGGTACTGTCATTACTATTGACATCTCTCTCGTTATTTGGGCTTAAACCAACAAGTCATAATTGAATTCTACTTTGGATTAAGACTTAGGTTTTGCTGGCCCCAAAAAAGTTTTCCAATATATGGTACCTTGGTGGTCATCAAGTAGCCTTCCAATAAACATGGATAACTAACAACCCCAAAGTAGTCTTCCAAGGTCAATGGCCTCCAAGCAGCCTTCCAACATCCAACATATCCTTTTGGTGATATATATAAATTGAACCCAAGAGTAGCCTATTAAAGAGATAGATAACTCAACAATGAACCTTAAAGTAGCCTTTCAAAGAGATATATAACCCAACAGCCCTCAACTTCAAGTATTCTTCTACTGAATACAGATTACTCGGCATCCCTAAAATAGCTCAACAATGAACCTTAAACTAGCCTTCCAAGGAGATAGATAACCCAACAGCCCTCAGCTTCAAGTATTCTTCTATTGAATATAGATTAGTCAGCGTCCCTAAAATAGCATTCTATGGCAAATGGGATTATGCAATAAAAATACAAACTTGTATAAGTACAAAATCATATTCAGATATTACAGCAATAACAAGAAAATGAAGCTAGAATGGTAAGAGCAGAAGAAGCTGAAGTGTCTCATCATTACATCTGTCATGTGTACAGATTTCTTACAAAGGTGTCTATTTCATCCAGACATCATACAGAGACTAAATTTATTATTGATGTCAAAATTGTACCTGTTTGAAAGGTTTAGAAACATGGTCTTGGTTTTGTTGCAGCGCCTTTCTTGTTTCAACGGCATGCGGATTTCCAGCATCACTGCTGCACTAAAACCATTGGTGCATTGACAACAGCCTGTATAAGTATTGAGGCTTTTTCAATTCTATTGTCTCCATCAACCCGATTTAGTTCTGTTGATTACAGAACCAACAGTGGTGGGTTTGAAATTTCTAGAGTTACTAGCAATAGGTATTCAGATTCAAATCCTGCTCTTCTTTTTGCAACTTCTGTATGCTCATGGCTAATGTGATATAAAATTAAAAGCTTCTCCCTGAGAATGCTAAGTTTTAAGTGGGGTAAAACTGTAAATGTGACTCCTAAAAATGTTTTAGGGCTTGCACTGGTTGTTAAGAGGTGGCAAAATTTGCCAAGAAGACTTCATGGCACATTTAAGCTTGGAAAAATAGGAAAACGGCAAAGCAGCCACCTGCAGCAGAGGTGGAACCTGAGTATGAATACAAACAAGAAGCAAACAGAGTAAAGAAGAAAACGTGTGTTCCAAATCCAATGCAGAGTTAAGGGAACATGGAAGTAAAACTTGTAGAGAATCATTTGGAAGGAAATAAAAGGCCTGCAGTTCAGACAAGGAGTAGATTTAATCAAATGGTGGCAGCTATGCATTTTTTCTTAAGTCTCCAAGAAATGCAGAATAGGATTCAGACGGCCTTAACTTTTGTATGTATTTTTTTGTGCTTCAGATATATCAATTCTGACTCACGGTTTTCTAGCATTATTTTCCCATTAGCTACATCATTGGCATTGAGTTTGATATAGCCAAATTAATTCATCAAACTCATGAATTTTATCCTGGCTCTTTGAAAATCAACAATTTTCCATATCAAAATAATTTTGATCAGTGAACCCTACAGACTTAACTCGCGGAAAATATCAAGAAATAATCAAATTTATTCATTTCCTAGATTTTGGGATATGCTGATGTCAATCAATCTCATGCTAATGCCAACCCGCATGTAATAAACAACATTTGTGAGAAGATATATGTGGATGTAAGTTTATAACACAGTTGATCCCAGGTATAAGTTTTGAACATTTATAACATGTATAAATATCCACCAGTCCCAGGTCATGTCATTAGCCACTCACAAGATTCTTTCTTTTGACCCGCTACCAAATCTGCAGAGCATTGGAGAACCTTTTTTTGGTTTTGTGGCCTAATTGGTTAGAACACTGACAACGACATCATCATATGGTAAGCTGACATCAATAACATTTAAGAGCTTATCGGTTGTGCAGAAAGCCTCCCTAACGACATCAACTTGTGGGAAAACCCTCCATATAGTTGCATTGGTTATACACTCAATTTAGCATTTTGGTAACCTAGCTTCCTGTATTGAACACTAATGTCAGCTAGATACACTACTAGCACTAACAAACTGAAAAGGCTTCTGCTGTATTTCTCTTTCCTACATCCCTAATATCTGTAATAAGGATATTGAGGTTGTAGCATCTTTAAAGCTGAAATAACTAAATGTTACTTTTGTGATTTGTAATTACATACTCTTCCAGAGAGGTCAAGTACACCCAAGCTTCGCTTTGCTCATTAAGGAAAACGTCCAAAGCCAACTCTTTGGTGAGTTTTAGACAAATAAAGTTAACATCAAAACTAATCATGAAATTTCAAAATTATTGAAATTTAGGTGGTTTGAATCGGTATTTAGTCAAAACTGCTTTCAAGCTTTTTGCTGTGTTTCCACTCTACTCTTACACTTTGGATTACCAAACTGCTCATGAGACTGAGTTGTATTACTACAGATCACTTATTGCTGCTATAACTTTTGTAATTTCTTTTATGGATTCTTGCTATAAAGCGTCACTTTCTGGCCATTTATTTGTTTTCCTTTGGGGGGTTAGTATTGTGCCCTATTGGTCATTAACTGTCTACATGACTAGAAATTGCATTTGTGGCTATTATTTTACCCTAGTAACTAACACTTTCCTTGGTAGTTATCATTTTACCATAGTACCAGGCCATTACTTGCCTTGGCTCCTACTATCGTGTCCCACTGGCCACTATTTGCCTTCATGGATATTATTATTTGCCTTCAGTCGATCATTTTCCTTTGGGCTATCCTCCTTTGATAATGATACTCAAAGAGAACAAGTAGTTTCGAGTTCCAAATTATTAGATTAGTGATGCTAACGAGGAAAACTACCAAAGAACATACAGGATGAATATTTAGGAAAAGATTTGGTGTAGGTCATTCTCCAAAACATCCTTGCGAACTGACAGATATAGTTGTAACTTGTGACAACATGTAAACAGTACAGGAGGCAATCTGTAATGCTATGTGTGTATTTACAACTCAAGGAAGGAAGTATATATCAACCTTATCTATGATCATGAAATATGGTAAATTGCTTCTAGGCTACATGAAACCAGTAGTATGCCTCATATCTTTTGCAAGATAAAATTGATCCTGTTCTCCAGGGTGCAGGACAAAAAACTAAAATTTATGCTCTAAATATTATCTACTAATCAGTAATTTATTTCATTATAAGTGTTTACTCCAAATCAATATCTCCTAAATCATGCTGCAAACCTAAGAATACATGTAAAAGGATCAATAGAGAGTAAGAGACTTAAAAGACAACTAGTTTATTATAAGCTTTTGTACAACCACTTATGAAAGAATGGCCCCATAATTAGGTATAAAGAAATGCTGTGTTTAGAAAGACAATAGCAGATTAAATAAATTCTTTCAAATAAAGAAAAGTATATCCATCTTTATCATATTTCACAAATTTAACCTTTTTAATTCACATGATTACAACTTGATTCGCAAAACATTAATCTTTAGCCTTTAGTGTAATTTCATTATATTTATAAGCATGAAACATTGATCCTTAGCCTTTCATGTCATTTCATTATCTTTATAAGTGTCTTTGAAGATAGAAGACATACAAATGAAATATGATCCTACAAGCTTAGGAAGTAGTTCAAATAATAATCACTCACAAGAGAATCGAGCATATAAACATTCAACCTTCTTCGTCTTCTTCAGATTTTTCAATTGTATCTGGAATTGTCTCCACTGTATGAGAAGACTCATCTGAAAGCAAGTCAAATGTATAAAACATATATAAGAACTAAAAACCAATTTAGAGCTCAAACATGTCAAAGTGATTGTATCATTCCTAAAGTGAATACAAGAAACAGCATATGCAAGTTCTTTGAAGGAAGATCTTTTAAATGAGTTAATCAGATACCTACCAAATAGATACTCTTCATGCTACTTTACTGTATAAAGTTGAAAATGTCAAATACTATTTTCTGTGCTGGGAAAAGAACACAGATGCTATAAAATCTAGATGGTAAATGAAAACTTCTTACATATGAATCAAAATACAAAACTGACAGTTCCTTGTAGAAGACACTGTTATATGCATAATGCCCTAAATATCATCAGTTCAAAAACTGTGTAAATGTTAGATGGATGCACGAATCCTACAGCTTTGAAAGTGAGAATAGACAGATTTTACATGGCAATCACCATTAACATCCTTAATGTCACCCCTCTTTTCACATGATGACAGAGCACACATTTTCCAAGTTGTGCAATGAGATCTATAAATGTAAATTAAGAAAACTTTAGTTATCTCAGTCACAACAGATTAGGATTTTACCAGCATCTGCAATCAATTTAATGGTTGTAGCTTGGTTTGGGCTAGTTGAGGATCTGAGATGTCTCTAGTTTTGTTTTCCCATAAGAAAGGTAAAATAAGAGACTCTTGATACCCTAAGTGGATTAAAGAAAAGGAAACTAAGATTAAAACACACCGCACCCAGTTAGGTTTCTACCTCGGTCTGCAATCAATTTAATGGTTGTGAAATGGTTTTCGCTGAGATGTTTTCTAGATTTGTTTTCCCTCAACACAAAAGGTGAAACAAGTAAGCCTAGAATACCCAGCTTAAATTAAGTCAAAGGAGACCACGAAGATTCCTCAATCATACCCACCAAGTAGTCTACCAAGGTCTGCCATCAATTTAATGGTTATAGCATGGTTTGAGATAGTTGTGAAGCTGATATGTTTTCTAGTATCATTTTCCCTTGTCAGAAAAGGTATTTCTATTGGACTTCGATAAGTAGGGTACACTGCAAATCATTTGACTTTAAAGGAATAATCAAATGCCAAAGTAACAATCAAATCTGAATGAAGAATTAATTTAAGGATTGAGAACACAACTACATGTTGACATCAAACTACACACATGGAAATCTGAAGAATCGGTAACTTAAGATGAAGACATGTGGTGCCTTGAGAAAGCAGGATTGAACAGAACAGCATAAGCGCAAACTTCTTTTTTTACCATCTCAGATCAATGGATTCTAGTGCAAAAAAATTGGGAGCATCAACTGCACAAAACTACAATATCAAATTCAGAAACAACAAAAAGCAACATATAGACCACGACGACTTCCAACCAAACAATGCTAATATAGACACGGCAGAAGGCCGCAGACTTAGCACACAACAGACTTAGCACACTTATATGCCATAACAGAAGAAAAACAGAAACTTCAAAAGGAGTGTGGCTCAAATAAGGATCCTGGCATACATTCCAAAATCCTTGCTTGTTAAGATTGCCTTACACAAAGAAGTGGACATCCAATACAGTGCTTATCTCTGGTAATGCTGCAAGCCCAATTCATTAATTGCCTTTTAAGTTTGCTAAAACTTCATAGGCAAGAAAGTAAAAATGTCTAAACATATCAACTCCAGTCTCCAACATCTGAGAAAGGTTATAGGTACCAAAAGACACAGACACAGTTTGTGTGCTCAATGAAGAGCCGCCTTAGACCACAAGTCTTCACAACTCTAAATACATAAATATATAATATCAAAGGAAAAAAATGCAAATTGTAAAAAGGGTGATCCATTTTTTGGCACACTAAGTTCCTCCCATGCGCATTAAAACAGATGCTCATATAATTCAAGTCATACAAGAGTGACCAATTCCAAGAGTACTACCATCAACTTGCATATACTCTAGCATAAAATGCCAAAGCAGTTAAACTCACATCAAAAGTTCTTCCAAAGGCAACATCAGTATCTATTCTTAGCAAATGAAAGTACAAATTTGCATAAAATTAGAGGCCACAACACAGCATTAATGCCTCAAAAAGAATAATAACATCTAGTCTGTTTTTGACACACCAGATTTGAAATCAACTGCTTGTGATTGACATCGATAACTAGCAAATGGTGAAATAAACAAATTTAGAATTGAGAATTCAAAGAATAGTGAATACCATCAAATTTTGCCAGCAGATGAGCATGACATTTCTTTCAGCATTAAGTCAACAGGTAGCTTGAAGCATAACACTATAATACCAATTATCAATCCTATGAATACACTGAACTAGTTATTTGCAAAGCACCGTGATAGTTGACCACAGAAGTCGGCTTATAAAGTCAATAAAACCTCGTTCTAAAGCCCACAAAGATGATTTTGTCAACATTTACTTGCTTCATGATACTACTTGTTCCTCCAAGACAATTCTGGAATCTGGTGTAATCACAGTTGCTGTCATAACATGATCTGGTATAATAGATATTTTTATTTGAAACAACAAACAATTTCTGATTTCAACTTTCACCCCTTGTGCATTACAAGTTGGCTCTCAGCCTTGGGGAAACATATCCAACCACTAGTCATGACCTCTAAAAATTATGCACTAATTTGTGCTAATGCAACCCAGAATAGACTTTTGCTTAACAACGAAGTCATCAGTTACATCTTAGAAGCGATGAGAAACAATCTCAAGCCAAAAATCTAAGAGGGCATTCAACCGAGGAGACATAAGAAGATATCGTGATGAGATCATTTAAACATTTTTGACACCATCGCTGTATCCATTTAACATTTATGTCGATGACACCATCAGGTCAAAGTCAAAGTGGATCCAAACCCCGATTTTCTCACTCCTATCCAACCTACTTAAGATGCCTGTTTTACCTACTTAAGTTGACAGACCTAGCTGCTTAAGTTTCCAATTACTAAATTAGCCTAAGACAGACTCGGCGAAAAACCTACATGATATTATCGTGCTTGACTTACAAAAATTTATAAGTACATGAATGACCTATTCAATTTAAATCCCATATTCCCAGCACAAACATTGAAGTAAAGTCCACTCTGACCAGCAAGTTGACATTTTTTAGAGCATTGACAAGTTATGACATCAACATTCGCTCTTCAGCAATTTGACTATTTTGACCTGAAATTGCAGTGCTGATCAGTATAGCAGCACTGACTTTTCTGGCAGCAATTGGACTGAAGGACGGAATTAGATTTTCATCTTTGACTAATATATTTGATTGATCAATTGACTACTATAAAAAGCATAAGAACTGTGTCATTAGTTTTAACTAAATGTAATACAAACTGTTGAATATTGTACTGGCACAGTTGACATTGACTGAATGATGTGGTTAAAAACTTGTTCCTAGAAGGGACAAAACTATTTCCAATGAAAAGTGGGACATCTATGCTATTTGGATACAATAGCCCAAAATAGCAGAAGATCCGTCATATTCAGATGCTATTTCCTATGACCATGGAAGATCCATAGCATTTGTAATATTATTGCCTATGTTAGAGGAAGATCCAAGCTATTTGAACACTATTTCTCATGAAAACGGAAGATCTATGTTATCTGGATAGTATTGTCCATTATAGCAAAAATTCATGCCATTTGGGTACTACTGCCCATAACCAGAGAAAGATCCATAATAGCTGCATCTATTTCCACAACAAGTGGAAGATCCATGCCGGTCGGATATCAATTGTCCACAAAGGTGGAAGACTCATGCTAGTTGGATATCCATGGCCCCCATTAGCAGGAAAATTATAATTCTGCGAATGGAAAATGAAATAAATGATCTAACTGAACAAATTGTATTCATGAAGATATTTGAACTATTCTATTTTGCTACCTTAAGTATTTGCATGATGGGAACGAATAAGTCGGAATCCAATATAAGTGCTGCCATACAATGACAAACATCAAGGGATGCCCATTTGCTGATCACGGTTTGGTCATTGTCTCCACTAATGCCAAAGCTAATGTAATTGACTTATGACTTGTGTGAGGTGTATGTAGGTAGGGGGTTCTAGGGTTTGGCCTTGTATCTTGTCATTGGATGCAGATCCTGGTGATTGAGGACTGACACCTTGATCAGCTGTACACACGTACCACTCCACACCATAATCTGACCACACCGTCAACTTCAAGACACACGAAATCTTAACTCTCCTCTACTCATGCCACTTACCTCTGATAGTGTCAGCCTTGTTCTGTGCAGCAGCATTTCCGGAAAACAAAAAATCAGAGAATCCAAACAATCATGTGATGAATAGTGGTGCTTCTTGTAATGCCACAACCATCTCTTTATCTTCCACGCTTATATAAATATTAAAAATGTATTCTACCTGCTCTTTTAAATAAATATATTCAATCATATTGAAAGCCTCAACAGCATACATCCAATTTCACAGATCATTGTACAAAATTTTGCATAAAACAATCTTGCATTTAAAGTTTTCAAGGTCTAGCATAGTGTCATCTTGCTCCTCTATTTCTCTGTCTATAAGCACTCTGACATATTCAGCCTTTTATTATTCATATACATTTTCAGCATTCTATAGCACATTTGAATCCGTTTCAGTGAGGTGGCCCAAGTCTCCTCTTGGGCCCCATATCAGTGCTATCAGAGCAAAACACTCTGTATCAATCCCCTTTAATATTGAAGCTTTTATGTAAATCCTTCACTGCATTTTGTATGCCCATTTACATGAGGTCTGAGTACAGGAAGTTTGGTCTTGAAAGCCATGACCCTTCTTCATACCTTCCTTCACAATCTGAACAGATGATAGATAAAACTACTTCAGAGACACCAACTTTAGAAATATTTCAGAATATGATAGAAGATGCTTTGCAAAGGCAAAAGGACACATTTGCAGGAATGTTACGTGTGGGAAAAGGCGAGAATCATTGATTGCTTCATTGAATGTCTACAGTGAATTCAAACATCTTCTTCAGATCCGTCTACTTCAGTAAAATCGACCCTTTCTGGGTCAAACTCCATATGGATATCCAAAAATTTGAAGGTAAGATAGATGCAGATGCACTAGATAGTTGACTTAATCATATTTGTTCGCATTAAGCGGTTGACAAATTTCCTGATAGAGAAAAGATAACATTTTCCCTTCCAAGAGTTTCCTTGTTTGTAAAGAAATGGTGCAAGAAGAACTACACTTCCCATGAAGATGATGACATAAGATCTGTAGATACTTGAAATGGTTTTGTAGAAGCCCCGAAAGAGACCTATTACCTTGTTGGAAACTGTGATGGACTAGTACGTTAAACTTTCACGACATCACCAAGGTCATGATCAAATTGTTTATGAATACCACTAACATTTCTCATACTTTGATTTTAAGCTGGATATTTAAGAAATTGAGCAAAATCTCATCATGAAATACAGGTCAGGCTTGAGACCATTCGTCCAGACCAACATGGATTTCCTCCATATCTTTTCTTTAACAGATGCCTACAAATTTGCCAATGAGTTTGAAACAAAAGCTAAGATAAAAGCCGATAAAAGCAGATTCCAAATCTCAAAATAAGTTACAATCTAAGACTTCTAAGTCTATTCACTAAACAAAATTTTAAACAAAGAAGAAGGCCTTCATATCATTCCCTAAAAACACACTGGCAAATGATAAAACTAAGCTACCCAAGACGCGTAAGTGTTGCACGGTACACAATTCCAGCAGTCATTCCATGGAAGAATAGCACACCAAGAAAGCTCTACTTGCACATATGGAGACATTGATCCTACCCCTACAACAGAAGATAAGGGTAAGCAGGTCTTGGACTTTGAGCCTAATGCTTTGGTAGGTACGGCTGACATTGCCTCATCTTTGAATTTGAATCAAGAAGCAAACTGCCTGTTCCATTCTCAAATTTTGTAATAGAAAGCATGTACACTTTGTTGTTGACAATGGTAATCAGAAGAATTGAATCTAACCTGATACAATTTGTAGAATGAATTTGCCATCAATTCCTCACCCACAACTGTACATTATGGGATGGTTCAACTTGGGGTCTGAGAAGTGCAGCACTCATCAGTATCACCTAGTGTACACATCAAGCCCTTTTCAAGTTGCAGTCCTTTGTGACAGAATGCCATTGGAGGTATGTAATATTTTGCTTGGGAAGCCATATAATTTTTATTGACATACAATTTATTAAGCAAGCTCATTAATGTTATCATATATGTTGATGAACATAGATACCCCATACTAGAAGTAATACCTAAGCTCTCACTCATTAGCACCAAACAATGCAAGAAAACTGATCAATTCTAGCCTTCTAGGAAAAAAGTTGTGCTCTTACTGGTCAGACCTAAACAAAAGAACATCCTTGCTGCTAAAAATCATACCACAACTTGAAAAGAAACACAACTGAACAAAGTACTTAAGGGTTAAAAGGATATCTTTGCACCGCCCACTAGAGTTCCAAAGCATTTTATGGGAAAGTATACCATTAACCTGAATTCAAAGTTGCCTCTTCCTCATGCATCTCTATACCACCCAACCATTCCCTGGGAACGATGAGATCAAAAGACAGATCCATGAACTAGTGGAATAAATGACACACTGGACCTGGCTCTTCACCTTGCAGCAACCCCATTGTGCTCATGCCAAATAAGGATGGCACATGGAGGTTATGCATCAATTACAGAGCTTTGAACAAGATCACTATACAGGACCGCTATCCTTTTCCTAGGATAGAAGACCTATTAAACCAACTCCATGGCACCAAGATCTATACAAAGATTAATCTTAGGTCAAGGTTCCATCAAATTCATGTTAAACCCTCAAACATCTGAAAGAGCACCTCCAAAGCCAAAGAAGGCATGTTAGAGTGGGTTGGTTATGCCTCCCTACTTGACTAATTACTTGCACCAGCATCCTCAATCTGATCTCAATGTCCCTGACACATGTGGACCACGAGACTCATACTTGGCCAGAATTGAACACATCTAATGCAAATTTTGCAGAAATCTATAAAGTTATATAGTGGTACGTCAATTATCGATCACTACTTGCAAGATGGGCACATATCATTTGGAATGTGTGTACCGCATGAGATAGAACGTCAAAAGCTCATATGGGAGGCTCATTTTAGTAAAGTGGTAAGTCACTTTGGAGATGAAAAGACACTTAAAGCCTTAACAAACGTAATATTTTTCGCCCTGCCTTTAAAAGGATGTTGCAAAATACATCAGACTATGTACCTCATGTGCCATTGCTAAGTCAGTTGGCAAGCAACAAGGATTGTGTTATGTACCTTGGGATATGATATTATAATGTATATGGGTTGATGTAGATTCCAGCATGTGGCACACATCCACCTTAGTTATATGTTTATAATATATGGGGGCACATAGGAATTAGTTATATTGTGTAATGAGTCAGCCTTAGGTGTTATCCATCCATTAAGAGTAATGCATGCCTATATAAAGGAGATGAATATTGTTATGAGAGATGGCATGTATGTGTTGAGTCTACTACTTGGTAAAAGGATATTGGAGGTGTCCCCCTCGAAGTGGAATTCCCATATTGCGAGAACATGGAGTTACTCGTTCCTTAAGGAGCATTATATGGTGTTTACCCCTACCTTAAGGACAATATATTGAATATTACGGCATCTTGGCCCACCAATATCTCTTGTGTTGTATTATATTTTGCATATTGTTCAAATTACTCATTTATTATATGCAAAGATCTTATCATATTGTACTCGCCTTGGTGAATTCCAAACAAACCTTGGTAGTCAATTACCATATTGGAAGTGTCAAGTAGGACCTATGCCATGGGTCACATATTCTACAAAACTGAGACAAAGTCTCGTATTGGTTGTTCAATATCAAGACAAGGAAGAAGCAGCAGAATGGACCAATCATTTGTTGCGGGGGGGTCACTTGGCCCAATCTGAGAAGAGCCAGCCTATGATGAAGACAATGCAGTGTCATTGCCCAACTGAACATGCTCTTCCTTAGGCTATTGTAGTACTTTCTTGTGGCTGTAACAGGCTAATTGGAGGGATTTCCAAGGCAGGATTAACTAGGGCACCGCGTTGATCCAGCCAAACCTCTATTTCTTCCCCTTTATCCCCTGTAATCAAGGAAGTAACTAGAAGAAATTCAAAGGGAGGAGAAGCTGAAGGGGGCCAGTGGTGCAAAAAATTAATTAAAAAAAAAAATGCTCATATAAGGAATGAGGGAGGCAAAAAGAAGTAGGAGGATGCTTTGATAGCCATGGCCTGTAACTGTCTTGCTCGTCATCAATGTTGAAATAATCCCCTTCATCCTTCTCGCCCTCATCCTCTTCTAAAGTAATAAACTCTGCTGTGTGCTTCCTCTTTTTGGTTGTTGATTGGCATTTTGAATTATCCTCTTAAGTCTTAGTAAAGGAATGCCCAAATGCTTCCATCAAAACACCAGTGGCCAACTGGGCTCATAAGAGTTACCAGAAGTGAAGTCACCCTCCGTATCAATGACAACCCAATGGCATTTTGTGATGTAAAACCTTTGGTTTTTAGGCAGAGGAACTCATTAATCCTCGCTGACAATAACTCTCACCAGTTGTAGATTTCAAGCCTTCATAATCCAATCATATGATTAGTAATCTAAATTGCAATGTCAAAGGCCCGAGTGGCACCCACAACCGACAGCCGATCACATCCAATTAACAATACCATTCCTCTAAAGCCAGGTATTTTTTATGCCCCCATATCCCTTGGCTCACATGAGAGCGAACCCTGCAACAGTCACATCAGGCCTACATAACATTTTGACAACATAATATATCTGACATGTGGCCTTCCTATCAACTTACTAACCAAGTGTTCCTGGGAGGGCACTCTCAATACCTGAGTAAAATATTTGACTACATATAATCTTGGCTTCCTTGTCCATGTATAGCGCAAAAGAACACCCAGTACACCAATCATAGCTAGAGGCCATCTGAACTAAATAGAAAAAGAAGTATCTGGCAAATTAGTACAATATCAGTTTTCACTAATGCTCCATACTTGCTTTAGGAAATTTCTGGCAGCGGCTGCCTCTCTCATGATTAGTCTTCGCTCTTAATGCTCCAAGAGTCAAAAAGACCTACCACCTTTGTTTGGGCTCGATGGCATTAATTCCTTCCTGTGTGGTGTCAGACTTTAAATCTTTTTTCTTCACAACAATAAAACCTCTCTTTGTACCATTGTAAAAAAAACTCATCGTACTTCAGTCACATTTAGCACAAATATCTTGTAAAATAATGTAATACCTAACAAAAAGTTAGGGTTGTTTACCAAGCAGTCAACCTACTTCTTTTGTCACTACCAAGTTGACCCACGTAGAGTCTGCATGCACTTGGTTCCTCTTGGATTCTTCTTTGGCATACTCATGTACAGAGAGATCCCACGAACACTTGAAATCTCTGGCGAGGGTATCTTAGCTTTGTTTGTTAGTCTCGACTTCCTTAATTGGTTGACCCATTTACTTCACTACATTTCCATCATGTAATGTGTCATTTTCAATAAGTCTTGTCAACCAACTTTCAGTTTTATTTGTCTTTAGCCTAACCGAACTTCACAAAGGCAACGACACCAGAAATGTTTGCTATAAAAGCTAGACGACCAAGAGAATACTATAGTACAATTAAAAGCACATACCAAAACATGGTACAGTAGAACAACAGAGAAAAACAGCTTTATTTCATAAGGCATTGTTCAATACAATTGCTTGGTACACAGAAGACCTATCACATCAGCACCCGAAAATGCTCAATGATTGCCGGTTAAAACACAATTGTCAACAACAACCGAACATAACTAGAAAGTCATTGCAACATTACCAAAAGCCAACAAGAGAATAACAACATGACAAAGTCGGTTACAACAGTTTGTCTACATATTCAGCCTTTTATCATTCATATACATGATCCACATTCTATAGCACATTTGAGTCCGTTTAAGTGAGTTGTCCCTCACGTCTCCTCCTGGGACCCAGATCAACTGGTGGGACAGTACATACCACCAGCCAAGTAGAAACGCCAATGATGAGAAAAAAAATGTGGGAAAGATCTCCACTTGCGTTAAAATTGACCTACCATTGGTATTAAGACTACGAGGCATTAAAAGTTATCTTTTAAAAGTGATCTTAGGATATTAGGTAAGATTCAATGTCATAATGTCACATATCCTGGGACCCACATCTAAAAGGATATGAGTACTAAATGGAAAAGTAACATATAGCTTGAGTCTCTAGAGCTTAGAAATTACACTAGTTTTGGAGATTTGTGCATGTGATATGTGAAGGTGGCCAAGTTCAACATCCATAAAGCTTTTGGAAATTCCTAAGCTGAGTCTAGAAACTGTTTCAGACAACTTTCAGCCAATCCTACTTGAATGTGGAACTGTTAATCATGACACTGACAAACAAATGTCAAACTTTATCTTTATATTTTGAATGATGAATCTGTGAGTGAAATTATAAATTTGATTTTCTGAGATTTCCACAGTTAGACATTTTGCAAATTTTATCTGGAAAAACTGTGTTAGAGTTTAGAGAAGTTCAACGTTTCCAGTCACAAATCTGAACCCATCCTCAGGGACAAACAGAATTAAGTGAAATGATAAGATTGCTGAAATTAATTTCCTTAATAAATAACAAACTGGAGGAAAATATTAGTAGTCATCTAGAGAATAGAGAAAGAGGCAATAATACTGAACTAAGGAGGAAAAAGCTAGAAAAAAATTTATTAATAAATTAAGATAAAATCCGAAACGGACTTACCAAAGTAAAAGATTAGAATTAAAAACCAAAAATTCACTAATTACACATAAAGGAAAGAAGGAAATAAATAAGAATTTTATATTAAAAAATAAGCATAAGAATTTCCAGCAGAAACCTTCTGATCCCTGTTTCCTGTCATGTTGTTTTTCATCAGGTTTCTCATTTTCTTTTTTCAGGAAACATAAAACATGAATGTGATCCTTAGATGATAAACAAGGTCTGGCTACCAAAAGAACCAAAAAGCAGCACCCGAGTTTATGTTTTCGGTGCTCTAGAAATTGAGACTGCTTTATTGGTGTTATCAGCAATAATTGTTACAGCTGGCAATTGCGAAGTCAATTCTGCTGAATCATCAAGGATTAATGCACTGCATACCAGAGCCTAGAAACAATATTGGTGAGATTGTGATGGTGCTATAAATTTGAATACAAAAAATGGGCTTCTAATGAGGATTTTAGTGTTGGTAAAGGATATGACCTCTGTAGAATATATCTACCGCAGAATATACTAGAATAAAACAAATCCTGGATTAAAAGAGGCTAAAAGGGTAACAATGTTAACCTTCTACCGTTTTCTGTGGGGCACCTGGACTAAAGGGATAAGCCAAAGGTCCAATAAAGGAACTGACGAAGTTCTGCAGTCATGAAATGCAGAACTTGATATACAGAAAGCTAAGGATCAGGCCAAGTTTTCAAGGAAAAAGTTGGACCCATATATTGTTTATGATACAGTAAAATAAATTGCTCTAATGCTGCTATTTAATCTGCAAATATAAATCCATAAAACATTAATGAAGATGCACATCCTAATATGGATGACTCAAATGTGACATTGGGCAGGAAGCCCTAAATTTCTAACAAATTCACTATTCTCTGCTTCATTCGTCCCAATGTCGAAACAAAGCAAAGCTTTAGAGGAACAATGATGTAAACATTGAATTGGAAATGATAATTGAAACGTGTGGCTATGTATAATGTTTAAATAGTTGCAGGTTTATGGCTGGCCAGATAGAGATGGCCTACTTGACTTTCATTGCTACTTGACTTCCATTGCAGTGCACTCGGGTGGCTACATCTTTATCTTGTATTACTTCAGAAACAAGTCATACATTCATGCCATTATTCACTCCACAGTGTTGTGCCAGCCTATATCAGCCATGTCTCAAACATTTGAATTTTGCAGTTGTTGTGCTTCGTCTCAAAGGTAATCGAACATGATGAAATTGTGGTGCCACAGTTTGTTTCTAACTAACATTGTAAGGGTTTTCTTAGGCAGTTTGGAAACAAGGCTGCTAGTAGTGCATTCCAATGTAAATGTGGTTGAACCAAGACAGTTGTCTCGGATAAAAAAGTTGGCTACAAGACTATTATAGAAGTGGCATTCAGTAGGGGGAATAACACAACAACAAGAGATAAAATATCAGCCAAACATCTTGACCCATGCAGAGTAGATGCAACAAAAAAGTACATGCATACAGAAATAAGTTCATTTTATTTTAAGGTCTTGATGACAGGCTTTGTTATTGAAAAACGTGGACTGGATCTTTTACTGTTGTTGAAGGCTGCAATTGTAATTGTTGTAAAAGCATTGTCCAAGATTGAAAAAATTAGCACTGTTAATTGGTTTTTCAAATGTTCCCCACCCCAATGTTCACTTTGCATTAGTGACCGTGTCAAATACATATAAAATGTTGCAAAGAAACAAAGGCTTGCTGAATTCTCAAGGGGCAGCCAAGAATTGCACGAGAAACCTCAGAGTCTTGAATATGTAAATTTACAACCAGGCTGGATAAAGCTAAAATAGGAAAGGCTGCATTTTATTTTGCACAAGATGATCAAGAGCTTTGCAACAATATCAATTCCATAACAACATCAATTCCACAACAACAACAACATTTGTGATACTACTTACAGATATTTTTATTAATCCTGCTTGGTTTTCAACATACTGAATTCTCATCCTCTACTGATCCTGCATGACCTCCAGCATACAAGTCCTTTTGCAGTGATTGAGAACAAGTTTTATTGACCATTTTAAGAATATGCTATAAACAGGATCTGCAGCCCATCATACATTTGACAATTTATTTTTCCGTTATCATAATGCCATAAGTGGACTGGAGACTGCAGCTTACTTAGGTATGATGCAAGGTTATGGAAAATTATTTTTTTTGTCATGGAATGACTATTCCTCGGTAAGATAGTAATTCCAGTGCTTTGGGAGCATTCTATATGTTTCTTTTGAATAGCAAGGCATTTTTTTTGTTTCTGCAATTTACATTCCTTTACCTCTTACATTTATCGCTCATAGAAACTCTAAAAATTAATTCATGGTTCCTATTCTGATATGTGTTACATCTTGTAATCTCCAAAATAATGCAGAGAAGTCAAGTTAATGGTAGGCTTGAGCCATCCCTCTTGCGCAAATGTATAGAAAACAATACCTTCATAGGGCCCTCCGTGTTTTGTTTCAACATGATTAGCTATCTGAAGACAACAAAACCACATATTGCAAACTTGGTGCCTTCGCCTAAATAAAGGAAAAACAGGAAATGCTGTGAAAATGATAACAAAAAACAAAAGGTTCAAACCAGCTAATGATGATTTAAATAGTGCATCACCATACAATCTACTGATCTTTTATATCCTTCAAATAATTCATACAATGCCACAGATTGCTAGTGTTGGCTATTTTAAAACCCTTTTCTCGACATAGGAGAAGTAAAATTATGTGAATTCCAAAACTAATCAAGGAATTTCTAGACTGTAATGAACCTAGTCGCGTTTCTTGTAAGCAACGATAAAGTATAGCTTGGCTATAGATTGAAGGCAAGTTCTGGGTTCTAAAAACATTTCCCTGCTGCTTCCAAGATCACATCATTTATTTGCAATGTGAGTCTCATAAGCACTTTGATGAACTCAATGACTGAATAAAATTGGATCAAGAATTTTGTAAGACCATAATAAGTTATAGTCGCCATTCTAGCAAATGACATACGTGATTAACTACAGCAAAAGTTGGAAATTCAGATAGTAGAGAATAGTTCTTCTCTCCATCATATCCATTTGGCAAAGAATTTCACGACAATGGTAAGAAAACTGCATATTGGTTATTCGTTATGCAGTGAATATAGCACTCTTTCCCTTGTAGGAATTTGCATTAAGAGTGCACCTCACTCCCTGAATGTTGGAGTTAGTTAAGTGGTTATTTAAATTTTTCTCTTTTGGATGGGGTCTTTTGAACTTGCTTGAGATTATTGGAGATTTCTATTTGTTGTTCTCGAAAAAAGAATGCAAATCAAGTGCATCACCTGTTCTGAATCTCTGATAATGCATCACGAAGCATGACCCACAACACTCATGTTTCTAAAATTTCTTTACGGAGTTTTTATCCAGAAATTTGTTTGATTAAACAATTGTGGCCTATGGAGGCTTGAAAAATGATCTACCAAAATAAAAAACACATAAATATGAATGCTATTAGAACTCTTTTTAACAGTTTTTATCCAAGAATGAATTTGACTCAACAATTTTGGTCTATGAAAGCTTAAAATCTTTAATATGGAAAAATAAATGTTAAAAAGACGCTAATATTTTCTAAAACACCCTATACACAATTTTAATTCAGAAATCTGTTTGATTCAAAATTGGGAACTGCGAAAGCTTTAAGTCTTTCACAAAATAAATAAATAGCAAACAAATGCATAAAATGTTTTCTAGAAACTCTTTACACAGTTTTAATATAGAAATCTGCTTGACTCAATAATCACAGATTGTTGAAGCTTAAAATGTTTAAAAGAATTAGATAAATAATAAACAAACATTGATATTTTTCAAAACTTGTTAAGCAGTTTTCATCCAGAAACCTGTTTAATTGCACATTTATGGACTGTGATAGCATTATCCTCCTCGCTTGTACTAACATCACTTAGAGGTGTAGGTTCCTTTGCCTTCAGATTATTACCAATGCGTGTATAAGAGATGGGCTGTCACAGATGACTTGTACAAAATACAGTTAAATACCACAAAAATAAAAAAATCTAAATAAAATAAATGATGTTTGCGATGAAAGCTCCAAATACTTTTTAAAATGGTAATGTTTCTCAAAAAAAATGATGCAGTCTTTATTCAGAAACCTATTTGTTCCTAAGAGAATATGTATCATTTGAAGTTTGAAGTATTTGATATAATGTAATTAAATAAAAGACAAAATGTTGTTGATGTTTTCTCAAAACTCTTCAAGCAGTACTAACAATTTTGGGCTATGCAACCTTGAAGTCTTTAACAGACAGTTGTTTATCCAGAAACCTATTTGCTACTAACAATTACGGGCTGGGGAACCTTGAAATCTTCAAACAAAAAGCTTTTTTAAGCAGAAAAAATATTTGCTACTAACAATTACGGGCTGTGGAAGCTTTAAGTCATTAACAAAAATAAAAAAAGCATCTGCTACTTCTGTAGTAGATTCCGACAAGGAACGAGATTTCAAGAATAGTCCAAACAAACCCAACAGACAAAGATCATTCGGGTTAAAACCAACAAGCTCCTGAAACGGCTGGTAGAGCTGGAAAAAAAAAATGATACAAATGAAAATGCAGTTCAAAATACAGTTCAAGCAAACTAATCCTGTAAAAACAGAAGATCTGGATAATGTGCCTTTAATATAATATGTAATCGAAGTTTTTAATATGTGGATGACAAAGATCCTGGGGATGGCCGTAAGTATTCATTAACCAACCATAAAATATTTACACTATGTAGTCGGAGTTTTCAATCTCACAAAATCAATAAAAACAAAAAACATCAACCCTTTCTCATTAAGTCTTTACACTGTATTCATCCAGAAATCTGTTTGATTCATTAATAATGAATTGTGGAAGCTTGAAGTGTAATGAAATAAAAATCAAAGACGTTGGATGTTCTCTCGGAATCATTTAAACAGCTTTTATCTGGAAACTTAATCGCAGCCTTGGTACCTTGAAAGCTTTAATAAACAGAAAATCAATCAGAATAGAAAACAAAAAAAAAAAAAAATACAATCTATACAGTTGATACCAGAAGGCTATAAACAGTCACTCAAAAAACAAAACAACTATAAATTTATCAGCACATTTTCCTGAAGAGTTTTGGCATGTCTTCGTGCAAATTTTTCTAAATTCTTTATAAAACCAAAACAAATACAGAAAAAAGTATCTGCTTCCGAGACAGAAACTACCTTTGTTAATATAATAATCGATCGAAGGCCATCCCCTTCTAGCCGTAGAAAACGATTGCAGATCTTCGTCAGTCAATTTACTATTAATTGCAATTTCAATGATATCCCCCAATTTAGCTGGCGGCGGAACCCAATATGACATACCGGGGCGAAAAGGGAGCCACACGGGGGCGGCCCTTTTTACGGCCATTTTATGAATGGTTTCCTCCAGTTTTTTCACGGCAAAGGCTTCCACTTCCCCGCCCTCGAGCTCCACCTCTATTAACTCCCCCCTCCTATTCTTCCTCCTCTTTGAAGATTTGTGCCTTACTATTACCGATCTTGAACTGTGCCCTGATTCGAAGTATGTACGCCCTAGTTCGTGATTGTTAGGCCCTAATTGGGAAGTTTTTACTAGAAATTGTCCGCGCATCAAACGAGTGAGGCAAGGGCTTCCTCGTAACATCATTATTGTCATACAGAAATGCGAGGTTCTTTAGATCTGGATTTGTTGTGGAATTGCAGGTCGAGGGTTCGAAACGGGGTGGATAAGATTTTGTGTTGTTGAGACGGTGTAGATTTGGATTAGGCTTTGCCGTTTTTTATTTTTCTTTCGGTAAGCAGGTTTGGTTGCAGAAGATAAACCACCAAGGGACGAATTTTCGCGTGAAGGGCTTAAAAAAAAATACGAGTCTTTTTCCCGGAAATTTTCGCTAATATGTCTTTAGCGAGGCGGTTCCATGGGGCAAGGCAATTATTTTTATTTTATCATATACATATGTATGTGTATGTATACAAAACTTAGGGGCGGTCACATAAACTGTTATCCTATTTTTTATTATACGGATAAATGGATATATTTTAAAAATAGAACCCAAATACTTATGAACATTTAATTATATTTTATACAAATAAAACAATAAATCATACATAATTAATTATTTTAATACTAATGAAGAGAGATGATATACAAGATTTAGGTGTATTTAATTATTTCTTGAGATATGGTGATATTGTTAGAATTTGGTATTGTGGAAAGACAACAAGAACCCAAAAAATATAAAATGAGTTTATTATTCAAACCTTCGATTTCAAAATCTAGTAATATCCATACAGTTAAGTGATGTCCCTTGTAAATTTTTACTATGGGTGAACTATGTTTTGACAATTCATGGATTTGTACATGAAGTCGATAGTTTTGGAGTGATTCCCTCATTGATCGCATCCACATGAGGCTTCAATATTGGATCATCATCAACATTTAAATAGATTCTCCACATTACATTCTTATATCTTAGCACAACGGATGCTCAATTTTAGTGTTTTAAGCACAACATATGCTCATTTAAATAAAGTTAGGTAGTCTCAAACCCCTAAAAGACATCCACCAAATGTATAGGAATGTAATGTGAGGAACCTATCCAAATGTTGAAGATGATCAAATATTGAAGCCTCTTATGAACCTAAACAATTGTTACAACACTCTGAGTTATCAACCCTGTGTATAAGCTCCAAGAATGCCTTCCAAACATATTTCACATATTTAATTTTTTCCAAAAACATCATTTGAGAGTTTGGAGCTTGTAATAAGTAAGCATATAATTTTTCCAATAAGAATGTCTTAATGAAAGGTTTATAGTCCAATTGGTGAGGATGGTGGTTAAGGATAGTTGTCACGCTATCTACCAGGGTTCAAATATCGAGAGAGACAAAAAAAGGGATGAGGCTAGGTTTGATTCCTCGACGAATTTGGCAAAATGGATAACCCTCAGACCTTGCCACTAAGTGAAAGAAGATCGATTATTTGTGCACCTGATACTAATGTGTGCAAAAAAATATTATAAGGATGGGGATGTTTATCTTTCATAAAAAAATACATGTCTTTGCATATATTCAAACTTAAAAAAAAATCATGGCCAAATACTCAAGCAGGAAGAGGAGAACTCTCATACTCATATTATATAGAACAACGTGTGATGATCACTTTGAAGAGTCAGACAGGTTTTAATTCCATTTACAATAAACATGTAATTAGCATTCCATAAGAATCAAACAAATAAGATAAAATATATTCATCCTTTCACTTCTACATTTCAATGTGCCAAGAATACAAGATGCGTTACTAAGAATGCATCAATTGATTTAGCACACATGTACAAGACTTAATTTGAGTTTGTCAGGTGTGTTATTACTTAATTGACTTAGTAGAAGTAAATTAGAAATTTTGATAACGTTGTGATTCACAAAAAAAAATTAAAAAAAACTTTCTTTAAAATGTAAAAGAAAAACCCTCGTGGATCTCAAGGGCCCGGGCTAGTGGTGAGAAACAAGTAGTTTACAATCACTGACCCATGTTCCATTGCCTTTAGGCCCATTGGACACTTTCAATAAGTGGTAGTGGGGACACCTTGAGGTAGGGATCGCACTTCTCCTTGTAGACCAAGAAAAACACACTCAGGACATTATGGACTCAAGCCATCCCTGTGTCCCACTTTGAGATGTGTTCCCTCATCAATTCACCTCGATTCATAGCTATGGGAAAAATTTTAAAAAATGTTTACCAATACACGTGTTATATAAGGGATGGAACACTTGAGCAATGGTTCAAATTTCAAAAAGTGAAATGGGTGAAAAAAGTAGGCCTAACGTTGATTGAAGAGGAGGATGATCCCAAAAAGAAAAGGTGGGGAGGTCAACAATAACAACAGACCCACTTCCAAATCAGCATAGCCCACATGATCAGGAAGAGGACCTATCATTTAGGACAACGTGGGTAGAGTGTGTGGTTTATGGTGATGTTCATGTTAACTCCCTCTCCCCAACTATAAAAGAGGGAACATTGTCGATGACTATTTCATAAAAGATAGTTGAATAAGCCAAAGGTAAGCTGGAGAATTCGATGATTGGTAAGTTCCCAGTGACCCATCCAAATATATTTTTTCAATAAATGGGCAACAAGGAAATGAAAATGAAAGGGTGTTCTTGAAATATTATCTATGGTGAAAGGCTTATTTCTTATTTCTTTCACAAACAAGGAAAACCTAACACAAACTCTAGTAAGAGGCCCGTGGTACGTGGGTAAAGCAAGACTAAGATATTTATTAGTCATAGGAAACCCTAATTTCTACTTATAGGTAATTTAAATGTTGTGAATTAAATGTATAGTTTATCTTACAAACCTATATTTGTTACAATAAGAACAAAAGGGAATTAAAGTAATATACTTCAAGAATAGAGAGAGGTTCACATTATGGTTAATTGATACAATAGAAAAACCTTCATTTGATATGAAGATGAAGTTGAGTATAGTAAAGCATAATGGGTAAATCAAATTAATTGCAATAAGAGTATATTAGAATGAAGTCATGGGAAGTAAATAATATCAAATGAAACATAATACTTTGTTTATTAAAGTCATGGGGATTGGGTTACATATCTTTGGGAGAGACTGACGCCAAAATGAGCTTCCCACTCATTTCAATCCACTAGATCAACACATGCAACCTTTTTCTCATATGTATAAATGATTTCATGGTTTCTCCTTTAATATTTTTCAGCTAGCACAAGATTAAGCAACATTTTACATTGTTTACAGTTAGCCTGGTGTTGGACGGGGAAAATGATTAAGTGTCAGAATGGACTAGAGTGTGTGCGCATTGGAGAAGGAGCGCGCAGGAAGGATGAACAAAGATTACGCGTGGGACTGTGCATACAGACAGACCGAGGACTTAGCCATTTTCCAGGAACATGCTAAAATTAAGAAAAACAGGTGGAGTGTCTACCAAGTAAAGATAAAAGCATGGAGTCTTGGAGGCCAAGTATTGGCTATTTTTTGAGAATGAACATACAATTCGAACACACGCATGGAGGCTAATAGTAAGGATTACAGCCATTCTTAATTATAGGATAGTCTATTATTAGTTGATGTACAAAAGCATGCATGTATCTATTTTGAGCACGTCCATCTTTAGGAAGGTGCATGAGCGGTGAAGGGAAAGTCGCCACCCCTATATACACTTGTTGTTCTTCAATGTTTTGGATATCGTGGACAAGAGATCTTGTGATGTAAAAGGGTTATGTTGTTGTATTGACACGTATAGCTTTATGGACATGTTTTGGAGGTTGTGATTCAGATTCTTGTTATGGAGATGTTTACCGATGTTTAATGGATAACTATGGATGGATTATGGTCATTGATGTGTCTGAATATGGTGATGTGCTTATACAATTGATCTTAGTCATGGTTATCTGATGTGCTTTCATGATTTAAGTCTCATGATAAGATAAATACACTTATCTAAGTATGTTTGAATGAGCACTTTAGTAATGGTTATGATGAATATGCATGCTAACAACTTGACAAGCAAATACAAAGGAGGGACCTCATAGTTGCACGCGCTTCGCGTGAGCATTCAATTTTGTCTAGATGAAGTGTCATCACGCATAACAACTTAAGTTGAAATAAAAGACTACACTTGGACCTACTATAGCTATAAAGAGATGCCTTGGTTCACCTAGTTTTGTCACAATTACATTGAATCCTTCAAGCAGGACAACCCTTATGTTTTACATTTTGGGATCTATCCCACATTAAGTAGGGAAAGCAGAGCATGGTCATTTATATACAGAGGCACTTCGTATGTAAAGTGGAGTGAAGTCTTTGTGTGACTTAACTTTTGTCAAGACAATGAAAATGACTAAAGCATGCGGCAGAAATGAAAAGTCTCGGCATTGGCTACACGTGTCATTGATTCGTGAAAAGAAGAAACTTGGCCCAAAAAAAGAATGGAAATTTTCCTACAATTTGGAAGCACATAGTGTCACCATGTGGTGTAATTCCGTGAATCCGAGCTCCGAGAAAAGATGAGCAAAGACAACAAGTTGAAGGTGGAAATTTTCTCATAAACATATGGGTGTTACATGGCACAAATCCATAAAGACAACAAGGGTGGAAAACCTTCCATAGCCCAAGAATTTGGTTAATTTCCACATGGAACAAATCAGTAAATTCAGGTTCCATGAAAAAAAAAGGAAACCATAAATAACAAGAAGAAAAGAGTTTGAAGTGTGAAAGCCCTCATGCATGCCACATGACAAGCATCTATAAAGCCATATTCTAAGGGTCGCGAGAAGAGCCATATTTTTGGGCCATAATTACCAATTGGTAAATAAAAATGTGTTCACCTGTCAATGAGTACAAACGTGTTCTACAATCGATGAATACACCCATACTGTATATGATCATTGGTCAACGAATACAAATATAAGTCGATTGACAAAAAATATAGGTTAGTCGGCTAATACAAAGCACATAAGAGTGTGCCACATGCCATTGAGCAGTGAATCAAAGGGTGAAAGTAGATAGAGGTGGCTCTAAGGTTAAATTTGAAGACCTCATTAACATCATCTAAGTAACATGACAAAGACAAAACTAAGATATCTTATCTTTTGTTGTAGAGCATTAAAACGAGTCAAATCCAATCTATTGTGGAACTCTAGCCAAATGTTGTTGGATGAAATTTATTTTAGGTTAAGGTTGTCCTTACCTTACGAGAAATAAATAAACAATATTGTCATTTCTTCATTTAATGCAAGGTCTAATTAATCGTATGGTTTGAAATGGGTTGATCCTTGGAGCCCAACTTTTCATTTAATACGAAGGACCTATTACCTACCAAGGCCACCCATGCTTCAAGCTACAAAATATCTTTCCACGGAGAATGAGCAGGTAGACATCAAATTCATTCATTCAAAGTCTACAACTACAAATGGGGAGGATATTTTGGCAATTAAGGCATAACTTTCTCTTCTCTCTTCTTCCTTCTTCTATAAATAATAGAGTTTGATTCATTGTTAAGATTCTTGGTTATTCTAGGATTTTTTCACCATTTTGAGGCTATTCCTCTCATAGTTGTTAGTCATTTTTTATCTCTTTTTGTTGCCTAGCCTATATACCGACACATATAATGTGTCATGAGCCTTTTTTACAATCAATAACGTGTGTGTACATATTTGAGTAAGAGCTAGTGTTGTGGGATATATTTAGCCTACTCTGATTAACTAAAATGTAGTATAATGGTAGTTAATCTAATCTAGAATGACATGTAAATACAATAAATAAATGTAGTAAATGACTATGGAAAACGACCCAAATAACTAATCTAACGAAAGTAGAAACCCTAATATACAAAAAGGGCAAGGAAAAGACTTAACTGATTCGGAGGCAAGTCTGAACTGTGTTGTAGAGTGAACAAGATATTCTGGAAGTAGGAATGACTTTGCAAAAGCCCCGAAAAGGATGGATCTGGACTATCTAGTTGGACTAGAGCGCCTGGAGAGGGACTAGGGCACCTGTGGGTGCTCTAGTCTACAGAATGTGCACCCTGGTCTGTGCAAAGGATCCAAAATTGAGTTTTACAGGTCTGAAAGGTGGTTTGAAACCCTCGTTGTATGTCACATCAGATTCATTGCCCTACACCAGGTGTCACTGATAATCCAAGATGAAATAAAGTCCTACAATAGACCATAAAGAAGTATCAAAACCCTTAAAAAAATGTAAATGAATGGGTCAGATTGACCTCAACTGCCACAACAGTGGGCTTACTAATCTGAGCGTTGCACTACATTTCAGACCCAAATGTAGTTCTGGTGTGTGCATGTGTGCATCTTGTGCCCTAGGTGCTCTTGTGCTAGTCACACTTTCTGAAATGGAAAGCAATAGCTAGATGTAGAAAATGTAATAGAATGTGCGCATGGAATAGAATAGAATCCCTCCCCCTATGCTTGTGTGATGCAGATGAATCAGCCTTGTCTTTGTGATGGAGCTAATGGATGAAAATGATCTCCAAATGGATGCAACTCTATATGGATGATAGTAGTGACTAGTGCTTGGTCCCTCATTATGATTTCATAACTTTATATTTATAGGGTTCTCTTGATCTAATTTCGTAATTACCCCCGAAATGGCCGACCACTAAAAATATAAGAAGATAAAACGGTTTGAAAGTGCCCAAAAGATAACGAGAAAGTTTAAAAGGGATTGGGGCACCCATGGTGGGACCAGGGCACCCATGGGCCCCTAGTACTAATATGGGCACCCCAGTCGAGGCTAAAACTATGCAAGATGACATAAGTTGACTGGGCATGTGGGTACAAGAGGTCAGGAATGATGAAATAAAATAAAGTAAGATGGCCAAAAGATGGGGGTTAATTAGTACTTTCTTCACTCAAGAACCTTCTAAATAGTAGTATAAGACCAGGATTAAATAATATCTAAAGTGCATGATTTTCTGACTACATTTTATACCCACTATTATGTTGGTGTGGTGAGCAGAAAGCTCGGTAACATAAAGTAGATAGAGATGCGTACCTGATGTCCATGAAGATTGTAGTAGAAAACGTGCTAATGGACTAAACAAAGCGTGGAGTGACAAAAAGATGATGGAGTGTGGAAACTAAAGATGAAAAAGTGCAAAAAAATGAAGAGAGTGAACTTAGGGTGAAAATGTGTGTGTAGTTATTGATGTGTGTAATGTACTTGCATGGTTAGTATAGTGTGTGACGTCACGAAGTGTTGTTGTTGATGTCGTCGTTGTCGTCGTTGCCCCCATTTGACTGTTTGTTTCTCATACGGCCAAACCTACAAAGAGAAAATGATCAAGTAGTCAAATATGTATGTATGTATGTGTAAAAATGTAATGTAAAAGTCATGCATGTAAATGTAAAATACGTAAATGAAAAAGTGTAAATGGAGCATGTGCACTTGATCCATGTCGATAAAGAAAGTGCAGAAGGATGTCCTGTACTTTCAGGGTTTTTTGGGCGATCCGATGCCATAGGCCGAAGAAGTATAGGGAGGAATTCTGTTGTATCCTCCAACCTTTAATTGCTTCCCTAAATGTGTGTGAAGAGATTTATGTACGTCCTATTTTTTTGGGCGATCCGACACCACTAACTGAAGTAGTGTGGGAAAGCACACCCATTGTAACCTCTGAGCTTGTAACTACTTCCCCAAAATACTAAGGACACCATGTCCTATAAAATCCGTTGTGTATGGGGTTCATAGACTGGTTTGAATCCACTCACTGTATGTAACCCACAATGTTAAGGGTGCAAAGTGTACTGAACTGAACCAATGTAAATGTGTTGTATAGTATGTGGAAACCCCAAATGATGCCCCCCTCTTTGGGGGCGTATGTGACGTCGTTAATTGGAGAATGTGACCCTAAAAGAGGACCAACCACATGTACTATGAGACTTTGCCCTGCTGGGGAAAGGGAATGTGTTTGGTAGAGACCAAGGCACGTACAAATAAGAGGTTAGCCAAAGACAAGTGTTAGTAAAAAAACCATGCATGTAGAAAACAATGCATAAGCTACGCACACAATGTAAAAATAGTAATGTAAACATGCAAGAAGACAAGGTAAGTTGCACAAAGCAAGCTACAAACATAGGACATCACTCACGATGTCACAAGACATGCAAGGCCATCATGGCACAAATAAAAAACAAGTGTGCACACCAAACAAAGGGCAAGGCCCACATACAATAGAAAACAATAGACAAATAATATGACAAATAAGTATGGAAGAAAATATCCCTACATAACAAATGTTGCACAGGAAGCACCCATTAGCATGTTAGAAATATAACTAGTATGTCAAAAGTGTGTATGAGCAAGTAATGAAAAGTGCTAAGTACAAAATGGAACAATAACACATGTGATAGATGAATGTGGATGCCCCCAATGACCAGTGTAGGAAGGGTAGAAGGTGAGCATCCATGTTGCGTATAAGAGACTTGTATCTGCGATCACCACTAGAAAAAGACGTGAACACGCATGTGTGTATGGTAAATGACATACAAGTAATCTACTAGCATGTGTAATAAAGTGACCATGAACAAGTAAAAGTAAGCAAGAGTAAGAGCAACCATAATATGCAGTATGTTGTGGATGGATGGAATGGAATAGAAGATGGATGGTAAGAGCCGCGTGCCCCTTAGGTGAATAGAAATGTATACAGTGAGGTTCATTTGGTTTTCCTGTAAGGTATTGTACTGCGGAATGGTGTAATAAATGCCCCAATGATGATACAGGTCTCCTCGCAAGGTGTTCGGGATCCGGAAAAGCCCTCGGAGTATGCGTTAACATCCCGCATGCCCCGCTTAGCCCCCGCGCCCTTTGTTTTCCCCTTTTTTCCCTCTTTCCTTGGCCTCTTGACCTTCAGTGACGAAACCGCCGCCCTGCAGGGCGGCGGTCTCTGCCCTGAACAGGGCGGCGGTCCTGTAACCGCCGCCCTGCTCAGAGCGGCGGTCCTGTGCACATTTTCCAGAACGCTCTTTTGACGTGACTCGCATGAAATATCACGTTTCACCAGCTTTTCTTTGCCGACTTGAGCATGCATTAATGTTTTTGGTCCCCTGGAACAGTGTTTTTCCTTTGTTTATTGTTTAGGAGTTCAATTTGGTTTTGGTTCTTGGATGCTTGAATTCCTATAAATGCATGGTTTGTGTACATGCAAATGGTCTGATTTTGGTGAAGATTTTGGTGAAGAATTTGGTCTGGAGTTTTTGGTCTGAAGCTTGGCTGGATTTGGAAGTTTGATCTTTGCTCTCATTCCCTCATTTTAGTGTTTTAGTTAGTTAGCTTGTTTAGAAGCCATAGCTTGAATTCACTTGCATCTTTTGTTAAATTGCTCAGCTGTTGGTAAGCCACAGACCCATCTTGTGCAGGCAGTGCTGTTGTTCCACCCAATCCGGTTAGAAGCTTGCCTCTGAATTCCTCTTTGCTGTAGATTTGTTTTACTGTGACTTAGAGTTCTTAGTTCAATTCATTATATACCTGGTTAGTATTATTCAGCTGTTGGTAAGCCACATATCCAACTTGTGCAAGCAGTGTCTTTATTTTGGAACGGAATAGCTTAGGAAGCCATTAAAGTTGCAGGTTTTGCTCTTCGTATAGGATAGTCAAAGGTTCTGGTCGCTTCACGTTGCATGACTCGCAGTAAAATCCCGCTAGGAATCGCATAAGCCAAGCTCTGTACTCTTGCGCTATCCCTCTCCTACTCGCATTCTCGGTCTGCATTCTGAGTTGTCCTTGTCCCAAAATCTACTCCTATCGGTGCTAGCATTACACGCTTTTCTGGATCCAAGTGAACATGAAAGAACGAGAAGATCATACTGAGGGGACGAGATCACATACACCATCGGATTCGCCACTGTTCTGCGGAATCCAGGTTTTACATTTCAAAGTTCTAGTCAGATTCATATCAAATAGAGTAGTTAATCACTTTATTTCATTTCATTCTATTCTCGACATTGCCAAGGAAGCTGTGGGGATTGATAGTTTCTGAGAAACTATGATTCACTCCTCACTTCTGAGGTAGGATCGAGAATCTTGCCGGTAGATTAGACAAACTGTTTTATTTAGAATAATTCTACAAATCGCACAGGTAAATAACCACACTCGGTTATCTTGTCTGTTTTAAATTATTGTTTAGTTATTATTTCTAGATACGCTTAAAATAGTTTGCTTTCCTTAAAATTGTTAGAATATTTCATAGAAAAATAAAAGTTATATGTAGTTAGATTTATTTCACTTAGTTAGAATTTGTTTCATCACAGTTAGATTGCATTTTGTTTCGTATGACAATCACGGGACCTCAAGAGCCCAGGGAATATATATTTGAGCCAATCGTGCCTCAACCAAACCTAGTCACAGCAATAGTTGACATAGACCAAAATCTCAGGATACAAGTATTCCGAACAACCACAGATTTACAACTGATCAGTTCACAGTTAAGAGGATTAAACATAGAAGACGACCAAGCACATGCGTTTTGGTCAAGTCAGCCAAACTACAGATTACTCTAGAAAACATCCACATGACTGTAGAGGGGCTCGAAAGAGAACAAACATTCGGGTGCGATCCTCTAGTTCCACAGCCAGACGCTGGAGACACCCTCGTAGATATAGATACCAGCTTAAGAATCCAGGTTGCGAGAACGTCTGTAAGGTATTCTGAGAAGATCGCACAACTATTGGTTCTAAACATAGAAGCTGAGAAAGCATACGATTACTGGATACTAGGGATTAGAACTTGATCTCACGTATGACCATAACAGGACCGCAACAACCAAGAGTCTACGGTTGTGATCCACAGATCCCACAGCCCAACGAATCCACAAGTCAGTTAGATATAGACACTGGCCTACGCACACTAGTATTTCAGTCCACCCCACTTCCACCTATCATCATCGAACAACTGTCCTTACTAGATATAGCGGCTAATGAAGCTAGGGAATTCTGGACTAGGCCAGAAAATCGTCCATAGAATCGATTGTATTCATCATCCACTATATGACCTTATCAGGAGATATACACGAAACAATCCCAGGTCATTTTCCACGTATTCCGCAACCCATAGATCGAATCACGCCAGAGCTCGATATTGATTGGAGCCTTCGAGCAGTCATCCTCACTGATCGATCTATCACACCAGTCCAAGTTAGAAGGGCCTTCTTTGCCTTAGATTCACAAATTCCACTAGTGTGTGTCGAAGACATTAGACTGCCTAACTAGTTTGTCTGCATATTCCATCCCCACCGGCTGTCTCGGCACGACCTCGGGAGGTCGGGTACGCGGAAGAGTCACTTGTAGATTCTCACGCTCGCCTGTCACTTTTCCGGCGTACAAAATTGGTGAACCCGACGTGAAACAAACAACTGTTTCACCTTCTCTTTGAGAAGTTTCATCTTCTCTCATCCACCTTCGCTCCTTCCCATTATTCTGCGGGTATTCATATACCCCCCGAATATGTCGGGATTCGACGCATATGGCAGACCCCTCCTGGGTCTTGAGGCATACTACGCCCAACAGAATAGGGAATCATCACCCTCGCTCTCAGTATGGGGTGACAACTATTCAACTAATCAGTTGTCAACACAAACCCCAAGAATCAGATATAGTTCGTCTTTTCAAACTGAGGAGTTAGATCAACCCCCTCGAACCCAACAAACAGAACCTTCAGGTTCCAACAATATGACGTTTACAGGAGAATCTGGTTCATCTCCTCAAATGTTACTCAGACCACAAATTAGTAGGCAATCAGATCCATACCTGGTCTTAGATGATGGACAGTCAACACGTTATCCTAGGAGTGAACAACACTCCCGGGGAATGTACCCATCTATAGGAGGTTTACAAATACAACCTGAAATCTCTTTTCAAGAAAATACCTCTATGCCACTGCATACAGGAAATATTCTGGGAGAAACTTGGCAAGATAGCGATCAGTTTATGACAGGATATCACGTACCTTTACAACACCAAGGTATACAACAAACGCCTGCTCAGGCAAAGTACCGTGACTTCACCAAATGAAGTCATTTCAACGTTAGTAGAAAGAGTGAGAGGGTTAGAACTGGCTCAAGCAAGTCAAAATTCTCCGTTCATACAAACAGGAAGTTCCAATCCTCCATACCACTCTGGTCAGGTAGATCTCCTTACGGGAGTAGGCACGTTAGGCATGCCTCCTCAATATCCACAGCAAACGCCAACAAGGCCTATCATCTCTAACACTACTCCTCCCGGTCTAGTGTCGAACAGTCCGTTCCTCGACAATACCCCATCCTATTTAAACATGTACTCTAAATCACCACAAGGAGATGTGTTCTCCTCTCCTGGTATGTTTGCTCCAACGCAGGGACCTCCCTATGCCCCTGCCAATGCGTACGCTGCACCGTATCAACAACCTATCCCACCACTCCCTCAGCAAACACCATCAATGGTCGAAAGCTATGCGATAGGGACGTATTCAGAATATCTAAAGGAACCCTTAGATTTCACCATACGAAGCGTCATGCTTCCAAGACCTCTCCCTGATTTGCCCAAGTTCAAGGGTGAAGGAGATCCAAACGCACATATCAAAGCTTACGCTACAGCCATACGAGAATTACTCCCTTGGGATGGGGTTGTTGCTAAAATATTTCCCAAAACACTGGAGGGCATTGCTCTCGATTGGTATTATAGAATACCTGAGGCTTCCATACATTCATTTAAATAACTCGTGTCAGAGTTCATCAAAGCCTTCGACATGAACAAACTACTGAGAACAGGAATCAGGGAATTCTTGCATATCAAACAAGAACATAATGAATCTGTCGCTCATTTCATCCAGAGGTGGCGTACAGTTCTTTATTCATCAGCAAGTGCTCCAAACATGGATCAGATGGAACTATGCGATTTATTCCTTCATTCTCTCAGCAGAGAAGTGAAGGAAGAAGTCCAGAAGTTCCCACTAAGGACTTATGATGAAGTACTTGAGAGCGCTCTACGAATAGACCAGGCAGCAATAGATAGTGGTCGTAAGACGTATGGAGCAAACGGGAGGTTAATCACCTCCACTCAAAATACTACAACTACCACAAACGTCAATCAAGGACCCAAAATCCTTAACAAAAATCGTGGGGTAACAACGGATGGGGTAACCAACCAGCCCAAGAGGGTAAATGTTGTTAATACTCCGTCACAAACAAACAACCAGCGAAACAACAACTTTACCCCGACGGTCAATACAGTGGATTTTAACCATCCACAACAACAACAACAACAACGGTGAAATCCCATACAAGGGCCAAGCCAAAACTCATTTGGTTACCAAAACCAAAGTCAAAACCAAAAACAACAATTCCAAAACTTTGGTCCTAATAGGCAACAGTTTGATCGGAATTTTAGGCCACAATACACACCAAACCAACAAAACGGGAATTATAATCCCAATTCTTATTGTGGTTTCCATAAAATTCATGGTCACGACACTAGAATGTGCCGTGACTACAATAAATTTATGCAACGTTTTCCAGAAGAACAAAGACAGTTCTTCACAGACTTGTTTTTGGCAGATCCCGTCTCATCATCAACCAAATACTCTCGCAGGGGCAGTTTCCCCTCAGAATGCTCCCCTCAGGATCTTTAATGATCCACTCCCAAATCATGATAGCAATAGGCTGAATCCAACCGGAACAAACAAAGGTGCAATAACGGGAAACAATGATCATGAAGCTTCGACTTCATTAAATCCGTCAGTTGCGCCACAGTTGGGAGCTCAACCAAGACCTAAGATAGTTAGTTTGGTAGAATTAGACGCTGAACTACCTATCAAAGCTATAACAAGAACACGAGAGTATTTCTCTCAACCAAGCCCAAGTCATCTGCCAGAGGCAGATAAGAGTCAGCAAATAGTTGAAAAACCCATCGGTGCGTATGATTTAATTAGTGACCTAACAAAGACCTTCTCACACATTTCATTTTTGGACTTACTAAAGAACTCTCCCCCTCACAGAGCTGCTCTTTTAGAAGCATTAGGTCTAGGCCATCTAATTAACATCACTCCACCTCCCGAAACACAAGTAAATCACGTAGATTTTGATATCCACCCTCCGGGGCAGCCGGACAAGGATGTCGAATTCATCTTCGAAATAAGTAAAATGCCCACAGATGCTGAGATCGCACACCGAGGTGACCCAGCCTTACACTTGCAAGTGTGGGTTTATAATAACTATGTAAAACGGGCAATGGTTGACGATGGGGCTGCAGTTAACATAGTCCCTTTCTCTTTCCTCCAAAAACTTGGATATGGAGAAACAAACTGTTCCACTACACGAAATACCTTGAGAGGCTATGATAGCCTTAAAGCCACTTCGATAGGAACTATAATACTGCCAGTCACCTTAGGGCCCAAAACCATCTTGACTGAGTTTTACATTATAGATCGGGAAACTAACTATAATATGATCCTCGGCCGACCTTGGATACATCGAATGAAGGCAATCCCTTCCACGCTATTTCAAGAAGTAAGATTCTTGCATCTGGGAAAGGTATTTGTAGCCAAAGGCGATCCAAAACCTTTCGATTTGCACCTAGCTGATTTAAAGAAAAGACCAGGGGTGCACTCAGAATTTGAGCTGCCAACAAACCAACTTAATAAACCCTCTGACCCAAAGCCAGAGGAAAATTTGATACCTACAACGGATCTTGAAACTACCAGCATAGCCAAAACAACTCCAACCCCTAAAGGTAAAACTAAAGAAACAGTATCATTAGGGACTACTGCGAAAATCGTTGAATTGATAGAACAAGATTCACCAATGTTCTTACCATTCGATTCAGTAGGCATAGGATTTTCCCTAGGTGTTGGTTCCTTACCGACAGAGGATCTCTGTATGATAGAAGTAGAGTGTGCAAACGCGGCAGATGCCCCAACATCTACACTCCCGGCTAAGTATTGGACTCTCCATTTCGATGGAGCTAAATGTCGTTATGGAGCGGGGGCAGGTATAATTCTTACTTCGCCCGAGGAGAAGGTCCTCCCATTCTCATTTAAGTTAAACTTTGAATGCACAAACAACGGCGCTGAGTACGAAGCCCTCCTTCTTGGCCTCACCTTAGCCAGAAGAATTGGTATTAATAACATCAGAGTCTTGGGAGACTCGCAATTAGTAACAAACCAAGTTTCTGAAGTATATGAAACTAAAGCCGAACATTTACAACTCTACAAAAATGCTGTATTAGATTTAAGCAAGGCGTTTAACTTCATATCCATTGAAGCGATCCCGCGAGAGAAAAATCTTCTCGCCGATTCAATAGCAACCTCGGCATCACGTTTTACTCCAAGCAATGAGCTAGAAGATACTCACTTCACAGTATCCATTCGTGACGAGCCATTAATAAAAACAATGACAAATCCTCTTTTAAGCGGAAGTGAATCTACCGTCCTAGACCATGTTGGAAATGATGCGGCTACTTTGGATTATTTAAATGCCTATGCAGCATTACATCTCTCCTATCACATGCTAGATTTATCCCTGATCCCACATTCGTCCTCCTACTTCGGAAATCCCGTAACGGATCTTCCGTCACAAAGGGAACCTAACATATACGCAATAGAAAATGGGGATGATTTAGATTTACCTCCAGCACCACCTGAGTTCGAAGAGGGTAACGCCTCTTTAATCGAAGAAACAATCGATGTCAACATTGGGACAGAAGATGAACCAAGAATATTGAAACTAGGTTCTTCGTTGACACCAGAAGAAGTGGAAATACATACTCAGGTTCTCAAAGAACATCAGAAGGCGTTTGCATTTAATTACAAGGAGATGACGGGAGTCGCACCCCACATTGCGGTACACAACCTCGTCACTAGATCGGATGCAAAGCCAATTAAACAAAAATCAAGGCCCATGAAACCCAAAGTAGCTCTCATGGTAAAAGAGGAAGTAATAAAACTCCTTCAGGTAGGATTTATCAAGCCAGTTGACTACTCCCAATGGGTATCTAATATCGTTCCCGTTCTCAAGAAGAACGGAAAGATACGCATTTGCATAGATTTCCGAGACATCAACAAAGCGTGTCCTAAAGACGATTTCCCATTACCATCCATAGACGTTATTGTTGATGCAACAGCTGGTTTTGAACTTTTGTCTCTCATGGATGGATTCTCGGGATACAATCAAATCAGAATATCCGAGCAAGATCAAGCTAAAACCACGTTTATAACTCCTTGGGGAACCTATTGCTACGCTGTTATGCCATTCGGTCTTAAGAACGCCAGTGCTACGTACCAGCGGGCCATGACATACATATTTCACGATCTAATTCATAAAATCATGGAATCTTATGTAGACGACTTATTGGCTAAGGCCAAAAAGTGTTGTGACCATCCCGAAGTACTCCGCATCATTCTTTCACGCCTAATAGAATACGGAGTCACGCTAAACCCAGAGAAATGCGTCTTTGGTGTAACAGGAGGAAAGCTCCTAGGTTACATCATATCGTCACGAGGGATCGACGTTGATCCAACCAAAATTCGGGCTGTCCTCGAAATGGTCCCACCTTCGAGTGAATCTGGAATCAGATCATTTCTCGGGAAGCTGGGTGCAATCCGGAGATTCATCCCGGACTTAAGCTTCGCTATTCATCCAATCAACAATTTACTCAAGAAAGACTATAGCATTGATTGGACCGAAGACTGCAACGAAGCTTTCAACGCAGTTAAACGTTTCTTGCTGTCACCACCTACGCTAATGCCACCTAAGCTGGATCACCCGTTAATCCTATATTCACGAGCTACCAATGTCTCGCTGGCCTGTATGTTGGCCCAAGAAGACGATGACAAGAGAGAACGTGTGATTTATTTCATTAGCCGAACACTGCTCGACTATGAAACACGCTATACACAAGCAGAGCGAGAATGTCTTGCCATAGTCTTTGCTACTAAACGTCTAAGACATTACATGCTGAATCAAGAAACAAAGGTCATGGTAAAGACGGACCATTTACGGACTTTTCTCACACAAGGTTCCTTATCCAAAAAGGCTGGACATTTTATAACCTTAATGGGAGAGTTCGAATTAACATTTGTAAATCAGAAGTCAGTTAAAGGACAAATCATCGCGGATTGGTTAGCTGACAACCCATTAGACAGAGGCGATCTAGTAGATTTGGATTTTCCAGATGAATGCGTATACTACATCGAAACTCGACCTGCTATTTCTGAGTGCCCTTGGTACACTGATATCATTAATTATATCATGGACCATACGTACCCGGATGCAGTGACACCGCAACAAAGAAGGCGATTACGCATAATCGTAGCCAAATATGTCATTATAGAGCAGGTGCTCTATCGAAAAGCATTCGATGGAATGCTCTTAAGGTGTGTCGACACAGAAGAGTCCAAGAGGATTCTCCATGAATCCCACAGTGGTATATGTGGAGGCCACTTCGGTGGCCATGCCACTGCTCGAAAAATACATCGAATGGGCTATTTCTGGCCCACTCTAGAACATGACGCGATAGAGTTTGCACGCAGGTGTCATAAGTGCCAGGAATTCTCCCACGAGATCCACATGCCAGCACAAGCTCTACAACCAATCGCTACTCCATGGCCCTTTTCTACATGGGGCCTAGACTTAATAGGGAAATTCTCTCCCTCATCCACAGACGGCCACAATTTTATAATTACGGCCACTGAATATTTTACCAAATGGGTGGAGGCCATGCCTCTTACTACCGTACCTGGTTCTATAATCGCTAAGTTCATTTTAAATCAAATCATTTGCAGGTACGGTATCCCACAAATCATTATCTCAGATAATGGAACTTCTTTCAAGAATGAAGAAGTTCGTGAACTATGCAACAAATTTAAAATAAGCCATCATACGGCTTCCTTGTATTATCCCCAAGCCAATGGGCAGGCTGAAGCAACAAACAAAATGCTGAAAGCCATTCTCCTTAAAACGGTGAAAGAAAACAAGCGAGATTGGCATTTGAAGTTATATCCAGCCTTGTGGGCCCACCGAACCTCAATAAGAACACCAACAGGAGCAACTCCTTTCTCGCTAGTATTTGGGGCAGAAGCAGTTCTCCCGCTTGAGGTCGAAATACCCAGTCTCCGCATTTCACTACAAGGGATTCTGGATGAAGACGCTTACAGAGAAGTATGTCTTTCCCAATTAGAAAGCCTAGATGAAATTAGGTTAGATGCTGAACAACGGCATAGAGCTTATGCTGACCGAATGTGCCGGCAGTATAACAAGAAGGTTTATGAACGCGATATATACGAAGGTGATCTAGTTCTAAGACTAGACAGCCGGATCGACAAGAAGACCGGCGAAGGAAGGAAATTCCGGCCCAAATGGTTGGGCCCATACCGAGTCACGAAGGACTATGGAAATGGTGCATACCTCTTATGCACGCTAGAAGGTGAGGAATTTGGCAAAACAGTCAATTCCCTGCACCTCAAGCGTTTCTACGCATAAGCAGCTAGCACTACCTATATAACTATCTACATTGCATCTTCATATAGATTTAGATCATTTTGTCCACTTGTTCTTACACAAATTGTGATCAAGGAATCTATTCTCAAAGTAATTCATTACAAACTCATGATGTTGTTGGCACAAAACTTTCTAATCATATCTCTCCATTTTCGCGATATCATCAATCACTTCAGAATCTTTTATCAAATAAAATCAAACATGATGAAGTCTTAATGGTAACCATACCAAGATCTGCAAGTTTGTTCTCGCTTTGATTTCTTCTTAGGATTGGTGTCTTGCCTATGGTCTGTTCTAGAAGCTTCATGGTGTCACATCTATCCCATATATACATCTCTTTGGAAACAAGCATATACTGACATTTTACTCAAAAAGACAAGTCAAAAAGTGATTAAACAGAAAATTTTATTTTTACACATTTCCTTGCCCTACCAACCTTCGGTGATGAGCTTGCGTCTCTTACTAGTGACGTAGGGTTGGGAAAGGATGGAAATGCCCTTACTCACCTATGCCTTGCCCACGGTGATAAACCCACGCTTCTTACTAGTAGCATGGGGCAAAGTGTAGGGGGTCCTCTAGACAATGCAAACATTAAAAGGTCATAAACAAACTATTCAAACTTTGAGTCAAAAACGAATGAATCAGATGCTCAAAATTCCAAGAGAGTTAAAAATCCTAAAAACCAAATTTTGTCTACTATGTGGCCATCTACGGGTCTAAGTCTGGATAAACCGCAAAGCAAGTTGCACCCAAAACTATGAAGTCATTCGGGTGGAGTAAGCTTGTAGTTTTCAATTTGGTTCCACCAAAGCTTCGTCTGTCTTTCATCACTATCATTTCACCATATTTCATACACTTGTGCCCTTCTTGGCTCTTGGTGATGAGCCCTCGCATCCTACTAGTTGCGTGGAGTTAGGAGTGGGGCAAGTTAATCTGTTCATCATACTGGTTATTTTCATCACTTTGCCAAAACAAACATGAGGTATCCAAATTGCTCACAGAAGCTAAGATTTAAGATCACAATATATCTACAATATCATGTATCAGCATCATGAAACACAAAAAGAAAGCAAGCATTTGCATCATCTGTTCTCCATTGCATACATTCTAGAAAGCATATAAAACATACATCGTAGTATACACAAAGCAGTTGGAAATAGAAGGGAAAACACGAGTGACAAAGTTTTGATCCAAAATCAATGCATATATATAAATAATCAATGTTTGTATACAATGCCATCATGCGTTAGGCATGGTCAAAATGCTCAAAGAGCCCGTGATATACAAAAGAATCCATGATACAAAATATACAAGGGCCAAGTCACCTCTCAACCCCTACGCGACCCCTCCGAGGGTGCGCGCCCTCGCCTAGGACTCCGGCTACACCGGCGCTCTGAATGCACGGAGGGCTCAGGGTCTCGAGGAGCAGCCGCGGTCTCACCATGAGAATGGCTCCTCATAAGACGCTCGGCTGTCCTATAGCCTGCCAACTCTGTACGAAGGGTCGACACCATCCTGGCCACATGCCAAACAGGAGCGAAGACGTCAGTATGCCTACCGGCTGCTGAAGGCTCCCCGGCATCTACAGATAGCTCCGCACGGGTCTTATCCATAGGGATCATCAGAGAATCAGTGCATACCCTACGGATTAGATCCCGCCACTCGTCGACGGTCTCTGCAAAACAAAGAAGAAAGACGAATTAGAAACTAGGCAAGAGGCTAAAATATACAAGATACAAATATAAGGAGAGATAGCAGTTAAAACAAGTCCTAAATCAAACTAACACTGAAAGGGAGAGAGGATGACTTACTCGGGTCACCGGGCCTCCAAGATGGGTCACTAGGGCTAGCGCCCGCTGCAGATGCCGCTGCCGACTGAGGGGTTGCTCCTGTAGTAGGGGCAACATGACGTCCCGCAATAGACTCGTCCTCTCCACCACGGCCCTGAGAGAGTGGCTCCTCAGAAACTAGAGTCTCTCTCTCTGCACTCTGCTCCTCCCTCTCTGCCTGCATAATATCCTGAGTGTCATGCCACTCAGGATCGCTATCATCCGTCTGCTCCTCTGACCCTCCCTCTGTGGACTCCTCAGAATCAGAGTCAATATCTATAGGGTCATCGCTACTATGAGCAGGACCCGCAGTAATCCGAAGTAAAGGTGCCCGAGGCGCACTAGCTCTCCCTCTGGCCCGAACAATCCCCCTGGCTACAATAGGAATACTAGGAGTGACCACTGTCCAACCACGGCCTCTAGGCCCCCCTCTAGCCTCCCGGACTGATCTATAGACTGGTGCCACTGGAGGAAGCATGCCCACATATGGGAGGCCGAACTGCTGAGGAACCCTGCCGAAAGGATGTACCTCCACCCGTCCCACACAGTTAATAAGCTGCCCTGTGGTGGAGCAAGAGATCAATGTGAGAGCCTCCTCTCCCCAAATGCCGGCCATGAGCCGGTACGGTATGGCCTCCATATCTGCTGTGGTGAGGGAAGCTACTGGCTGGTGAGGTGCTCTAAGCACCGACATATCTGACCATCTGGCTGCCCTCACAGCCCCGGGATCTGCCACCTCCACGCCTCTGCCATAGGGAATGAAGCGCTCATACACCCAACTCATAACTAGAGTAGGGTGGCTCAAAGACTGTCCCTGTAAATGGACCACCCTGTATAAGTCGTGATAGGTGGTCCCCAAAATATCTGCGCCCCAGGCGTATATCCAGCCATGCCCCTCTATCTGTGCAATGATGGGGGCCCAGCAGTATAATAAGGTATCCCCTCCCTTGTCCCCGATCAGTCTCGAGGCAAGGATCCCCATGATGGCCTGTCGAAATACGGGGATGGGAAAAGAAGGAATGGATCTAACTCTCACTCCCTTCTTCGGCCCCGTGGAGATAGCTGCATCCCCCATGTAGCATGTCCACTGTGCAATCTGTGCTCTGGAACCAGCTGTCTCTAGTGTGAGCCTCCTCTCGATGATCGGGAGCCCCAGGATACGGTAAACATCCTCCAAAGTAATCGTCCACTCACCGCGGACCCCTGGCAGTCGGAAAGTGTTCCGATTTTCATCCCAATAAGAAAATAAGTCACAAAGGATGTGACTTGATGGCATAACATGGGGCACACGCGATATACGCAATATGCCGGCTCTCTGTAATGTGTCCTCCTCGTCTGACGAAAGGGCATCCAATACCCCGGGCAGCCAATCACACTCTCTCTCCCGGCTCCATCTAATGTACTCCTCCCTCACCTGCATACACCCAAAAACACACAAAACAGAGCAAGTTAGTATCTAATCAATGCAGGGAGAGTCATAAAAACGTATAGAAATGCAAGAAAATATAAGTATAAGTCTCCAAAACAAGCTCTTTTGCATTCTGTGCAAAACCGCCGCCTTGAAAAGGGAGGCGGTTTTGTAACTGCCGCCTTAAAGGTGGCGGTCTCGTAACCGCCGCCCTGATCAGGGTGGCGGTCGTGTAACCACCGCCCTGGCTAGGGCGGCGGTCGCGGTCCGAAAACACGCGCGGGTTTTTAACCCTAAAAAGTCCAAAAAAACGCAAAAATAGACCATTTTAGCTAAAAAAGAGCCTACCCAGTAGGCACCCCCCCCTAGTACGGACCTTTTGAACCAAACATTTTCAAAAATAACCCCCCCATTACAAATAATTTGCCATTTCAAATTTGAAGGGGGAAAAATGCAAAATTGAAGAAAACCAACCTGTGATCTCGCGGGGTGGCGCTCCGCACGTGGACGGCATGATCACGATCTCACTGCGGACGTTTCGACTATACTCATGCGAGAAACCGTCACCGTGGGTACCAGAGCTCAAAATCTATCAAATCAACTCACGCAAATGAATAGGAAAATGGGCCCACTTCTATATATATATCATTCTGTTTCGTTTTAAAATGGCTTTTTTGCAGGTTCGGAGCACCGACGGAGGTAAGTTCCTATCCCCGCACAAATGGTACGTCCTCTTTCCCTGTTATTTTAGTGTTTGTTTTCCAAATTATTGTATCTATCTGCACTTGAGTTCTCTTTTCATTTTGCAGGTAGCGGGAATTTTGGATGGCGTCATTTCGACACACGGATGTGTAAGGTATAACTATCTAACTCCCCATTTCGGGACTGCCATACTCGGACCTGTCGACACTAAAATTTTCCTCCAAAATTTCTATTTCATTAATGTATGTATTAGGAATAGGATGTTGTTAAGTGTAATTAGTAGTAGCGTCCGATAGAAAATAACGGCGCCGTCAGTACGGTGCCGCCAATAATGTGGAACCCATGTAAAATGATAAGGTTTATCTTATCTTAAGAGATAAGCTTACATGTACAGATAAGAGTTAAGGTATGGAATATGATTCGTCAGAGTGGATTTCTTATCCTATCTTAGAGATAGGATGGATAAGCCTGGAAGTTCTATAAATAGAGAGGCCACCCCCCTCATTTAGCATAGAAAGAAGTAGTGAGAAATATTGTAAGAAGTGTGCAAAGGAAGCCATCAGTTAAAGGTGTGTTGAAGAAGCCATCGAGAGGTGTAATTGTAAAGTTTCTCCCATAGTCTTGTCGAAGTACCTCATGGGTGAGATTGTAACAATTTCATGTTAATATTATGATTTACTTTGATATTTCAGATTTGTCGTCATTCTGTCTTATCATAGTCAATGGTATTCTTGTGTTCGGTTGTTGTTTTGTTTCCAGATTACATCCACCAAACTAAAAGTTGTGCATTAGTAAATAATCATAGCACGAGGAGTTCCCGGTGAAGAATTATCATAGTGCCGGATTGCTGATGACATTTTGGTTCCATCGCCGGGACCATTTCTCGTTGGTGGATTTTCTGGAGAGATATTCCCACTAAGTCAAAAATCAATTAGAGGGTAACCTTGTTTTTACTGTGCATAGTAGTTACCATGGTAAAGTCATTTTTACCGTGAATAGTAGTTACCATGTTAAAGTCATTTTTGCCATGAATAGTAGTTACCCTGGTAAAGTCGTTTTTGCTGTGAATAGTATTTATCACAGTAAAGTCACTTTTTATCGTGAATAGTATTTACCGCAGTAACTTCACTTTTTACCGTGAATAGTGTTTACCTCAGTAAAATCAGTTTTTACAACAAGTAAAACCCGTGGTCAAGTTTCTACCATTTACTGTAGAACCGTGTAAAGTCACTTTCTAGTATAGTAATTCCAATTATTTGTGCACATAAGTCTTGTTGATTGTACTTGTGGGTTGGTATTTCACGGTGGTTACTTTTGAAAATGGGAAAGATTCCTATTTTTTCAGCTCAATCTAATGAAGATGCTTCTTCTTTCATTCAAGAGTTTAAGCGATCTTGTATTTGTAATGGCCTTATAAGAAGGGAACAATGGACTAAATTTTTTCCTACCTTTTTGGATGGTTCCGCACTTAGGTGGTTTGAAACACTAGGTGATAATGTGAAAAATTCATGGGATTTATTAACCGAAAGTTTTCTTAAAGAATTTGGTGAACAACAGAAATATGCAGATCTCATGATCGAGATCACAAAGTTATCCCAAGGAGAGAAGGAGAAGATAAGGGATTATCATGCTCGTGTTCTAGAGCTAAGGAGGAAGCTTGATGCCCAGATCCGGAAGGAAGGACTAGTGGATGGGTTGATGAATGGCGTGGATAATCTCCTCTGTAAGCACTTCATTCTTGGGATGAAGCCAAAGATCAGACAATGAATGAAGTATGACCGCCCAACTACCATTGAAAAAGCAAAGGAGATTGCAAGAAGGCAAGAAGAAAGCATGGAAGAGGAGCCCAAAGAAATTGTTGCTAAAGTAGAGCCTACACCAGCACCTTTGGTCCAGAATCCACAACCACTCCCGGTGAGCACAAATATTTCTCCTAGTACATCTACTGAGTATGAAGATATGCTTAGGAAGATGGGCCAGTTAACTATTAATCTTCTTCAAGGAAAGGAATTTAGTTCTCAGGGAGGGGATAGAGGTCAAAAAAGAAATATTTCTGAAGTTGTTTGTTATGGTTGTTATAAAAAGGGTCATTATAAGTATAATTGTCCAGATAGAGCTTCTATATCTGGTAAAGGAGATAATGATAAAGGAAAAGCACCTGTGAATTCTTTTGATGTAGTAGATAAGAGCAGAAATAATGAAGTAGATGTGTTTGTAACAAAAAGAAAGAAAGAAAAAGATAATCAAGATGGAAATGATCCTAAGAAGATGAAAGAAGAAACTAGTAAGAAACATAGGAGAAGAAAGTTGGGTGTGCAGGATTTTCTGATTTCACAGGGGCAAGGACCATACTCCCATCTTGGAAGATCTGTCCAAAAGGCCTGCAAATATTACATATGGTCAACTCTTGGCTATGTCTTCTGAAAAGAGGCGGGAGTTGCGAGGTGGACTCAATGCTCAAAGAAGGAAGGAGGTTGAGGTCCCTATTTTGGAGGCAGAGGCAGATCCCTATGCTCCACAAGCTGAGGTATTATGTAATGGTACTTCAATTCATGATGTCTTAGTTGATGGAGGTACTGCAGTTAATGTAATGACCGAGTCTGTAATGAATATGTTGGGTTTAAAAATTGATCGCCCTTCAACACTTATGTTAAGGTCATTAAATAAGGGAAAAACTAAACCAAAAGGTGTAATTTCAAATGTGGTAATATCTGTTATGGGTGTTGTATGTGTGGTAGACTTTCAGGTGATGAAAAATGGTACTGTTGCGTACCCAATGCTGTTGGGAAGACCCTGGCTAAGGAGAGTTCATGCAAGAAACTACTGGAATGAAGGTTTCATGACACTTGGACGTGGTAGAGAGAGGGTGAAGATAAACGTGATCCCTCGACATCATAAAGTAGAACCTGTGGATTCAAGTGATGAAACTGATGATTGGACATCCTCTGATTACTCTAGTACCAGTGAATTGGACACTGAAGATGAAGAAAGCGAGGTGGATGTTTCAGTCATGGATATCCTGCCAGTCACACCAACTCATGACCCCATAAAATTATCTGAAGAAGAAGTTGATGATCGTCTCCAACAAATAAATATTGGTGATGCTGTGATGGAGAGTGAGAAGGAATCCTACCTCCAGCTCTTTCGAAGGTACATACACCTATTCACTTTTGATTACAAGGAACTCCGTCAAGTAAGTTGGGTAGAACATTGTATTGAGCTGGTAGATGGTGCTAAGCCTATAAAGCAAATGCCATATAGAATGAATCCTAATTTTTCCAAGACTGTAAAAGAAGAAATAGATAAGTTACTTGATGCAGGATTCATATTTGCTGTGGAGAATTCAGAATGGGTTTCTCCCATTGTGATCTCAATAAAAAAGAATGGGAAGCTACGCATTTGTGTTGATTACAGGAAGCTCAATAAGGCAACAAAGAAGGATCATTACCCTCTTCCATTTTCAGATCAGATCTTGGACGAAGTAGCTGGCTAGAAGTGTTATAGATTTGCTGATGGATATAATGGCTACAACCAAGTTCGTATAGCAGAGAAAGATCAGCTGAAGACCATGTTCACCACTCCTTGGGGAATGTTTGCTTATAGAGTTATGCCTTTTGGGTTGTGTAATGCTCCAGCAACATTCCAGCGTTTGATGAATAGGGTGTTCGAACCCTACATTGGAACCTTCATCAGAGTATTTCTGGATGATTTTTACATCTATGTGAGCAAGTTGGACCACATGCACCAGATGGAGACAACATTTCAAAGGTTAGATGAAGCATAAGCCTCACTAAACCCTACAAAGTGTGTCTTTGGATGTTCTAAAGGCGTTTTGTTAGGGCATGTTGTATCCAGAGATGGTATTGGTACTGATCCTGATAAAGTTTCAAAAATCAAAGATTTACCATTTCCTATGAATAGAAGTAAGTTGAGATCATTTTTAGGCCATGTGGGTTACTATAGAAGGTTCATCAAGAATTTCTCAAAGATTGCACAGTCACTAACCCAGTTCTTGAAGAAGGATGTTGCTTATGAACCAGGAAACAAGGCGCATGAAGCTTTTGGACAACTGAAGGAAGCCCTGGTGTCTTCACCTGTTTTGAAGAATCCAGATTGGAGCAAGCCTTTCATTGTGTACACTGATGCCTCAGATGCAGCACTAGGTAGTACTTTGAGCCAAAAGGATGAAAATGGGAATGAACATCCAATTTACTTTGGGAGCAAACAAATAAGCAGTGCTAAGGTAAACTATACTGTAACTGAAAAAGAGGCTCTGGCTATCATTTTTGTTGTAAAGAAATTTAAAAATTACTTGCTAGGGCAGAAATTTATAGTTGTAACGGATCATTAGGCTCTGAAATATATTGTCAATAAGCCTAACCCATCAGGGAGGATAGCAAGGTGGATAATTTTGCTACAAGAATTTAAATTTGATATTATAGATAGGCCAGGAAAGAAGCATGTCAATGTAGATGCACTCTCTCGAGCCTATGATGGTTTAGGATCATCTTGTGATGATGATGATTTTCCCGATGCAACATTGTTCTCCCTTGACACAATCCCTAGTGAATACATAGATATTTGGAATTATCTGAATGAATTCAAGTTTCCTAATGGTGCCAATGTAAAGACCAAGAGAAAGATTACTCAAGCCAGTCGTCCATATTCTATTCTGCATGGAGTATTATTTCGAATAAGACCTGATGGACAGTATAAGAGGGCAGTTGGACGTGATCAAGGAAAGGAGCTGCTAGAAGAATTCCACAATGGTACATGTGGAGGGCACTTCTCTGGACAACTTACAGCAAGAAAGATGTTGGATGCAGGTTATCACTGGCCCACTCTTTTTAAAGATTGTTATAATTATTGTAAGACATGTGATATTTGTCAAACACATGGTAACCGTAAGACTTCATCAGCTCCATTATGTCCTATTCTTCCCTTTGGTCCCTTTGAAAAATGGGGAATAGACATTGTAGGTCCACTTCCAACTACATCACGTCAAAATAAGTATATTGTAGTTGCCACAGATTATTTAACCAAGTGGGTTGAAGCTAGGCCATTGAAAACAGTTTCCATGGATGAAATGGCAAGGTTCATATATGAACGTATTGTCACCAGATTTGGTTGTCCATTAGAAATTGTAACAAATCAAGGAAGCCACTTCATTAATGAGGTGGTAGAAGCCCTAGTCAATAAGTTTTCTATCAAGCATAGGAAGGAAACAACATACAAGCCAAGCACAAATGGACAGGTGGAACGAACAAATTTTGTGCTGTGTCAAATTCTAGCAAAAGATGCAGCCTTGTAGGTACATAAATGGGATAAAAGGATTCATGCAGCATTGTGGGCATATAGGGCAACATCAAAGTCAGCAACAGGATACTCCCCATTTCAGTTGGCCTATGGCATTGATAAAGTTCTTCTTATTGAGTTTGATATTTCCACTGTGAGAGTTATGAAAAATGAAAGGATGGATGAAAGTGATTCAGTAAAAGAAAGGTTGGTACATCTTCATTTGCTAGAGGAAATGAGGGAAATAGCAAAGGATACAAGCCATAAGAAGAAAATGAAGCAGAAGGAATACTTTGATCAAAAGATCCGATGGTCTCCATTTCATGTGAATGACTTGGTCCTAGTATATGATTCCAGATACAAAAAAAGAAGACAGAGAAAATTTCTTCCAAAATGGATGGGGCCCTACAAAATAGTAGCTGTGCATGAAAATGGTACGTACTGACTGGAGGAATTGGATGGCACTCCCATTACGAAATGGGTCAACCACAACAAGTTGAAGATTTTCCAAGCACCAGAATAGTCTACTCCGAGGACGGAGTAGAAGCTAGGAAGGGGGAAGATGTCGACACTAAAATTTTCCTCCAAAATTTCTATTTCATTAATGTATGTATTAGGAATATGATGTTGTTAAGTGTAATTAGTAGTAGCGTCCGATAGAAGATAACGGCGCTGTCAGTACGGTGCCGCCAATAATGTGGAGTACGGTAATAGTCAAAGTACAATAGGAATGTTGTAAAAAGTAAATATTTGTCGTAAGTGGTCCGGTAATGTTAAAATGCCAAAGTTTGGGTAATTAGAGAAGTAGGGTCTACATGATTATGAATTAGAAATATTATATTGGTAATAAGGACAAGGAGTGAGGTCATAAATATTTTGTGTATTTTATTTGTAAAAAGTCTAAAAATATGGAACCCATGTAAAATGATAAGGTTTATCTTATCTTAACAGATAAGCTTACATGTACAGATAAGAGTTAAGGTATGGAATATGATTCGTCAAAGTGGATTTCTTATCCTATCTTAGAGATAGGATGGATAAGCCTGGAAGTTCTATAAATAGAGAGGCCACCCCCCTCATTCAGCATAGAAAGAAGTAGTGAGAAATATTGTAGGAAGTGTGCGAAGGAAGCCATCAGTTAAAGGTGTGTTGAAGAAGCCATCAAGAGGTGTAATTGTAAAGTTTCTCCCATAGTCTTGTTGAAGTATCTCATGGGTGAGATTGTAACAGTTTCATGTTAATATTATAATTTATTTTGATATTTCAGATTTTTTGTCATTCTGTCTTATCATAGTCAATGGTATTCTTGTGTTCAGTTGTTGTTTTGTTTCCAGATTACATCCACCAAACTAAAGGTTGTGCATTAGTAAATAATCATAGCACGAGGAGTTCCCGGTGAAGAATTATCATAGTGCCGGATTGGTGATGACAAGTCATAAAAGCGTACAGAAGTGATAAAAATACAAGAACAAACTCAAAAGCAAGTCCCTTTTGCTTTCTGTGCAAAACCGCCGCCCTGAGCAGAGGGGCGGTTTTGTAACCGCCGCCTTAAGGGAGGCGGTCGTGTAACCGCCGCCCTGGCCAGGGCGGCGGTCGCGGTCCGAAAATCCGCGCGGGTTTTTAAACCTAAAAAGCCCAAAAAATGCAAAAATTGACCATTTTGGCTAAAAACAAAGCCTACCCAGTAAGCGCCCCCCCTAGGTGGACCTTTTGAACCTAGCATTTTCAAAAATACCCCCCCTATTGCAAAGAATCTACCATTTCAAATTTGAAGGGGGAAAAATGCAAAATTAAAGAAAACCAACATGTGATCTCGCAGGGTGGCGTTCCGCACGTGGGGGCATGATCGCTATCTCACTCCGGACGTTTCGACTCTATTCGCGCAAGAAACCGTCACCGTGGGTCCCAGAGCTCAAAATCTATCAAATCGACTCACGCAAATGAATAGGAAAATGGGCCCACTTTCATATATATATATTGTTCTATTTCGTTTTAAAATGACTTTTTCGCAGGTTCGGAGCGCTGATGGAGGTAAGTTCCTATCCCCGCACAAATGGTACGTCCTCTTTCCCTGTTATTTTAGTGTTTGTTTTCCAAATTATTGTATCTATCTGCACTTGAGTTCTCTTTTCATTTTGTAGGTAGCGGGAATTTTGGATGGCGTCATTTCGACACACGGACGTGTAAGGTATAACTTCTAACTCCCCATTTCGGGACGGCCATACTCGGACCCACCGTTTTGCACCTCTTCATGGCTAAAACGCTTCTCCGAGGGGGCAATATGTACGTACCCAAAATTGTAAGGTAATGTACTGCGGATCGATGTAATAAATGCCCCTATGATGATACAGGTCTCCTCGCAAGGTGTTCGGGATCCGGAAAATCCCTCGGAGTATGCGTTAACATCCCGCATGCCCCGCTTAGCCCCCCGCGCCCTTTGTTTTCCCCCCTTTTTTCCCTCTTTCCTTGGCCTCTTGACCTTCAGTGATGAAACCGCCACCCTACAGGGCTGCGGTCCTGTAACCGCCGCCCTGCTCAGAGCGGCGGTCCTGTGCGTGTTTTCCAGAACGGTCTTTTGACGCGACTCGCGTGAAATATCACGTTTCACCAGCTTTTCCTTTGCCGACTTGAGCATGCATTAATGTTTTTGGTCCCCTGGAACAGTGTTTTTTCCTTTGTTTATTGTTTAGGAGTTCAATTTGATTTTGGTTCTTGGATGCTTGAATTCCTATAAATGCGATGGTTTGTGCACATGCAAAATGGTCTGGAGTTTTTGGTCTGAGTTTGGATGAAGAATTTGAGCTGGAGCTTTGGTCACCATTTTTTCTTGTTAGAGTCATTCTGATTTTTAGTGTTTTGGTTAGCTTGCTTAGGACTGATAGCATAGTTTATTTCGTACTTGGGTTAGTATTGCTCAGCTGTTTGGTAAGCCACAGACCCATCTTGTGCAGGCAGTGTTTGTTGTTCCACACCCAATCCGTTTAGAAGCTTGCCTCTGAATTCCTCTTTGCTGTAGATTTGTTTTACTGTGACTTAGAGTTCTTAGTTCAATTCATTATATACCTGGTTAGTAATTATTCAGCTGTTGGTAAGCCACATATCCAACTTGTGCAAGCAGTGTCTTTATTTTGGAACGGAATAGCTTAGGAAGCCATTAAAGTTGCAGGTTTTGCTCTTCGTATAGGATAGTCAAAGGGTTCTGGTCGCTTCATGTTGCATGACTCGCAGTAAAATCCCGCTAGGAATCGCATAAGCCAAGCTTCTGTACTCTTGCGCTATCCCTCTCCTACTCACATTCTCGGTTTGTATTCTGAGCTGTCCTTGTCCCAAAATCTCTACTCCTATCGGTGCTAGCATTACACGCTTTTCTGGATCCAAGTGAACACGAAAGAATGAGAAGATCATACTGAGGGGACGAGATCACATACACCATCGGATTCACCACTGTTCTGCGGAATCCAAGTTTTACATTTCAAAGTTCTAGTCAGATTCATATCAAATAGAGTATTTAAATCGCTCTATTTCATTTCATTCTATTCTCGACATTGCCAAGGAAGCTGTGGGGATTGATAGTTTCTGAGAAACTATGATTCACTCCTCACTTTCTGAGCTAGGATCGAGAATCTTGCCGGTAGATTAGACAAACTGTTTTATTTAGAATAATTCTATAAATCGCACAGGCAAATAACCACCACTCGGTTATCTTGTCTGTTTTAAATTATTGCTTAGCTATTATTTCTAGATACGCTTAAAATAGTTTGCTTTCCATTAAAATTATTTAAATATTTCATAGAAAAATAAGAGTTATATGTAGTTAGATTTATTTCACTTAGTTAGAAATTTGTTTCATCACAGTTAGATTGCATTTTGTTTCATATGACAATCACGGGACCTCAAGAGCCCAGGGAATATATATTTGAGCCAATCGTGCCTCAACCAAACCTAGTCACAGCAATAGTTGACATAGACCAAAATCTCAGGATACAATTATTCCGAACAACCACAGATTTACAACTGATCAGTTCACAGTTAAGAGGATTAAACATAGAAGACGACCAAGCACATGCGTTTTGGTCAAGTCAGCCAAAACTACAGATTACTCTAGGAAAACATCCACATGACTGTAGAGGGGGCTCGAAAGAGAACAAACATTCGGGTGCGATCCTCTAGTTCCACAGCCAGACGCTAGAAACACCCTCGTAGATATAGATACCAAGCTTAAGAATCCAGGTTGCGAGAACGTCTGTAAGGTATTCTGAGAAGATTGCACAACTATCGGTTCTAAACATAGAAGCTGAGAAAGCATACGATTACTGGATACTAGGGATTAGAACTTGATCTTTGCGTATGACCATAACAGGACCGGCAACAACCAAGAGTCTACGGTTGTGATCCACAGATCCCACAGCTCAACGAATCCACAAGTCAGTTAGATATAGACACTGGCCTACGCACACTAGTATTTCAGTCCACACCACTTCCACCTATCATCATCGAACAAATTGTCCTTACTAGATATAGCAGCCTAACGAAGCTAGGGAATTCTGGACTAGGCCAGAAAAATCGTCCATAGAATCGATTGTATTCATCATCCCACTATATGACCCTTATCAGGAGATATACACGAAACAATCCCAGGTCATTTTCCATGTATTCCACAACCCATAGATCGAATCACCGCCAGAGCTCGATATTGATTTGGAGCCTTCGAGCAGTCATCCTTGCTGATAGATCTATCACACCAGTCCAAGTTAGAAGGGCCCTTCTTTGCCTTAGATTCGTAAATTCCACTAGTGCGTGTCGAAGACATTAGACTGCCTAACTAGTTTGTCTGCATATTCCATCCCCACCGGACTTGTCTCGGCACGACCTCGGGAGGTCGGGTACGCGGAAGGGTCACTTGTAGATTCTCACGCTCCCCTGTCGCTTTTCCGGCGTACAGAAACCCTAAACCATAATACCACTATAAGCTTGAACACACGCTAAAGTCCCCATTTAGCCTAATCGCATGAAAAAAACATACAATTGATTCTATCTAATCTTACTTCATGACTGACAGGTACATTATGAACTTCTACAGGTCTATATGATTGGATACAACTATTTTGACATGATACCATTCATGTAAATCCGAGGATATTAAAGTGCATCATAGGGTTGTGAGTGTAACGCGTAGAAGATTCTGTTACATATCTTTTTTAGTTTGATACAGGCAAGCACCATTGTAATGAGCTCTCTTGCATATGTAATGTATAGTCTGGGCTTCATATTTACTATTTATCACTGTTTATAATCATTGTAAAGTGTACTGTACACCACTGTTGGAATTTATCCTTTTTCTCTTTCCATGACTAGTAATGTAAGATGGTTTACATGCTAGACTCCTATTTTCTGAACACTATTATAGTATGTAGAATATGTGTGATATGCTAAGAGATGCGTAGTTTTTCCTCTAGAGGGTTTTCCGTCTCAAGTATTGTATTGTTAGGTATGTTATAGTATCACGAATGTTATGTAATTTGCATAGGGATTTCCCTCTTAGACCTCTTGCAAGGTCCCCTATCTATGGATAAATAAGATGTAACGCCATAGTTATGGTTTTCTATAGAAGCATGAGATATACTAGATTATCATTCTTCTTTAATGATATGATGTAAGGCACTAAGCATCCTGTCACGTAGATGTGGTCTGGAAGCCCTACAATCCGAATGTGTGGCCCTCATTGGGTAGCTATTATCCTTCAACAATCAAGTGTGAACCGAAGCACGAGAGTTTTTTCATCAAGTAATGACGATGCTAAAACGTGAATTAAATAAACACATATGTGACAAATGACAGATGTCATGATAATTACAAAGATGAGAGATGCACTTATTCATGATTTGATTAGATGTAGTTCATTTAGATATGTTATCCAAGTCATGTACGTGATGGAAGTACCATGTTTTCTTCTTACACCACAGTGCGTTCAGGATGTATATTGAGTATTTATGCAAGACAACACAGTAGATTAATACATTGAAGTGGATATGTATTGAGGGGCTTTACATGTCTATGGTTCCCAATGATACTAAGTGTATCTTGGGGGGCATATGCTAGAACTAGTCCAAATTTTTTTGATCTTCATTACATTTATTGGTTGGAACTTTCTACTTGATGTTTGAGGCCAAGTATGTACTTTGTATCAATGTTAGGTTGCTTGAGGATGACATGAGTAACGCAGTAGATGTCTTAGTATGAGCAGGTTGCTAACCTATCTTGTTTTATATGTTATTTCAATACTATTTTCTATACTTTCTGATGTCGTAGATTGATTTCTTACATATTGGCTTTTGACTAACCATTAAATGAGCATATTCTATGTATCCTATGTGCTTTGATTGACTTGCGATATTGTAGATGGGTGACGCAATAGAATGTTGTATAGCATATATGACATAAAGCCTTGACGTTTATATACTTATTTGTAAGTGGCTTTGTAATGTGTTTCTATACGATTTTCATGTGTGTATCATGGGTGTCCCATAATAATTTCAATCTCTATGACCTTGATATGTGGCAAGCCTATATTAAGAGGCTAATCACTTAGTAGTTTTCATGAGTGATTATCTCAGTAAGACCATCATGTTGCTTACTAGTGTGATTATATATGACATGTTATATTAATACTCTTACTTGAGTTTCACTGTTATGCTATTACATTTATTTGTAGTACCATTTTTTCCAGTGGGACGATGTAATCCCCTTTTGTGAATAAACAAGTTCGCTTGACAATGGACATCCTTAAGATGTTGAACTTCATATTTGAGAGATCCAATAGTTGAACTATCCATAGCCTTAAATTAGACATGGGAAAAAGAGCATGTAAATTCTTTGAATTCAGTTCACACAGGGGTAAAATTAGATTTATCAAATGCACCTAAAAAGAGGGGTCATTCATATAAACAATTGAATATAATTCTATAACCATGTGTGGCGGTGTATCTTTAGGAAGGTATAAGGAATCAAGTAATGATTTTTACAAGCAACAAGATCCTCTAGAAAGTAGGATGTGTCTTAAGTAAATTAGCATAGCAGAAACTCAACACTAGTCATAAAGGAAAAATGAGGATCCTAAGCGTGATAGGCGTTAGGTTCAAACCCTACTGCATAGTTCTTGACATAATGTAGGAAAATGGTAGTCTCAAGCTAAATATCAGAATAGACATGTAAATTCATTACTATAAATTTAGTAAAGGACTATGGAAAGTGACCCAAGTATTTAGATCTAACGAAAGTAGACACAGTTTATAACATGTAAGATAGGGAAAGGAAATATTTCTCAGTTTATTCTCAGTTACACTACTCAAACTGTAGTCATAGAAAGAACAAGGATACTGGGGGAACGTAGGCCTTTTCTGTCTACATTAGCCACAAAATTACATAGATCAGGACTTAGCTGTAGGGACTATGGCACATGTGGGTGCTCTGGTGCTATCCATTCCTTTTCAACTATGTGGTTTATTTACAAGACCATGGTCCTAAAGTCCTTCTACAATGATGTGGTCTATGAGGATGGTGGAAGATACTCTCAAAGTGGCTAAGTTCTTTGTTTGTTATTCGTTTTCTCTACTCCAAGTGTCAGATTGATAATCCAAGATGAAAGAAGATACTGCAAGGGTTACTAAAAAGAATTTATCAACACTCTCAAAAAAGAAGAATACAAATTAATGGGTCGGTATTGAACAACAGCTGCCACATCAGTAGGCTTACTAATTGAGAAATGGGTTTCATTTCGGACCCTAATGCACTTCAGGTGTGTGTGCATCCTTTAGCACCTAGGTTTTTTAATGATCACCAGTCACATCCTTGTGAAATTTCAGAGCAACTCCAAATATCCAAAGTAGAAACAAGTAATGGGAGATCCTGTCCTTTGCAATAGACTAAAATCCCTGACCCAGTGATTGAGATGACCCCAGATGAACCATCCTTGTCAAAGTGATACAGCATCATAGATGCAAATGACTCTACGGTTTCATTCTATTTCTCAGATGGCCCTGATCAGTAGTGATCTAGATGTTTGCGTGCTCTCATCATGGGGCTCATAGACTTTATATTTATAGGTTTATTTTGATCAAACTCTGGTGTAAATTTCTCCGAAATGACCTAACCACTAAGAAGATTTTTTCCTAAAATGGCTTGACTCAGTCTCCTAATGGCCTAACGAAAAACTTCAATAAGGGATTTGGTTGCCCATGGGCTAACCACACTTGTAGCTAGGCCTACTAGCAAGATGACAGACAGTTGACTAGGCATGTGGGTGTAAGAGGTAGGGACCTGATGAAATTATATCCAGCACGATGGTCAAAAGACAGGGGTTAATTTCTCCTTGTCTTCACTCAATTTCCTTCTGGGAAAGTGGGTCCATTACATATGCCTCTAGATCTAAATCCTACTCTAAAGTTCATGAATATGTGACTATATACTCATTAAATCATTTGAGCTATCTCCTTATCTCTGACAAATTATTCTACCTTTTGTTTGTCCATGATCAATGGGTATGTCGATTGATTCTTATATTTGTGTCGTTTATTATCCTATTTCTAAGCACTCAAGGGAGAAGATCAATTATTTTGTCTTATTTGTGGATTAGCAACTATCCCCTTGTATGTCCCTTGCTCTGCAATCCCTTTGCTCCAACTATGCAGTGTTTGATTATGTAGTCATAAGTGTTGATGGTAGATAAGCTACCAACTCTCTCTGGAGGCTTGATTCACTCATGCAAGTGCACTATGCTATTGAAGCATTCCTAAGACGTTGTTTTGAAAGTGAGCAACATCGATATGACTTGCAATTTCATAAGAGTCCAAGCTATGCTCAGTGTAACCAACTTCCTGTTTCCATTGAAACTATTGAGAAACCTTATTATTTTACTCTTTTGCAATCAAGATTTTGGTTATGGTACTGACTTTGTCTTTCTTTGCTAAAGCACACTCCAGATCAACTAGGTTGGACCAAAATCTTATCACCCTATGAACCCATTCTCAAGTGAAAGCACTTATGGATTATTCTTCTATTCCTCTCTTCCTTCTTCAAAAGACCTTGTTGCACTCCATGGTGCCTACTTAAACATCTTAAGTGGGACCAAACCTCTCGTGCTCACATCCATCATGTGTCGATATTGAGAAGGCCCTTCCTGGAGCTCTGTTGGCTAGATTTTTTGCATAGCTTGAAAACCTAGGCAGTCATTAGATAAATCTCCCTCATTTACCAGTGAGGCTCCCGTGTAAGTTTTGTCAATTAAAGTATGATAGCATCTATTCAGGGGTATTACTTTAACCATGCGGCTCATGAACCATAGTTATATAGTTTTGCAACAAGTAAGAAGCTGTTAAAGAAAAGAAATATCTGATGAAGAAGAAAATAGTAGAAACATAGGAAAGAAAGAGGGAATATTTGCAACCCAATCAATATATTACATATTTGATTGCATGCACATAGACAAGAACAGATAGATATTAACACTACAAAATTATAAGCAAAAGGGAACTTTCATATCTACATCTCAGAATAACGCAAAGTTTATGAATAGATCTAAGACAATAAGTTAGAAACAAAATGCACTGTTGACCCAACGTTCTCCAAAAATATGCTCCTTTTCTATTCCTCTGCTTCAAATAGCTATCAAGGGTTTCAGCACAAAGTTTCGAACACGAGAATGCTGCTTACAAATTCTCAATCCTTAACCCGGAAGGTTCTTCCTCTACTTATAGAATGTAGAAGGGAAATTACAAATGGGAAACTTAACTAGAACTAGAACATAAACAAGAAGTAAAGATAACATTTGGAAATCATCTTCCTTTAATTCCTCTTCTAAGTGACATGCATCGGGAGTTCCATAGTCAAAATTATGCACATCTGTCACTTAACTAATAGAATCGTTCCACACAACTTAAAGTAATGGTTTTCAAAACTAATAACTTTAAAGTTTTACAATATACATCCAAGAACATGCTAAAAGAAGAAGAAAGAGAAGACAATGAAGAAAGTTCTGCCAACCATAACCCCTACATCTTCTTTTTGCTTTGATACTGAATATACTTGTCAAACATGTAATTCAACAACTTCCCATCTGTTTTAGCCACAAGCTTCTTTTTCTGTCCTGAATTGTAGCAATCCTTATTTCAGAACATCCTGATGCACACTTCCACATCCTTCAAGTTAGGCCTGAACTTCTTAATAGTCTGACTGCAGCATGCTACCAGCTTGCTGATGGAATCCATCGTAAAAGGCCTAATAGCTCCATCAATTATCCCTTGCACCATCAAAAGATATCCTTCCAGGGAAACAAGCACTTTGTTAGGAATGGTCCTTTTGTATGAAGAAACGTTTCCTGACTACTTCCTCATTGGCGAAAGAAATGACATTGTCTGATAGTGATGATTTCATACTCTCGAGCGCCTCGCATTCTTTTCAGAATGATTCTGACAGATCTCCAAACGGAAAGAAAATGCAAACTCAAGTTATTTCCCCTTTTCAACTAAACGATCGGGCATAATTCGTTATGCAGTCAAAACCTCTCTTCGGCAGCTTATTTATCTTGAGCCAAATTACTCAGGGTACTTTCAACTATTATGTTCATGTCCATCGTGCTCATCACTCAGTTGTTTCAGCTGAACTAATGCATCCTTCCATAATCTTTAGATGGGCCGACACCTCCTCCGAGTTGTACAGAAGTCTTGGCGAATGATTAGATTCTTCCATTCATCGATAGCTTTAACTTGGTTACCTATGCATCTTCCACTTCCTACATCAGATGATCACTCGCCTGCGTATGTGCTGAACTTGGCTGAGTGGAAGATTTGGCAAATTTGGCAATAATCTCACACAACTAAGACACCTACTTTTTAAGTTCAACTTTTTCTGTCTTGTCTTTGTCAAGCCTAAGGAATAAAACATTTATCAGCGTCTGTGTGTCTTGCTTCAATCCTTCTAGTAGTGGTTTGACCTATTGGTACTTTGGTCACTGTTATATCCTTTTGTCGTGAGCTCGATCCTTCTTCTTTCCTTCTGTTGGAATTGATACCCTCAGCACGAACTTCTGCCTTGACTCCTCAATAATCAACCTCGAAGTCACCTTAGCAACTTTAGGTCTTATGCTCTTTTCCGCCCAAACTCAGGAGCAGCTACAAGTCATGTTCCTCCAAGTTGATCTCCTCTCTAGCCTCTGGCACCGAACTGTGAAGCCAACCACTTATGAGAAATTATTTCTCGGAGAATGAGAAGTTGTTCGAATGTGCCACCATCTTGCACTCTGGTTCCTCTGCATCTAAAATCTGCTACAATGTCATGTGCTACCTTTTTCCTCTGTATTGTCCAAAGACAAAGCTCTTTCAAATTCTGCCATTTGCAACTTTAGCGTTTCTTCAAGTAAGAGATGCTAGATTGGAGTGGCTAAGGAGAAAACACAAATATTGCCAGATTCAATGGAGGAATGGCAGCATCTTGCTGAGGTGCAACAGTCGATGAAGTACTTGATGTTGGAGAAGTCAGGAACTAGCACCATAGTTGTAGAAGTAACCTTTTCCCTCGAATGAGACCTTCTTGTGCACTTTAAGCTTTTTACAGGCTTATGCTGCTTTCTCGCTCCTTCGTGCTTCCTTTTGATGGAATATCCTGTGCCTAAGGTCACCTATGATCTGATTCATCAAAGCTTCATCAAGGTAATACCCCTTTGTCAGCTACCAGTTTGAAGTGTTGACTAGAATACGGCAGCAGACCTCTCCTCGATTGTGTGGCAGCCACCTATGATCTCCTGAAGTGTAGCTCCATCTCCTCCCATCCAATGGTATGTGTCAAGTAACACAGGCCCATCATCTGTAAGATCCATAAAGTATCCATACTAATCCAAAATCAAACACTTTTCACATGCTGATAACCTACCTGAAAGTCTTTCTTCCTAACTTTGTACTTACTTCTAAACTTCATCCAAAAATCTTCTAACGAAGGCACATGCGCTTATTCCCGGGAGATTGTCTTTCTTGCTACCCCATATGGATCGAAGTTCAACCGTGCCAGGAAGAACTCATGCTCATACTTAGTGAACATCTCTGCTTTAATCCCTCTGGCTTTGTGAATGCTCTGGCAGATGTAATAGCCCACTGTGATTGGAAAGAAGCCTATAGACTTGTGTCATTTCGACTATAGGTCATACATCTCCACGAGTTGTCTGCTCAACTCCATGATGACCAATCTATCGCTTGGATATCTGGGTAACTTGACTGGTTCTCCCAAAAATCCTGTGACTTTGAGCTATGTAAAGTCTACAAACTAGATGAAGATACTATCAATCTAGGATAAAACTTCCAAGGCTTCCTTGCTTACCTTGTTGGTCTTCAGATCACCATTCTAGCCTACTAATGAACCCGTAGAAGAATCCATCATTGACCAATTTATAATCTCTATAGCATGTGGGCACAGTAAGTTGTGGATAACACTCAAAAATAGGATCCTTGGAAAGCACACCACGTCTATCCAGCTTGCAGAAGACACCATGTGAAGCTGCTGTATATACCAAATATGAAGTCATTTTGAAGATGTAAGTATGCCTCACATTCCGGAGCTGCTCACCAATGTTGTCACTAATGATTTCCGACCAGTTGATTATTGAATCTGCTTTGTTGACATCAATGGTCCTAATGAAAGCATACATCCATGTGCATAAGTTGTGAGTGTTAGCTTCGCCATTCATCTTGCATAACAATTTGACAATATCGTCCATCTCTTGTGCCAAATTGAATCGTGGAAGAGTTCTCGGGAACTTGGATGGAGATCTGGGCTTCTTCATGTATCTGTTGTTCATTATGCCCACATAGTCAACTTTATGTTTTTCCCATATGTTGTCAGCATCTTGTATGCTAATAGTAGTCACCACCTGTCGCGTTGGAATTTTCAGACAATAATTGATGAACTGTGCAATCCAACTAGATTATTGTCTTCCCCGCGACATCTCAGACTGATCTGAATAATGGATGGTAAGACCTAGCACACTCCATGATGAATTCCGGCAATTGGGCTGTGAATGGGAATGCTACAGCTCGAATGATTGCACTACTTTTGACCGCACGCATGAGAGAAGTCTTTCTAGCTCTGGATCTGCCAATCAATTCGGAAAGAGGCTCTGGACCTAGATCTGTATCTCTGATGTCAGTAAACCTGGAAGTGATGCATGACTCTTCTAAGCTTTCTTTTTCATCCCGCTTTGTCATGGCTGTATTTGTCTTTGTCTGAGCAATTCTTTTTCTTTTTATTTGGTTGGAATTCTTCACAACTGGTGCAAATATGGAGATATCTTCAGATATAGAGAATATGTTCAATGTATTGGACATTGATTTAAGCTCCCTTTCTCTTATAAAGGCACCTATAATGAATTCATGCAATTAATTCAGACAAAGATGACAAATGGAACATGAACACTTGATTTTAATTATAAAAATCTGCATATATCAAGCATGCTGCCCCAAAATTTGATGTTTTGTTTGCATGCAAAGCAAGCATGAATTTTATCAACTTCACCTTAGCACTTGTACCACTATGTAGACAATTAATCATACACAAATAAAGCTCCTTCAAACCTAGGCGCCAAACTTTGAAGCTTCCAACAGTACATACACCTTCTTCTGAGCAAAAATCCTCTCCAAATGGGGGTGCCAAAATTGTCTGGGCTGCACTTCCTTGCTAAAGAATTAATTAATTCATCCTTATGGCAGCCCATGCTTATATAACCCTTACCATTCTATGATTAATAATTGCATGTTCTATTCCTGGCAATTAATTAATTAATTAACATGCTTTTCTATTCAACTTGGGCTCCTATTTTATGCATGCTCATGGTTGCCATTAAATAAATTAAATTTATTTAACTTTAGCTCTCTACTTCCAGTTCACTTAAGCTTCACAGTGTGCTTTGACCTCATCCACTAAAAATAGGAATTAATTACATCAATTAATACGTTAAAAAGTATTATTCCTCTCCAATATGGGTCGCACTTTTTGACATGAAGGGGCTACATTAAATAAATTGTATTTATTTAATTTTAGAATTCTAATTCTAATTCCCTTTATCCTCTTTACCCTTGTTGACTTTTCCTCATGCTTGGGCGCCAAATTTGGAGAAAGAATTAATTAATTGATGCATTTAAAGTTGTCCTTCAATCCCAAAAGAGGTCACACTTTTTGACATAGGCAATTTCTATTTTTAAAAGCCAATTTTCAATGGGATTATTCACCATGCACCGCAGCTCCAAAAATCCCATGATCCACTTAAGTTGTTTGACTTTCATAATGGGATTATTTACCCTGCAAGGCAGGTAAGAAAATCCCATCAATGCCTTAAGTGATTTTCTTTTATTTCACAATGAGAATTTTCACCCTGCAAGGCAGATAAGAAATTCCCGTTTGCCTGCTGCCTCTAATTTTCCCATTGTGACTTAAGTGAACTTGCTCACATGGGAAAAAGTACCCTGTTAGGCAGGTATAAAATTCCCACCTGCATGCTGCTACCAAAAATCCCATTGTAGCTTAAAACCTTCTTTTCCCAAAAATGCAACCTGCCCAGAAGAAACTTTTTCGTGCACGACTTCATCTTTTCAGAGAGAACCGGACCTCCTGCAGAAATTTCCTTTTGGCATAACGCCACCAAAGGTGATCTCCAGATACTACAGTCAAGAAATCAGATTAAACTCGTAAAAGAATTGACCTAGAGAAATTTCACAGAAAACAAAACGGGGAAAACACCGAAAACACAAAACGTTACCAGAAGTCACAGATAAAGCCCAGGATTCATTCCTGGTTTAAAACCCTACTGGTATATGGGAATATTGACATGTAAGACCACAACAAGGTTAAACAGGAGCACAATTTGCCTCAAACGGGGCTCATAGTAATTAAATAAAAATTTCCCGCAAGCAAATCCCAGCGACAAAATATAATGATTTCGGGCATTTGGGTATTTGGAAAAATTGGCTAATATAATTCACTGGGAATATCTTGACACAATACAGGCACTTTCTGGCAATTAACACACAAAATGACCCATTATTTTAAAGGTACGACTTTTTTTTACATTGGGGTAGTCTCAAATTTCAGGGTGAAATATGGGGACACCAAGCTCTTCTAATGGCCCATTCAAGTCCTCGTGTCTTCTCCTTTTCACAACCAAATCACATATCCTTGGCACCATCATATGAATATTTGTAACTTCTTCCCATAACTTATCCCTTTCATCAATCAATAGAATCCCATGTCCCTTACCATTGGAAACAATATTACACCCCTTCAATGCCCCTTCCATCCGACTAAGGTCAGCATGAACACTCCCAATGAGAAAAAAAAGTCAATATTGAGAACCTTGAAAAGTTCCATGACATCATGTGGTTGTTGTTTATCCCATTATCAACGAGGATTTATAGGCATAAGAAGACTTTGGAAGTGACTTATAAGACGATTTGGAGTTGCAAGAGAGGATGCAATACTTTGAAACTTAGTTGTAACTTTTATTGAGATGGGTAGAGAAGTATCATTCTAGTCACTCCACTTCTCAAGAGACTTATTTATGGGGTCATGCCCAAACATCTTACTAGTCCTTCATAGCCCACCAAAACCAATTTCTTTAAATCTTTTGTTGTCTAGAATAATCAGGTCGAATCGCATAATGGAGAAGAAGATAACCTTTAGCTACAAATGTAGGCATTTGAAAGCACGTTAAACTTTTACAAGCAAATTATATGACTAACTAAGGAATGCTAACACCATTGCCACCTCTAGTTAAGGCTCTAAGTATAGGAATGTAACACTAAAGATAGAAGTTTAATGGAATGTTAACTAACATGAATATAATTAAAAATCTAGATAATCATGCCTACTAATATATTGAATTGCTAAACTAACAAAGACCTAAATAGATCTAATAGGGCAATCAAATTGGTATGGTTGCTATTCCAAACAAGGTGAAATGGCCTCTCCAAATGACTACAAGGTCATTTTGGATATCCATCTGCTAACCCCATTAAAGACTTTAGGCAAGGATTGAGCTTGGCTATAAATCATATTTCTTATATAAGATGTGTTGGTCCGAAAATCTGTCGCGTGGACAGATCTATGGATAGACGAGCCAACAGTGTGCAGGGCTTAGCCCCTCTTTGAGACAGCAAAGCGAAACTGGTTTATTGCTATTTCTACTAGCAGGAACCTATGCAAGTCTCACAGATTCTGCCTTCGGGGGTTGGGATCTCATCCCAGTAGAGTGTTCCAGGCTGTGAAAAGAAAGGAATGAAAGAGGGAGAAGAGAAAGAACAGATCCGAAGGGAGAAAAGAAATGAATTCCAAAGCAGAAAGGTCAGAAGATTTATGTTTTTAGTTTGGTAGTAAACAGAGCCAAACCTACTTGCATAAATAAACAAAGCAATACTGATAAACAAATGACGGAAAAGTAGATATGAATCCAACAGATTAAACACATATAGATCTAACGTAAGAAAGATCTAATGTATAACACAACTATTGAGCACAAAGTCTGAATAATTGTATTACTATTCTTTTCTGTTACAAGAAAGCTCAAAGTCTTTCTCTCCTCACTTCTATTTCTATCTAAAAAATGTTCACCCTGAATACAACAAGTATTCTCATATTTATAGAAGATGAGGGAGAGAGAAAGAAAAATGGAGCCAACCACTTATTTACAAAGATATTTACAAAATATCTAAAAGTCATGTTGACTTTGACAACTTGGTGGATGACATCATCCCATGATGCAACATGGATGATGTCATCATTTGTATCAACACATTTTAGACATTTCAAAAAGAAAGTCGGAGAATAGAGAGAAGAAGAAGAAGAAGAAGAGGAAGAAGCTACTCATCATCATCATCCTGCGGCCGGAAAGGGGTTGCCTGTTTCTGATGCTGCTCAGGTGATGATATGTGGAACTAAGCGCGGTATTCCAAAAACTTGCTAATCATCGGCCCAAATTGATCTTGTGACGGATCCTTGTGCCGTTCACTGATTGCTTCGCAAGTCTCCCACTCGTCTATGAGCTTTTCCGGGAGTTTGGAATAATCTTTCTCCGCCTCGATAAGGAACCCGATGAAGTCCCTACATGCCAGTAGGTTGTTGATAGATTCAGTGTCGAATGTGACCTCTGGCCCTGTCCCTTGAGAAGCTATCTCCTTGAAGATCCGGATAGTGTCATCAGCTGATCTCAAGGTAAGGGAAGGAGTGAGCAACCCTGGAGTCATGGCGAGGACAATTTTCTCCATTTGATGCATTGCATCCAGGGCTTCTTCCTTTACCTTGTCTATCTTTTCTAAAACAAATTCCAGCCGATCTATCTGATAGTCCAGAGTGGACATAGTTTTGTTGAGGGCCCTTGGATGACCGAAGACTCCGAACTTGACCAGATCTTCGACTGAACAGTCGAACATTTGTTGGAAGGTCTCGTGCTGGAGTCTAGCATGTTCTAACTCTTCTGATATCGGACCTACTAATGCTTGGAGTTCCTTATTCGTCTTCTCGATGTTTAGGTATAAACTGATATACTCGGCGATTACTCTTTCACTATCCTTGAGGATCTGGCTCCTCCAAGCAGAAACAGCCATACCCTGCTCGCCGATCTTTGAATACTCATTGATCTTCTCCTGACTGAGCAGCTCAGGAGTCTCGGCGGCAGTTGTGGGAGGTGCACTTCCCATCTTCTGTAAGGCTTGAAGCAGGTACTTTTTCTGCTCCTTCAGTAGCCTTTTCTCCTCTTTCGTTTCCTGAAGCTTTTTGCAGAGTGCATCAACTGCGGAAAGAGCTTCCCCCTGGAGACTTTCAGAGGATGTCCCCATTGTGACTTGGGTCACGGTGAAATCTGTCGGAGACAGATCTTCTTTCTCTTTGAGGGGGTTGGGGTACGCTATTTCCATGACTCTCTCACCTGCAGCGCTCTTTGAGAAGTGTGTAACCGGCTTCTGTTTCTTTGCTCCTTTAGCTGGAATGACCGAAAAGTCCATCGGAGCGATGGGGACTTTCCTCTTTTGTTGGCTCAGCTGCTGAGAGATCCAAGCTGGTCCTATAGAAGAAGGACCAGAGACAGAGAGGGAAGCAGTAACGGTAGAGGAGGGGAAAAACGTGGAGACATGCGGAGGCGGCATTGAAAGAATAGCTGAAGAAATATCCACGGGAGGAAGCAAAACCGCAACTGCAGAAGACATAGGAAGGGAAGGGAGCTTGGAGATGAGGGAAGAAATAGAGGAAGACAAATCAGCGAGGGAGGAGAAGATAGATGAAGAAGCAGGGGAAAGGGTAGAAGAAGGGGTAGAGGACACGACCAAAGTGGTGGTCGTTTGAGTCACTCAAGGAGGGGAAGGAAGAGAAGAAGAAGGGCTAGAAGGGACCTCTGAAGTTGTAGTGACGCCGACATCCTTGGTGGATGGGTGTATAGGACTATCCTCTGTCAATTCTTCCTCCAGAGTTATAACCTATTCTGGCTCTAAGGGAAGAGGACTTTCAGGGGCTTCTTCCTGAATGGTGCTAGTTTCACCTTCTGCATTTTTTCCTTTCAGCTGCTTCTTGGACCTTGGAGGTGCGTTTCCCAACGGGGAAGTTATGAAATCTACCCCTAGGTAGATTAGCCCATTCATGCGGTACCAATGCTCTGTTCTCCGCATAGTCTCTTTGACCCTCTCCTCAATTGTTTGAGGAGCCTTGTTCCTGTCAATGGCCGGGAAGGGCCAATTGTCCCCATCTGTGTCATTATACACCTTATCTACTTCATCTTCCGTAGTCTGGAAGCCTTCGGGGACAATGGCCACTCCGTATTGGATGATTTCCACCAATGCCAAGCGAGAGTGATCCTTTCTTCTGAGTTCCGCCTCATGGAGAACGTCAATGTAAATATCCTCAATTTGAGGGACATGGATCAGATCGAGCTTCGCTTTTGGCAGGCAGCTTCTTGGGTCGAAGGTAGGCCTGGCTGGGAAGTCATGCTTCAAGTTGAGTAGCTCGAGCTCTGCGAACATTTCCTTCGCCTTATGGTGGGTGGAGCATGTGTATCGGCCCACTTTGAGGGGGAAAGGAGTTCCACCCTTCTTTCTTTTGAGGCACTTCTCATGGTATGTGACCAGCTGCCTTGACAGTTCTAGTAGAATCAGCTTAGGCCCAACATACCTTGGTAGCCTGGTTGGCTCTCCCAAAAAGTTGGCAGCCCTCAGATAGGTGAACGTGGGAAATTGGGTGAACAGGGCCCCCCATTTCTCTGTGACTGCCACTATGTTTTTGGTCGTCCGGCTATGAGTCACGTTTGGCCTCAGTAGGCAGATGACATGATAGAAGAATGCATCGTTAACTTTTGCGAAATGTTGGATGCTATTCTCCAGCCTCAGCTCTAGGTAGTAATCAAATATCTTGGCCTGAGGCCATACTCCACTTCGGTTCAGCCCCGGATAATCTCTTGCCGACGCTGCAGCGTAGACTACATAGGAGTTCATATGGAACACTCCTGTTGTGGTGAACTGTTGTAGCTGCTCAGAGATGGTGCTGCTTATCATTTCACCCGAGCAAAAGTGCTGATCGGGTAAATTTTTATTCATTGTCTCCAAGTACCGCAGCATCCACTTATGGAAATAGTGGGCATGTGAAAGCCCGAAGACTCTGCTCAGGAAGGTGATAGTATCGCTGAGCTCCTCTGAGAAATCACTTCGGTGGATAGTCTGTGGCCACCGGGTCACCGCCTTCTTGTTTTTTAGGTAGACCTCATTCATCAACTGCATGCACTGGTCTTCGTTGTTTTCCCAGGCCTTGATGCATTCTTGTTGGCTAACAGCCACGAAGTTCCGGTGGTGAGGGATGCCAAGCATTACTTCAAAATGACGAGCAGTGAGGTTTATGACTACCTCGCCCTTGCTATTTTCGACACATCTTGTGTCTTTGTTGTAACATTGGGCAATCACCATCATGAATTCGTTTTTGACAGTGCTGACGGGGATTCCTCCGGCGAAGTGCAGGGCACTGCCTATTAACTTGTCCATCCATGGACTTCTTGTAACTTTCTGAGTCCTAACCCAGAATTCCTCCATGTCAATGTGACCCAATTCTGAGTCTCTGACATCTATACTGCACTCAGCCTGTGATTCGGGCATCCTGACCCTCTGATATTTGTATTTCATCTCTTCTTCTGTCAGCTTAGCCTTTCCTCTTGGTTTTGTGGGTTTCTTGCTTGACGTAGACATGTGTTCTTTCAAACTCAATTGCTGATCTTGGATATATATCAAAAGTTTGGAGAGCGGGTCCACAGGGCGATGAAAACGACGGAGCAGAGGCTGACAAGTCCAGAATGATCACGTGCTTTGCAAAAGAATGAAAATGACGTTGGGCGCGCACGTATATTTATAGAAAAACTGGTCATCAATGCGCCAACCACTTTTGAAATGGCGCATGAAAGTTGCTGTCGACAGGGGAAAGCGTGCGCCCTTTGGCGCACCATATGCATTGTCGACATGAAGTTATGTGCACCCTTTGGCGCACCAAAACTTTGTGATATAGATAGATTATGTGCGCCCTTTGGCGCACCGAAAAGTGGAGCAACAAAAGCAATGTCAACAATAAGGCGCATGCGCCTTGGCGCACGCAAAAGGGACTCAACATCCTTTGGCGCACCGAAAGATGTGCTAACATGGAAAACCATGCGCCAAAGGTTTTTAAGTGGGCGCACCAAAACTTTGTGTTGCAAGGAAAATCCATTCGCCCAGCCAAAAAAGGCTCAAAAAAGACTAAGTTCGAAAACTAGATTTCCCGGGAAGGGATTTTACAACATTTCGAACGCGAAGGATCCCTAACGAGGGATCGAAACAAAATTTTCGGTATGGTTATCGGTAAAATTGCCCTTGTCAATTTTACGGGATAACAGCTGGCTCTTTCTGGGGACTATCCCTGAGCAAACTCGGGGGTAGAGAATCCCAGATTTCATGTGCCTATCCATTGGGTACGGAGTCAAAAACAAGGGGGACCGGAGGGAAGACAAAGGAAACACACAACCAACCGAAAGCAAACACACGACGAAAGCAAACACACAACTAAAATAATAAACTGTACAAAGAAGAGAGCAAGCTCTACTTCCTGAAGATCTTGAGATGTTGCCCGCTATAAGGAAGCGGGAGTTCAGCTCCATCCAGCTATGAGAGATAGAAACTATTCTCTCCATTGAGTTGCTTGATTTTGAAGGGCCCTCTCCATAGGGAATCAAATTTTCCGTGCATGCCCTTTGGCTCTCTTCACTTGTCCCACAAGAGGACAAGGTCTCCCACTTGAAAATTTCTCTGCTTGGCTTTCTTATCAAAAAGCCTCTTTACTTGATTCTGATGTTCAGTGATCTTGTCGACCACTCTTACTCTCTTTTCTTCAAGTTCCGCAAGATACATGATTCTCTTTTCTAGAGAATTCTGGAAAGTTTCATCTTCGATTACTCGTGCCAAGCGTAGAGCAGGAAGCTCAGCAGAAATGGGAAGTTCGGCATCAGTGCCATATAACACTTGAAAAGGTGACATGCCGAGAGATCTCTTGGGAGTAATGCCGTCCGCCCACAAAGCGTCGTACAAAGACTTGTGCCACATCCGCTGGTTCTCATCTACTAATTTCCGTATGATGGTCACCAAGTTCTTATTACTAGATTCCGCCTGACCATTTCCCTGAGGGTAATAATTCGAGGCATGCGCTAAAGTTATCCCATATTCATAGCAAAAACTAATAACTTCCCGCGAGGAGAAGTTAGAAGCATTATCAGCAACGATTTTGTTTGGAACGCTAAACCTGACAATGATATTCTCTTTGATAAAACTGCAAACCACCTCAGAAGTGGCATGCTTGACGGGTATGGCTTCCACCCACTTAGTGAAGTAATCCGTTGCTGTAAGGACATAGCTATGTCCGGCACTCGATTGAGGATTGAGTGCGCCAATAAAATCAATTCCCCATTGCCTGAATGGTTCATTGATAATGACCGGCCTTAGGGGAAGGGCAGCCAACTTGGGCTTGCCGACGAATTGCTGACAGGGTTCACACTTTGCCACCCAGGTAGCCGCATCTTGAAAGAGCGTCGGCCAATAGTACCTGGCTCGAATGATCTTGTGTGCTGTCACGGAAGAAGAAAAATGGCCTCCACAGGCTGAATTGTGAAAACTTTCCAGTAGTTTTACTTGCTGGGGCTTGTCGACACATCGCAGGAAGACACCGTCTATCCCGCGCTTATATAAACCGTCATCCTAGATGACATTTTTAGCTGCCCTGAGCTTTATAGTGCGCTTCTCCTTTGCGGTTAGGTGCATTGGGCATTCGCCGTAGGTAAGGAAGAAAGCGATGTCGGAGTACCACTCATCACTAGTTGCAACAAATAAAACTAGAGGCAGAGAATCGGGTTCCTCTAGGGGGCTTTGCTCTTTGTCGGTACAGTCCTCTTTTCCTTTAGGATTTTCTGAATCTTTGTTTTCAGCCATTAGCTGACACAGGCCCTTGCCCCTTACCAGCTTGGTTGGTTTAATATCCAGGTCATATTCCTGGACCTTTGCGATCCAATTCCCTCTCAAACTTCCTAACTCCTGCTGAGTTAGAATTGATTTCATCGTCGTGTCAGGGACCAGCACCACCGTATGCGAGTTTAGAATGTAATACCTAAAATTCTTCACTGCTTTGACAACGGCAAAGGCATGCTTTTCCAATTGAGTCATCTTCAACTCGTGAGGCTTGAGGGGAGAACTCATGAATGCAATCGGGGATTCAATGTCTTCGGAATTCTTTTGCATTAAGATTGCAGACACGGTATGTTCCGATGCGTAGCTACACATGATGAAGTCCTTGGAGAAGTCGGGACATACCAGGACTGGTGCACGAGCAACAGAAGCTTTTATTTCTTCAAATGACCTTTTCCCTTCTTCACTCCATCTGAAAGTGGGTGATCCTTTCATCATGTTCAGTATGTGGCGAGTCTTTTCGGCAAAGTCAGGAACAAAACGCCTAAGAAAGTTCACCTTTCCGAAGAAAGAATGAACACCTGTTTTGCTTGTAGGCAGAGTAAGGCTCTGAATAGCCTTAACCCTTTCAATATCTATCTTCGTTCCTTCTTTGCTAACCACATGCCCTAGCAACTTCCCTTCCGTGACTCCAAAAACAGACTTTTTGGGATTTAGGGAAATTCCATGTTCTCGGCACCTGGCCAATACTTGCTCCAAGTGATCACAATGATCACTTCGTTGTTTAGAGAACACGGTTAAGTCATCTAGATAAACTACAATGAATTTTCCCATCATACCTTTAAATGCAAAGTCCATGGCTCGTTGAAAAGTAGCACCTGCATTAGTTAGGCCAAAAGGCACTTGCTGTAGGCAAATGTACCCCAGGGAGTAGTGAATGCTGTTTTGAATTGATCTTCAGGCGAGACTTCAATCTGATTGTAGCCTGAAAAACCATCAAGCATGGACAGCATCTCTGATCCAGTTACTGCTTGCAGAACTTGATCCATTATCGGAAGAGGGTAGTTGTCTTTCAGCGAAGCTTGATTCAAATTTCGAAAGTCTACGCATATGCGTATCTCACCGTTTTTCTTGCGTACTGGCACAATATTCGCCACCCAAGTACTGTGATGGATAGGGAAGATGATTCTCGCATCCAGCATCTTCTGAATTTCGGCCTGGATGGTACCCGAAATCTTAGGATTATAATGCCTTTGTTTCTGGCGAAAGGCTTTGACATCTTCTTTCAGCGGTATGTCATGCTGAACGTCCTTCGGCTTGAAGGACTTTAGATCGGCATAGGACCATGCCAACACATCCATATATTTCTTCAGCAACTTGACAAATTTCCGCTTCTCTTCAGGTGTACAACATTTGCCAATGTTTACAAATTGCGGTTGTGCCTCAGAACCTATATTGACTGGTTCTGTCTCTGGGGATGAGTCAGGACCATCTCGCCTCTTCTTTTTCACAAAACGGTCATGCCTGTCAAACAGGCGCTCCAGAGAAACCAGGCCCTTCGGAATTTTATTTCCTTTGAGCTGACATATGCCGTCTTTCTCCTCTGATTCATGGTTTTGACCGTTGATTGATTCACGGCATGTAGAAGTGGATCCTTCAAAATACAACTCGTCAAAATTTTCTGATTTTTCTAGAAAGGAAATGAGGTGATTATCATCGTTGAATACCTGCCAATGCTGAGAGTTGTCTGGCATGCTCGGGCGGAAAACCACTTCAATGGTGTATTTATTCGTTTTCAAACCCGGGTGTGGGAGCATGAGAGATTCTGAAACGGCCAATGAATCGGCCATGTCATTTTGAGCTCTTGGAATTGCCCCTATCGAAAAGGCATCAAATTCCTCGATGTTGTCCCATACTGCGTTGCGGTAGTGCCTGAGCCTTTCATTTTTCACTTGGTAAATCCTTTTGACCTGATTTACAACTAGCTCAGCATCACCTTGTACCTTTAGATTTTTAATTCCCCTTTCCTTTGTGGCTTGCATATCGAGTAACAAAGATTCATACTCAGCAGTATTGTTAGTATTGAAAAACTGCAACTTGAAAGAAAAAGGAATTACCTCCTCTTCGGGAGATATTAGCACGATTCCGGCGCCACATCCACTAGTCGCGCAACTGCCATCAAACTGCAAGGTCCAGATCTCATTAAGATCCTTTTCTTGAACAAAAATGCCCTTTGTACCCGTCTTGGTAGATAAGAAGTAGTTCCCCATCCCTGATGATTCAAAAAGGATTTGGGCTTTGGGGTCCTCAGAGCTAGTAACCAAGTACTTCTTTTGCGATTCTGGTTCTAAAGTCTGCATCACACCTTTGACGGGTATTCTAGCTTTAGACCAGTCCATGTGAATTTCTCCACCAACTTCGCTGCAAAAGCTTCTTCCCAGCAGAATTCCATAGGCTGCTGGAATGTCAGCAACGAGGACTGTCATTTTCACTCTTTTATCTGGGAAAGCCGCAAAGGCAAATTGCGCGTCTTTGATTTGGCCAACCAAACGGAACTTGTTTGGTAAGAGTGAGGCCCAAAGCATGGGTGACTTTCACCGGCATGACATTATCAGAAGCTCTAGAATCAATTATACAGTTGCTCAACTTATGGCCGTTGATTAGGAGAGAGAGATAGAAAGGTTCTATCTTGCCTGATGCGAATGTTGAAGCAACGTTTATGTGGGATTCAGGAGGAGTGGAAAGGATTCCTTTCGGGGAAACCTGTTTAGATGTAACAACTTGACTCTGAATATATTTAGTTAATCTTACAAGCTGTTCGGGATTTGACTGAAGGTACTCAGCTTCAGACATTTGGATCTTGGTCTTTTTTGCATGATCTATTATATCGAATGCGGCCAAGGGTTGCGTTGGTGAGGGAATGAGTCCTTCATTTCGCAATGGTGGAACAGGGTTACTGATCTTGATAGGAATATGAGGGGGCTGATTCGGAGGAGAGATGGGCGGAAAAGACTCCTTTGCAAAAGACTTAACAGGGAATTGAGTAGGAAGAGGATTACCTCTTCTAACAATGGTTGGAGGCACGTTTGACACGACCTTCTCCTTCTGCACATGGGCAGCAACTTCCGCTTCATTTCCTTGTGAGCGGGTAAAAACAGCGTAGGATTGTCCGCTTGCATAGCCCTGAGTACTCTCTTCTTCATCAGATTCATCCTCATCAAATTCCATGTATCCAATAGTAGAGTCGCCAGTCGGCTCACCGACATCTTGATCATCTTCGTCTTGAGGCGAAGGTTCTTCGTAGTACTGATCTTCCTCTTCAATCTCGGCCAAAGCATTGACTGGAGGAGCTTCAAGCGCCAACCGTGGAGCAGTTGCAGGTAGACACGGTCTTTGTGAAACATTGTTGGGAACGAAACTCCTTCGTGGAACGTCTCGGTATGAAGAACTAGGAGCCTGGGCCAACTGCTTTTTCAATGCGAGCAGATCATTCGCCATCTTTTGGAATGCCGGATCAGACGAAGTAGCAGGCGAGGGATCTGAAGATTTGGACTTTGATGATTCCTTTTTCAACTCCCCAGATATTATCAAATTGTCTTCTATCCGAAATGGCAGCAGCCTGAGCGAGCGGCAGGGTAGCTACTCGCTCTTGGAGGAGCAAGAAGCTGACTTTTGAGCTCATGGCGTTCACGAAGAAACACTTCTGATTCTCTGGTGTTGGAAGCATGGCAGTAGGGACACGGTTGATTAATGCATTGAACCGGGGCAACGAAATCAACGCATAGTCTCATTGGCTTCTTTCTTCAGGTGAGTGATCCGTGATAACAACGCAAATGCATCTTCTGAAGGCTTGTATCTGTCTTCAAAAGCTTCCCGCAAGGTTGCCCAACTGGTGATAGATGCGGCCGGCAAATGCTGAAACCATTCGGCTGCGGGCCCTTGTAGAGTTTCTAGAAAAAGGCGAACCGACACATCTTCGTGAGTCACGTCCAAAATACTGCATGACATAATGAAAGTGGATATGTGGGAATCCGTGCTTTGATTTCCGCTCCTGTCGAATTTAGGAAAATTCTTTCGGTTTCCGTGAGGGAGCGCGTGAACTGGATGTGGCAGTGTGAGAGGACCCATAGCATTTCCCCATGGTACCGCCATTTGAAAGGCTGGAAAAAGCACACGAGCTAGGAGGGTGGTTCCACTGAGCAGCAAGGCACTACAAAGGGATGTAGATGCTCCTTGTAAAAGACTTTTTCTTCGTGGCGGTGAGACACTCCTGGATGACCGGCTAGCTGAGCTTAGCGCTGAAAAACGTGCCGGTGTTACGCTGAAATTGTGCCTTTGAAGCAGATCGAAAGTAGGATCAACTTCTCCACGGGCTCTCCTGCTGCGCGTAAAAGGTTCACTTGCCAGCGTACCTTCCAGATCTGCGATGTTATGGTGCAGATTTAAACTTTATTTTTGGGTGTACTTGCTGATTTTCTGGTTTTTCTGTCAAAAACCAGCAGCATGCACTTTTCTAGATATTTAAAAACTATCCTCTTCGAAAATCCGATTGCGGTTAATGACAAGTAGTAGCGAGGATAAGATGGCAGGGAAGAATAGCAGACTGATTTTCAGATCTGATTTTTACTTTTTCAGAGGGTTTTAAACTTTTTTAGAAAACAGCCAAAACTCAGATCTACGGAAAAATGCTAATTTTGATAAAAATTCAGCGAACTAAAGATCTGTAACTAGGCCCGATCTATGGATCTCAGAAGAAAATTTTCAATTTCGGGCACTTTTGCAAATTTTTGGATTTTCAACAAAAAGTTCAGATTTGCAAACTGGCAGCGATTTTATTATTTTTCTGATTTTATATTATACCACCACCATAGATCTGACAGATCTATTCGATCCCCAGCGGAGTCGCCAAAAACTGTTGGTCTGAAAATCTGTCTCGTGGACAGATCTATGGATAGACGAGCCAACAGTGTGCAGGGCTTAGCCCCTCTTTGAGACAGCAAAGCGAAACTGGTTTATTGCTATTTCTACTAGCAGGAACCTATGCAAGTCTCACAGATTCTACCTTCGGGGGTTGGGATCTCATCCCAGTAGAGTGTTCCATGTTGCGAAAAGAAAGGAATGAAAGAGGGAGAAGAGAAAGAACAGATCTGAAGGGAGAAAAGAAATGAATTCCAAAGCAGAAAGGTCAGAAGATTTATGTTTTTAGTTTGGTAGTAAACAGAGCCAAACCTACTTGCATAAATAAACAAAGCAATACTGATAAACAAATGACGGAAAAGTAGATATGAATCCAACAGATTAAACACATACAGATCTAACGTAAGAAAGATCTAATGTATAACATAGCTATTGAGCACAAAGTTTGAATAATTGTATTACTGTTCTCTTCTGTTACAAGAAAGCTCAAAGTCTTTCTCTCCTCACTTCTATTTCTATCTGAAAGATGTTCACCTTTGAATACAACAAGTATTCCCATATTTATAGAAGATGAGGGAGAGAGAAGGCAAAATGGAGCCAACCACTTATTTACAAAGATATTTACAAAATATCTAAAAGTCATGTTGACTTCGACAACTTGGTGGATGACATCATCCCATGATGCAACATGGATGATGTCATCATTTGTATCAACACATTTTAGACATTTCAAAAAGAAAGTCGGAGAATAGAGAGAAGAAGAAGAAGAAGAAGAAGAAGAAGAAGAAGAAGCTACTCATCATCATCATCCTGCGGCCGAAAAGGGGTTGCCTATTTCTGATGCTACTTAGGAGATGATATGTGGAACTGAGCGCGGTATTCCAAAAACTTGCTAATCATCGGCCCAAATTGATCCTGTGATGGATCCTTGTGCCGTTCACTGATTGCTTCGCAAGTCTCCCGCTCGTCTATGAGCTTTTCTGGGAGTTTGGAATAATCTTTCCCCACCTCGATAAGGAACCCGATGAAGTCCCTACAGGCCAGTAGGTTGTTGATAGATTCAGTGTCGAATGTGACCTCTGGCCCTGTCCCTTGAAAAGCTATCTCCTTGAAAATCTGGATAGTGTCATCAGCTGATCTCAAGGTAAGGGAAGGAGTGAGCAACCCTGGAGTCATGGCGAGAACAAATTTCTCCATTTGATGCATTGCATCCAGGGCCTCTTCCTTTACCTTGTCTATCTTTTCCAGAATGAATTTTAGCTGATTTATCCGATAGTCCAAAGTGGACATAGTTTTGTTGAGGGCCCTTGGATGGCCGAATACTCCGAACTTGACCAGATCTTCGACTGAACAGTCAAACATTTGCTGGAAGGTCTCGTGCTGGAGTCTAGCATGCTCTAACTCTTCTGATATCGGACCCGCTAATGCTTGGAGTTCCTTATTCACCTTTCCGATGTTTAGGTATAAACTGGTATACTTGGCGATTACTCTTTCACTATCCTTGAGGATTTGGCTCCTCCAAGCAGAAACGGCCATACCTTGCTCGCCGATCTTTGAATACTCATTGATCTTCTCCTGACTGAGCAGCTCAGGAGTCTCGGCGGCAGTTGTGGGAGGTGCACTTCCCATCTTCTGTAAGGCTTGAAGCAGGTATTTGTTCTGCTCCTTCAGTAGCCTTTTCTCCTCTTTCGTTTCCTGAAGCTTTTTGCAGAGTGCATCAACTGCAGAAAGAGCTTCCCCCTGGAGACTTTCAGAGGATGTCCCCATTGTGACTTGGGTCACGGTGAAATCTGTCAGAGACAGATCTTCTTTCTCTTTGAGGGGGTTGGGGTATGCTATTTCCATGACTCTCTCACCTGCAGCGCTCTTTGAGAAGCGTGTAACCGGCTTCTGTTTCTTTGCTCCTTTAGCTGGAATGACCGAAAAGTCCATCGGAGCGATGGGGACTTTCCTCTTTTGTTGGCTCAGCTGCTGAGAGATCCAAGCTGGTCCTATAGAAGAAGGACCAGAGACAGAGAGGGAGGCAGTAACGGTAGAGGAGGGGAAAAACGTGGAGACACGCGGCGGCGGCATTGAAAGAATAGCCGAAGAAATGTCCACGGGAGGAAGGGAAACCGCAACTGCAGAAGACATAGGAAGGGAAGGGAGCTCGGAGATGAGGGAAGAAATAGAGGAAGACAAATCAGCGAGGGAGGAGAAGATAGATGAAGAAGCAGGGGAAAGGGTAGAAGAAGGGGTAGAGGACACGACCAAAGGGGTGGTCGTTTGAGTCACTCAAGGAGGGGAAGGAAGAGAAGAAGAAGGGATAGAAGGGACCTCTGAAGTTGTAGCGACGCCGACATCCTTGGTGGATGGGTGTATAGGACTATCCTCTGTCAATTCTTCCTCCAGAGTTATAACCTGTTCTGGCTCTAAGGGAAGAGGACTTTCAGGGGCTTCTTCCTGAATGGTGCTAGTTTCACCTTCTGCACCTTTGCCTTTCAGCTGCTTCTTGGACCTTGGAGGTGTGTTTCCCAACGGGGAAGTTGTGAAATCTACCCCCAGGTAGATTAGCCCGTTCATGCGGTACCAATGCTCTGTTCTCCGCATAGTCTCTTTGACCCTCTCCTCAATTGTTTGAGGAGCCTTGTTCCTGTCAATGGCCGGGAAGGGCCAATTGTCCCCATCTGTGTCATTATACACCTTATCTACTTCATCTTCCGTAGTCTGGAAGCCTTCGGGGACAATGGCCACTCCGTATTGGATGATTTCCACCAATGCCAAGCGAGAGTGATCCTTTCTTCTGAGTTCCGCCTCATGGAGAACGTCAATGTAAATATCCTCAATTTGAGGGACATGGATCAGATCGAGCTTCGCTTTTGGCAGGCAGCTTCTTGGGTCGAAGGTAGGCCTGGCTGGGAAGTCATGCTTCAAGTTGAGTAGCTCGAGCTCTGCGAACATTTCCTTCGCCTTATGGTGGGTGGAGCATGTGTATCGGCCCACTTTGAGGGGGAAAGGAGTTCCACCCTTCTTTCTTTTGAGGCACTTCTCATGGTATGTGACCAGCTGCCTTGACAGTTCTAGTAGAATCAGCTTAGGCCCAACATACCTTGGTAGCCTGGTTGGCTCTCCCAAAAAGTTGGCAGCCCTCAGATAGGTGAACGTGGGAAATTGGGTGAACAGGGCCCCCCATTTCTCTGTGACTGCCACTATGTTTTTGGTCGTCCGGCTATGAGTCATGTTTGGCCTCAGTAGGCAGATGACATGATAGAAGAATGAATCGTTAACTTTTGCGAAATGTTGGATGCTATTCTCCAGCCTCAGCTCTAGGTAGTAATCAAATATCTTGGCCTGAGGCCATACTCCACTTCGGTTCAGCCCCGGATAATCTCTTGCCGACGCTGCAGCGTAGACTACATAGGAGTTCATATGGAACACTCCTGTTGTGGTGAACTGTTGTAGCTGCTCAGAGATGGTGCTGCTTATCATTTCACCCGAGCAAAAGTGCTGATCGGGTAAATTTTTATTCATTGTCTCCAAGTACCGCAGCATCCACTTATGGAAATAGTGGGCATGTGAAAGCCCGAAGACTCTGCTCAGGAAGGTGATAGTATCGCTGAGCTCCTCTGAGAAATCACTTCGGTGGATAGTCTGTGGCCACCGGGTCACCGCCTTCTTGTTTTTTAGGTAGACCTCATTCATCAACTGCATGCACTGGTCTTCGTTGTTTTCCCAGGCCTTGATGCATTCTTGTTGGCTAACAGCCACGAAGTTCCGGTGGTGAGGGATGCCAAGCATTACTTCAAAATGACGAGCAGTGAGGTTTATGACTACCTCGCCCTTGCTATTTTCGACACATCTTGTGTCTTTGTTGTAACATTGGGCAATCACCATCATGAATTCGTTTTTGACAGCGCTGACGGGGATTCCTCCGGCGAAGTGTAGGGCACTGCCTATTAACTTGTCCATCCATGGACTTCTTGTAACTTTCTGAGTCCTAACCCAGAATTCCTCCATGTCAATGTGACCCAATTCTGAGTCTCTGACATCTATACTGCACTCAGCCTGTGATTCGGGCATCCTGACCCTTTGATATTTGTATTTCATCTCTTCTTCTGTCAGCTTAGCCTTTCCTTTTGGTTTGGTGGGTTTCTTGCTTGACGTAGACATGTGTTCTTTCAAACTCAATTGCTGATCTTGGATATATATCAAAAGTTTGGAGAGCGGGTCCACAGGGCGATGAAAACGACGGAGCAGAGGCTGACAAGTCCAGAATGATCACGTGCTTTGCAAAAGAATGAAAATGACGTTGGGCGCGCACGTATATTTATAGAAAAACTGGTCATCAATGCGCCAACCACTTTTGAAATGGCGCATGAAAGTTGCTGTCGACAGGGGAAAGCGTGCGCCCTTTGGCGCACCATATGCATTGTCGACATGAAGTTATGTGCGCCCTTTGGCGCACCAAAACTTTGTGTTATAGATAGATTATGTGCGCCCTTTGGCGCACCGAAAAGTGGAGCAACAAAAGCAATGTCAACAATAAGGCGCATGCGCCTTGGCGCACGCAAAAGGGACTCAACATCCTTTGGCGCACCGAAAGACGTGCTAACATGGAAAACCATGCGCCAAAGGTTTTTAAGTGGGCGCACCAAAACTTTGTGTTGCAAGGAAAATCCATTCGCCCAGCCAAAAAAGGCTCAAAAAGACTAAGTTCGAAAACTAGATTTCCCGGGAAGGGATTTTACAACATTTCGAACGCGAAGGATCCCTAACGAGGGATCGAAACAAAATTTTCGGTATGGTTATCGGTAAAATTGCCCTTGTCAATTTTACGGGATAACAAGATGCAAATCAAAGCATGGTGTAAATTGGAAGATAGTACTTAGTCTTATTTATAGTTTTTCCTTTGAGGAAAATTTGCATCTCGATGCATGTGGAACTAAAAGTACAAAGAAGATTAAGAATTTTTTAATCATGATAAAACTTTGCTAATCACAATTAGTGAATTATCAAGTGATTAGGATGTGAGGAGCCTTGATCAACCGCTTAGGGTCAATTAGGAGGCTAGGACAAGCTTTTGAAGCTTGCTGAGACGTTGTGGAAGGAAGTGGGCTTATTTTGAGTGGTTGGAAGAGGGGTTTAAGCCAATAATAGGGTATGTTGACCAAAACAAGGGTAAAATAGGCTTAAGTAGCTAATAATCGCCAATTGTCTATTTTGAAGAGGATTTTGACTTACGATTCGTCGTAAAGTCGCATCTTGAATTCGAAAGAGGATTAGGCAATCAACAATGTGTTGTTAATTGGCCAAACTGGTAAGAAATGTTAGTTAATTAGCACAAATCACTAATTATAACAGAATTGGAAAGAATGGAGAGTGATTTGTGTGCATTTGACAATAAGATTGCAAAAGTGGAATTTAGGTGTTTACATATTGCCCTTGTATGAGGTGAAGTAAGTGAATTCTCTTCAAATATAGTAGACAAACGTAAACAAGTAAATTTTTGAAGAAAAATTAGTAGAATGAAGGATGCCCCCTCAAGTGTCGATGGGGTGATAAAAGAAGTCGATCGACAATCAAAAATATGATTGAAATGGATAGAAGAAATTGGATAAAATGGGTGTGAAACCTTTGGGTTCTTAGAAGAAATAGGGATAAGGATATGTATAAACATGGTTGTTTATTGCCCTAGGTGATTTGGAAGAAAAAATAGTAGTGGTAAGAAATGATAATGGAGGATATAGAAATTATTAATGGAGAATATAGGACAAGCCCAATCTTTGTATCCAATCCTTTCAATAAACAACTCTGGTTGTATCATTTTTCGCCCCTAGGTCTACATCATTGACCTTTATTGAAATAAACAAAAAGTGTAAGATAACATGAAAATCTAAATTACTAACTTTTGTTCATTACTAAAAATACGTAACTCTATGCAACATATATAATGCATAATGCAATACGAGAAAGTAAAAGGATGTTTAATTCAATGCAACATACATAATGTAATGCAATACGAGAAAGTAAACCAGTTAACCTAATAGAGAAACCAATTACAATTGCACATACTCAAACAAACAACGTTCAAGATAGTTGCACCAATGTTTTTGTTATCAAGCTGCAGTTCCCAAATGTTTGTGTTGTAATGACAAGGGTTAAAAATGGTGCCCCAAGCAAGGATACATGCGAGGGGAATAATGGAGGACACAAGTAGTCCCATGGAAAAAATTTTGTGTGATATGACACAGTCTCTAACAACTCACTGTTGCATGGGAGTACTGACATATACATGCAAGCCCTAGCTTTTGTTAATGGAGGTAGATCACGATGATCCACAAGTCGTTTGAGACCAGAACAAGTAAGAACTTTAGAAATATGTTTTTGTAGAACAAATTTTGATATTTGAGGACAATGCATTTGATACAGGCTTCAATTGTGTGCATGTCATTTACCAATTTTTGAATATTTATAATATTTTTTGATATTTGATGATTATTTGGATTTTTTGCATGATTTTTTAAAAAATTTGAATGATTTTATTGTTTGAAACCAATTTACATGTTTTTTTTGGGTTTTTTGAAACAATTTGAATGTTTTTGATTTTTGAAACATATTTGAATGTTTTTTGAATTTTTTAAACATATTTGAATGTTTTTTATTTTTAGAATTTTTCTAAAGCTATGTCCATAGGAAATGAAGAAACGTGGATGCCCCAGCGACACATATGGGATGTACAAGGGCAGAATGCCATGCGTATGCGCAAGAAAGTGAAGATGTGAAATTGCCCCCAGCGTTAGATGGGAATATTCAAAGGCAAAACTCTTCACACATAGAATTTGGATCAGGGCCAATATAGATAGGTTCAACATGATGATGAACATAACCCAATGACATGCTAGGAAGGAGCAAGGATGCCCCCAGCATAAGCTGGCCAAGAAGCACATGATAGAAAGAAGTGGAAGATTGTTTTTGTGAAGGGGACAAAGGTGCCCGCAAACATGGAAAAAAAGGACAATCTTATACACATGGATGTTCTAAACGAAGTAGAAGAACAATGTGAATGTTGTGAATGTAGCTTAGAAGCCTTGACGATGAAGAAGTGATTAGCCAAAGGCACGAATCGTGAGACAAGATACGGACTAGAGTAAGAGTCTGAACAAGGTCCAAAAAAATACACTTGGTAACATACTAATCATGTTTTCTCATCGAGATATCTAGTGTGTGCACGTGGAAATTTATTACCTCTTGGAGGGAATATTTGATAGACAACAAGTGAAGACACCCTAACCAATGTGTAGGAATGATTTATTTTTCAAAGTTGATTTTTTTTGTAAATGGATTGTGGAAGGAGAGTCGTACATTGCTCCGCTACCAGCCAGACGTCCATAGCCTCCGATGGAGATGCATTTGATTCTAATCACAACATTTCTCTACTGTCAATCAGGTATCCATAGCCCCTAGTAGAGATTATTAGAAATACCCCAAGAGAGAGTTATATATCAATTTGCTTTTGCTTTTAGCTTTGGCTTTTTTATTTGATTGATTTTCTTTTGCTTTCTGAAAACTTATTTCAGCTCTCTTGTTTGACAAGGGGTTAAGAACCACTAATGGCTTGATGGAAGGAGGTGGAAGTGCTTGTGATGATAACATTGGCTAATGTCAACAAATATGTCCAAAATTTCTTCGCAACAAGTTTTTTTAGATGTTGATTGTGATAGGATCTCTATAAGGTCAATCGTTCTTTAATTTACCAAGGTGATAAAAGACCAAGGCCAAATGGATACCATAGAGATAAATGTCGCAAAATGCATGTGTGAATAGGCTAACCAAAATATCACCAAAGGGATGAAAATGGTAGGAAGACTTGCAGAAGAAGAGCAAGAAAGGGAAGAAAGAACATCCATGTGTATGCAATACCTGATTGCAATGTGTGTTCATTTACCTTTGATATTTTTTGAAATGTTTTCTCATTTTCTGTTTGTTTGAAATGTTTTGTATTTTTTGAAAAGGTGGGACTGACAAGGTCACTTGACATGATAAGATCCAACAACAATGTTAGTGATTTCCTTGATAAGGAAGACTAGGCGTGTTTTCTTATCAAGAGTTCATATTATCCCTCGATCTCAATGATCGTGGTGAGCTCATACTCAATAGATGATGTGTTTTATCGTGAAACGTGGATTTTGTATGCGGGAGATTGAGGTCCTTATCCAGAGGTTTCTGCACTTTGCGCCATACTTGATGGGTGTACGTTGATGTGCATTTTGAATCGTGGTTGATTCTGAACTTTAAGATTGTTTAAATTGTTGGGAGCTTTAGAGCTCTTGGAATTTTTAAGCTTAGTTGATGAAGGAATCGTTTGGGTTTCCTATAAGCTATATGTGACTTGTCTAATCCCGAGAAGTGGGAGAAGAAAGTGGATGAATAGAATTGATGTGAGAAATGATGGTGGGCTTGGCCACAATCATTGATAGAAGGACAATGTGATGGATGCAAAGGATACGGTCTAAGAATTGAAGAGGATGGGCTACCAGGAGGTGTCCCATAGACTGAAGATAAAGGACTACTAGGATGTGGCCCTAAGATTGAAGATGAATGGATTTATAGGACTGCGGTATAGAAGGTGTCCTATAGATATAGAAGATGATGGGCTACTAGGAGGTGTCCCATAGACTAATTATGAAGGGCCCAAGGTGTCCCAATATAGAAGATGAGGGACTTCTAGGACTAGTGCCCCCAGTATAGATGAAGAGGGGCTACCTGGAGGTGAGCCACATATAGAAGAAAATGGGCTACTAGGAGGTGAGCCACACATAGATGATGAAGGGATACTTGGAGGTGCCCCACATATAGAAGCAAATGATGGGCTACCAAGTGGTGACCCAAGGTGAGAAGAAAATGGGCTACCAGAAGGTGAGCCACAAATAGATGATGAAGGGCAACTTGGAGGTGCCCCACATATAGAAGCAGATGATGGGCTACCAGGTGGTGACCCAAGGTGAGATTGTGATTGAGGAATCATGCTATGTAAAGAAGGATGTGAAGAAAATATAGGATCTTCCTCAATGGTCTTAGGATCTTCCTTAGTATTCTGACAAAAGGAATCAATTTCTTCTTCCCAATACGCAAGCATATCGAAGTCAAGATTAAATCCTTGATTGTAATCCTCTAGGGGAATGCCATCGTGTGACCCCAGGAATTCTGTGATCATCTCCTCATCTCGAGATGAATCGATCGGTAGGGGTATTTGTTCTTCGACCATAGGAGGTTGATTAGAAGAAATAGGTCCAACTAGTGTGGAAGATTGAGAAGATGATGACTCAAGAGATGAAGTAGATTTGGATCTAGATGTCTTGCGAGTAGAAGAAGATGTAGATTTAGAATTGATTGGTATTGGATTTCCTAGAAGACGACATATTGTACGGGAAACAATGAGGATCACATAGAAACTCAACATATGATTGCGACATAGGAGTCGACTGAGGTGTTTGCGACATGGTATGTGTCGACTTAGATGATTGCGACATGGGAGTCATAATTAGATGATTACGACATGAGATTCGACTTATGAAGATTGCAACATGAGATGTCAATTGTAGAAGATTGTGACATGATGTTGACTTAGATGAATGCAACGTAAATGTTGACTGAGATGATTTTGGGGTCACCTAGATCTTCAACATGAGCAACAAATAATGGAGGTCAACCGTTCAAGACCCAAATGATATGTTTGAGTAGTGACATGAGGCCGCACAGATATTCAAAGGAGGAAGATGTCATTTAGGTGAGTAATAAGGGGATCCTACAAAGAAAGGGAGGACTGTGACTTAAGATTCAAATGAAGTGAATAACTCTAATGAGAATTTTTAGCAGATCCAGTTTGGATCTTCATTTAGAGGAAGAGGTTGGTACTTGAATAGGAGGCAGAGCGAATAAGGGAGGTTGAAACTTTGATTCTTTAATATCAAGTCACCTAGAAGAGGAGGACCAAATAATGGAGGTCCTGCAAAGTAAGGGAAGAACCAAAATAGATGTTTCATTGAGTGAGACTTGAGTTGTACGGATATTCAAAGGAGGAAGATGTCGTTTAGGTGACTGATAAGGGGAGTCCTATGAAGAAAGGGAGGACTGTGACTTAAGATTCAAATGAAGTGAATAACTCTAATGAGAATTTTTAGCAGAAGATCTAAAGAATTAGAATAATAGTTTGGATGAGTGGGAGGTGAATCATAAGAAGAATGAGATGAAGGTGGGAATAATAGTTTGGATCTATGAGTGATGGGAAAGAAGAAGAGTGGGAGTCGAGGATGGACCCAAATAATGAATTTGGATGAGACTTGAGAAGATATTCAAAGGAGGAAGATGTCCAAACCACAAAGAAAGGGAGGACCATTCAAATGAAGTGACTATGAGATGAAGATGTGGGAATAATAATCAGAGGGTACCCCGACCGATGGGTTCTCTGAACAGGTTCTCTAGCATGAAGAACCAAATGAGGCTTAACTCATGATGGGCATCCTTTGATGGGAATGCTGAAACTTTGATTCCTTAGAGTCGTACGTATAAGGAACCTCGCGATAGTTGGTCATTGTTGGTGTTTGTGGGATACAAATGTCTAGACTGAGATAGTGTGATTGAAATCCTTCAATTAGAAGGAAGTCCCTATGTGCGATTTGGGCAGCACAACGGAAACCAACTACACATTTGGCAATGACATGGGCCCTAGGACAAACCAAGCGGCGTAACGACGTCAAATCGTCACAAAGAATACCAAACAATAAATGGTCATGAATCCAAAGGATCAATATGAACTTAAGGACACCAAAGAATAAAGAATGACCTACCCTAACAAGGTAATGCATATGACAAGAGATATCTAAGACAATACAATGACGTATAATACTCAAATTCAGTCACAACCAAAAAGCTATACTCACTATGTTTTTTTCTAGATAGGTTTGAAACCAAATAGTGACAACACAATATCACCAGTTAGGTCAAGTTTGAAACAAACAAGACCTAAATGTTAAGATAATTGTTGACGCAATCCTCTAACAAGGTATACTAAAAACTAGTTTCTAAACACTAATAAATTCTAAGTCTTGTAAAATGGACGATACAAATGTGAGCAACGTAACAACGCTATTTGGACACGTAATCAAAATTTGCAAGAAAGACAAGATTTTAGTATCAAAATGGCATTATAGCGATGATCTAACAAAGTAACCTCAACACTTACAAAACTCAAGACAAAGGCTAGGATGTAAAAACTATGTCTAAGTATAACAAGGAATTATTAAGCGTGCGAGCACGTGTAATGATACAATATAGAGATTTAGGCCAAGTTTCACAATGGAAACAAGACGTAAATATCACAATTGTATGGCTATAATGTGGGCAGCATAACAACTCTAAAGAAGACAATGATGATATCACCTAACTACAAATGATAGTAAGTCTCAAATATGGGTTTTTGAGACAAGAGGGCCTACTAGATCGTGAGTACGTACCATGCACACTTTCAACACTTGCACTTATAGCATTGCAACCTAGTCATGCAAGTAGAATACAAAAGTGGTGGACACATAATATGATCAAGTAGGTATCCACGTATGTATGTTTTTTCATTTTGTCCCAAAATGGGAAATAAGAAAACAAAGGTGTAAACCAAGTGGTGGTGAAAAATACTTGGTGTAACTTTGGCAAAGTTTCTCCTTGTCTTAGGACAAGTGAAAAACTAGGTCAAAGTAACACTAAATAGATTTTGTGATGAAATATCACGTGGTTTCAACTTTAAGAGATTCTTTCACTTGTTTAAAAAACAAGAGTTTGAATCTAACAAAGTTGTCACTTTGTGAGAGCTCTATAGAATATGATGTCAAAAACAAATGGCTCCAAGCCAAAAAGCTTCCTAGGTGGTTCTCTCTCTATGTGTCACAATTTTACTTCTGCAAGCTCGGTTTCCCAAGGTTTCCCAAGGAGTATCCCGAATTTACTTTAACCTTCTTCTAATACAATGAGCAACTAGTGCATTCATTTGTATTATCACTGGGGTCGCAATGGAAATAACTTTGACTCTAATCTCACCAAGGCATACTAATCAATTGCCGGTAGTTGGAGCACTTTCATGTTTCATTCACAAGGTTCCCTCTTGCGTGAACTACTTTAGGGTTCCTAGGACCACCCCGATTGTTGTAGCTTAAGGCTTATGCCAAAGGTGTTATGTCCTAGTTTAAAGCGGATGAGTCGTAGCTCTTAACCGAAACCTGGAAATATAATGTTTTGAATTGTGTGTTGGTGTGTTTTTTATCTTTTGGATTAAGCAATTTGGTTTAGACTCATTGTTGGCAACCTACAACACACGTGAATGTTAGAATTTGGTTTGAAGAGAGCCCTTCTTTCTTTGACAAGTGTTTTACGTCCTTCACACAAATGGTTAGTAGTTCAAAAAGATTCACAATATCATAGAAAGATAACAATGAAAAGGCTTGTAAATCAACTAACTACCATCAAAATTTGCAAAAACAAGGTTTATTCCCAATTAATCCAAGTGCTTCTTAATGAAATAATAAAATTTCTTTTGGTTCCCAAGATCACACTAGGTGCAAGGGAAGAGCATACACAAATTTTAGCCTTGGTTATTTATCAAGTGAAAAAGGCTCTTAAACTAAAAGATCAAGTACATAGCAAAAATGAAAGTTTCTTCCCTTAAGCATAAAAATGAATGATGATTTTTCTTACTTACTCCTAAGATTAGCAAAAAGAAGGTTTAGAGGCGTTTTTTATTCTCAATATTACAAAAATTTCAAGAGAAGAGCATACACAACCCTATTCCAAACTCATACCAAGCACGAAAACAAAATAACCTCATCAAACCCTAAGTTAATGTAAATAGAAAATGACTAGTTGTCTAAAAATGAAAACACTAAATTTTTAAAGAATATTGCTGTAAAATCCCAAATTTGACAAAAACAACATTGCGTAGTTCACCTTTTAATACCTGATCCAGATCGTAAAAAACATAGATTGAAAATTTCGAGGTCGGGAGCAAACGTTACCTTAGTGCACTCCGTGCATATGATAGAGTTATGGGCGCACTCAGTGTAGAGCACAGGCACACCCAGTGAGTGCACATGCATATACTTTGATTGAACATAGGTGCATCCCCAGTCAGAGCATAGGCATAGGTTTTGATGCACAAGCTCTCCTTTGTCAAATTTTTCAAATTTAGTTATGCTCAGAGACCAAAATTCAGTGTTGCATAGGTGCACCCAATAGTGCACATGTGCAGGTTTTGTTGCACAGGCACACCCTTTCCTGTAGATGCTCAAAATCTAAGTTTTGAAGAGAATTTCTTGAAAAAGATCGAAACTTTGGCATTTTGAGGAGATTTTGACAGGGGTTCTCCTCCTTATATCCTACAAAGAACATGAAAACACAAATTCTACTACTAGTCTAGTTGAAACAACTACCTACCTTGAAAATTGATCTGAAAAACTTTGAAAATTACTCTAAAACTTTGAAATTAATCTAAAAATCTCGAGAAACTAATCTAAAAAGCTTGAGAGAACTCTAGAAAGCTTGAAATTAAATTAGAAAACTTGAAATTAATCTAGGAAAATTGAAGCTAAGCTATAAAAATTGAAATGAAAACGTTTAAACTAAGTTAAAAAGCTTTAAAAATTGAATGCAATGGGGTATTGTCCCACCGGACGTACCAAATGAAAGCACCCTAAACTTTTACAATCAAATTGTATGACTAACTAAGGAAGGCTAACACCATTTCCACCTCTAGTCAAGGCTCTAAGTCTATGAATGTAACACTAATGATAGAAGCTTAATAGAATTTTAACTAACATGAACATAATTCAAAATCTAGCTAATCATGCCTACTAATATATTGAAATGCTAAACTAACAAAGACCTAAATATATCTAAGACAGAAATCAAATTGGTATTGTTGCTACTCCAAACAAGGTGAAATGGCCTCTCCAAATGACTACAAGGTCATTTTGGATATCCATCTACTAACCCCATTGAAGACTTTAGGCAAGGATTGAGCTTGGCTATAAATCATATTTCTTATATGAGATGCAAATCAAAACATGGTGTAAAATTGGAAGATAGTATTTAGTCTTATTTATCATTTTTCCTTTGAGGAAAACTTACATCTTGATGCATGCAGGGCTAAAAGTACAAAGAAGATTAAGAATTTCTAATCATGATTAAGTTTTACTAATCACAATTAGTGAATTATCAAGTTATTAGGATGTGAGGAGCCTTAATCAATTGCTTAGGGTTAATTAGGAGGCTAGGACAAGCTTTTGAAGTTTGCTGAGACGTTGTGGAAGGAAGTGGGGTGATTTTGAGTGGTTATAAGAGGGGTTTAAGCCAATAATAGGGTATGTTGACCAAAACAAGGGTAAAATAGGCTTAATTAGCTAATAAATGATAATTGTGTGTTTGGAAGAGGATTGTGTTTTACGATTTATTGTAAAGTGGCATCCTGAATGCGAAAGAAACAACAATGTGTTGTTAATTGGCTGAAATGGTAAGAAACATAATTTAATTAGCGAAAATAACTAATTATAATGAAATTGGTAAGAATGAGAGTGATTTACATGCATTTTGCAATAAGATTGCGAAAGCGGAATTTAGGTGTCTACAATATCCAAGCTAGCAGTTAATAAAAACTTTACAAATTTGGAGGAGTTCACACAAAAAGAGAACATCATGGATGAGTTTCTTATTTCATTATAGCACTAAGAGTTCTTCTCGAATCCATTCAAAGAGCCCATGCAATGAGACCTTTTGACAAACTAAAGAGAGATAATTTTTGAGGTGAAAATCTCGTAATGGGCAAATTTTGATAAGGAGGATTACACGCAAATTATGGTTGAGGAGATAATATCTTTGAGTTGCCATGTCAAGGAACCATCTCGATGGAGATTGCGTAAAGAATACAAGGACCTCCTTTAATCCTAAATGCATGTACCCAAGCCAACAATGAACCAACACCCCATACACTTGGAGAAATTCATATAAGAAAAAGACACCATACATGACTTTTATTATATTATGGCCCAAGGATGTTTAGTCATTTTCATCCGAGGAGGAGGAAAATGAAATTTTGTGAGCCCTTTTTATGGGGTTGAGCACAAGGAGGATGATCCTTCCAAAGGATATGTTATCTTTACTTTAAAAGGCAGGTGTCTAATTAGACATCAAGCCATCTCAAAGCCTAACTCAAAGTTACCGTTGGTCATGCTCATTACAAAGCATGAGGATGAACTTCAACACACCAAATTTTGACTAGTGCACCCTTAGAAGCAAATGACCGATGGAGAGGGGGTGTATTTTTTTAACACGACTAATATTTTGAGGGAAAAGGAACATCAAGCCCCCTTCTTGCTCATGCCACTTACCGTGGGCACCAAAAAGCTCATTACATAGTTGATCATCACCACAAAGGGAAGCTACTTCTCTCAACCAGTCTTTGGATTGGCATAAATTTATTTACATTGTCATATTAGGTTAGGATAGGTTTTCTTTTTTTAGAATAAGTGTTGTTACACGCCTTGCAGTTTTCGCTTTAAAAGTGCATGTGTTTCCCATTTTCATGCATAAATTTTGTTGTGCATTGTTTTGGAGGTTGTTATTTTCAAAGTTCATAACAAAGAAGATGGAATGTTTAAGGGGTCTCTAAAATTTAGATATTTCAATTGTTTTTATGTTGACTTTGGTGAAGGTAATTGTTCCTTCACTTTAATTAATCATTTATCAAACCAGGGTGGTATCCAAATGTTGTATGTTATAGGAAAAAGAGGGAAACACATTTCTAACAATCTTTCTATCTAACTTTGAAGAAACAAACATTTGAAAGATGTTGTAAATCTGAAAATAATTTTAAACTATTTAATCAAATGTATGAGAATAACAAGTGAATTTGAACTATGCTACATAATCTATTAATTTTACAACCTTAACTATAAGAAGACAAATTTAATTTAATATAAAATAATGTTATGTTAAAAATACCAAAAACATCCTTCTCCTTGGGTAAGAGTGATCCTTGCTCTTCCCTTATATCTGGCTTTAAACTTTATTAATAATCAACGACATTGATATGCAATAATTGTAATTGTATTAATCGGCTCACTATTTCTTACAAAAGATAAAAAAATATGAGAGACAAATAATGATTCCTTCAAGTTTACAAAGAGGTGTTTGTAGGATACTCGAAGTCAAATCTTTCAGCCTCTCGAGGATGTAAAATTGTTTACTACACTCATAACAACTTACTATAGCAAAAGTCCTAATAAGACTAGACTATGAATCCAACCTACTAAATGACAAGTGGAGACTACTACTAATATACTACTCCTAAAACAATAAGAACTTAACAACTTAGAATTGACAAGTAGGACTCTGTGTATAAAAGATGGGAGCATGTCCCATTTCTTCTTTCTTACTAACTATTAAATAAATGGCATTTTACTACCATGTGTCCAACCGTTTTAAGCAAATAACTATTCCTCTAGGATCTTTTTGGATTTCCAAATATTATTCAATAACCTCCTAATGCATGCCCAACAGTTGGGAAATTCTTTTGAGTAGTCCAGAGCCCTAGTACTTTAGTATTAAGCTTCCATATTTTTGTTCAAAGCTCCTAGGTAGAAATCCAAAGTTGTTATGCATTAGTTCAAAGTTGTAATAATATAGTATGAAGCTCTTAGATAGAATTCCAAAGAAGATCCTGAAAGCTTCTTCTATAGGCCTAAAAATATGTCAGGAAAGTTATATCTGAATAATTATCTAAGTTTGTAATTGATTCTTCGAGTTTGGCCAAATAGTGCTCTTTCAGTTGAGGAATATAGACTTGATCTCTGAAAGTTATGATTAGCTTGTTGGGTGCAGGAAAATCACGTCTCATCATGAGACATGCACTTGCTAAATATCTTTAAGTTATTTAACTTTTTCAACCCAAATTTCTTGATTTGTCAAGGTGGAGTTAAAAGCTCAAAGTTGAACCTCTCTCATGAAGAAGTTCATCGAGAACTTGATATCTTACCTAAGTATAAATCTATGCATAAATAATTCATAAAATAGATTCTTTAATTTTCATTATTAGTTGTATATGCTTCCATAAATCCTTTGTCATCAATAAATCATTTGGTAGATGGTGAGACAATCTAAATACCAAATACTATGTGATAAAAAATACCAAAAACATCCTTCTCCTTAGGTGAGAGTTCCCTTTGCTCTTCCTTTAAATTTGGATTTAAACTTTAGCAACAATCACCAACATCGATATGCAACAGTTGTAATTGTATTAATTGGTTCATGATTTCTTACAAAAGATAAAAAATCTAGGAGATTGATAATGATTCCTTCAATTTTACAATGAGGTGTTTATAGGATATACTCGAAGTCAAATCTTTTAGCCTCCCATGGATGCAAAATTGTTTCCTGCATTCACGACAACTTACTATAGCAAAATTCCTAATAGAATTAGACTATGAATCCAACCTACCGAATGACAAGTGAATACTACTACTAATATAAAACTCCTAAAACAATAAGAACTTAGCAACTTAGAATTAACAACTAGGACTCTCTACATAAATTATGGGAAACTGTCTCATTTCTTTTTCTTACTAACTACTAAATAAATGGCATTTTACTACCATGTGTCTAGCCATTCAAGAAAATAACTAATCCTCTAGGATATCTATGGACTATGAAATATTCTCCAATAACCTCCTGACACGTGCCTGGAAGTTGGGAAACTATTTTGAGTAGTCCAAAGCCCTAGTGTTTTAGTCTCAAGCTTCCACGTTTTTGTTGAAATCTCTTAGGCGAAAGTCCAAAGTTGTTATGTATTAGTTCAGAGTTACAACAATATAGTTTGAAGCTCTTTCTTTGGCCAAAATTGTGGGCCTCAATCATCTCATTATTCCTTTATCACTCTTTAATCTCGATCATTGCCCTATTTTTCATAACAAACCATCTACTTCACAAGAATTATTAGAGGTTAGGAGATAAATAGAGGACTAGGCCTTGTGAAGTTAATTAACCATATATACCTTATACTTAAACCCTAAAACAATTAAAAAGTCTTTCAAACATGACTAAGTTCATTCAAAACTTACTCAAAATGAGGAATTATACTTCAAAAAGATGAGACGATTTCAGTTTCATCACTCCCACAAACTTAGGATTTTGCAGGACCTTCTACAAACTCCTTTTCTTTCTTAAATCCATTGCTTCAATTATTTTACTACAATCCCAAAGTATATAAACTCCATGTTTTATCACTCTGGCTTATAACCTTTCTATTTTATGACCCAATTTTTGAGGCAGATTGTTCATCCCATGTGTTACAAACTAGTGTTGGTGCTCAGAGTAAAGGTGGCATGTAATGCATCCTAATCCACTCATATTGAAGTGTTCTGATTATTGCGACAAACAATTTAACTCTTTTGAAAGCCTACCTTAATTTATTAGGGAAGAACACTTCCCTTTTTGAGCTCATTTGGAATATCATGCCATCTTCTTCTATAGGCCCAAAAAATTGTTAGGAAAGTTATATCAATATATTTATCAAAGTTTGTAATTGATTCTTCGAGTCTAGCTAAATAGTGATTTTTTATTGAGGAATATTAACTTGATCTCTTAAAGTTATAATTAGTTTGTTGGGTGTAGGAAAATCACGTCTCATCATGATACCTGCACTTGTTTGGATATCATTAAATTCCTTTTCAACATAGATTTATTGATTTGTCAATGTGGAGTTAAAAGCTCACAATTGAACCTCTCATGTGAAGAAATTAATCAAGAACTTGGTATCTTTCATAAGTATGAATCTATGATAAATAATTCATAAAATAGATTCTTTAAATTTGTATTATCGGTTGCATATGCTAAACCATGATTCCTTCGTCATTTGATAAATCATGTAGTAGATGGCGAGACAATCTAAAAAGTTGTCATTTAAGAGCTTGTTCCCTGAGGAACATATTATATATGTTAAAAGGTTTTTTACATGTGAGCAGGGCTTCACCTATTTGGAAAACTACAATGAGCTTGCCCTCTAGAATTGTATTATCCTCTAACTTCTTAACTTCTATCTCTAATTCTTTGTTTTTAGCTTCCACATTTACAAGTTCATAACATTTATACATCTAAGAAAGAATACCTTTATAATCATTATGGGGAAAGGAAATTTGGTTTAAATTTCCTTATCGAATGATTTCTTATGTGAGCCATTGACTAATTTTTTTATCATACTTCCCTTGGCCTTTGTATTTTCTCGTTAGAATGTATATACACCATTTTGAAAGATTTGGTAAATTGACTAAATTGCCTTTCCTTTATCCCTAATTTCAAATATAAAACTTGATTATATTTTTCTTAAACTTTGTTTTTGACATTCCCTAACTTTTTTTCTAGTTCAGTCATTCTATTTTTGAAATTTTTAGATTTCTCTTTTTCACCTTCAAGCTTTGAATCATTACATATTTTAAATTCAAAAGTTAAGTCAATCTTTCAATTTCTTTGTTTTGTAATTGTAAAGAAAAATCGGCCGAAGACAAGGCCATTGCCTAAATAGTTTGCATGTCCTCTTTATTAGATGAGCTTGGAGCTTCTTCTTACTATCATGAAGATAGAAAATAAGTCTCCTTGGCTTATTATAGAGGGGATTTTTCTTTGTCAAATTCTTGAGGCCTTAGATGAGATTACTTTGTATATTCCTCTATAGGGATGGTGGTAGATGGCATGTCGATCAAATCTTTAGTTCTCCCCTATTTATGATTTTTGTATGAGGGTTCTTGTGACAAAAAGGTCATAGGTTGCCCCAAATCTTGAAGAGTCTGTGTCATTATTCAATCTTCCTCATATTCATCATATTTTATTAGTACTATCCTCCTTTTCTATCTCCTTTAAGGAGAGATCTTGATTCTTGGAGGGGGTGATTGTTCTTTTGGAGGTTACTTTGAATCCAAGTCGAAGGTCACAAAAATTGGTTTTTTAGCTTTATACTAGGTTTTCACTTTCCTTTATTCTTTTCATTTGGCCTTCCTTTTATGGTAAGAGGATTTAATGGACGGTTTTGAATTTGTCTCACCCATCTTAAATTTATTTAGGAACATCTGCCATGTCATTTCTCCTTTCTGTTACTGTAAGAAATGGTGTTTACAAATTAGATGTATTAATTTTTGGTGCTTCAAAGGTCCTCATTTATCATTAAATTTTTTTTCGATGGATTGCAAAGAGGTGCTTTAAAATTTAGGTATATTGCTTTGTAATTTAGGGTACTATCCCCCATGATGAAGGTGATTCAAAATTCTCATGGCAGGGCCAACCACTGTATGATATTGACCCTCACATGTAAAGTATTTCATTACCTATTCGCTACAAACTTTCAAGAATTGAGAAAGTTATTTGTAATGACCACTTTACTTTACCACTACTATATTGACATAATTTTAGGGATGTCTCACCTTGGACTTGGAAGTTTTCAATCAGGTCACTATAGGGAACTATGGAGTTAGAAAATTACCCCTTACATTCACAATTCCAAATATTGCGCTTATAATAGGGATGCTTACCTTAATTTTTGTCTTTTAAACTTAGGAGTTACCCTCTTTCAAAGTATGAACAAATTTTTCCACCATGTCTTTCTCAAAACCTTCAAACTTTTGTAAAAATTGTAAGCATCATGTATCTCTAAAGACTTGAGTGGAGGTCTCATATTGCATGAGGTTATCAACATTATCTGGCTCGAATTGATTTTTCAGACCCATTTCTTCATACTAGTTTAGAGGTAAATAACTATATTTTTCTAAGATGGAACATAATTGGAAAAATTTGAATCCAAAATGGAAAGTGAGATGACACATGTTTTGGAAACCATGTGGGGTTGATATAATAAATGCACCATAATTCCCCGTGCTTACATTGAATTCAACATTAAATTCTCCATACATACTTATCCCTCAAACATGTAGATGAAACCTCTCGCTCGTTGATGCTTATTCATAAGATTTGGGTTGTCACTTAAGCCTCTATCCACATGGGAATTATAACTACCTTTTTTGGAGATTTAGTTATGAAAAGTACCTAATAATGATTAAAAGGGACTTTTTAGACTGTCAGAAAGAATAAGATATAAAACACATAGCTTAATGTTCTTCTTGTTGAAAAGTGTCTTGTTGCTCTTGTAGAAGAAGAAAAACATTTGTCAACAAGTCTTCACAAGCTTTTTTTTATAACATTTTTTTGAAAGTGGTTGTATACACCTAATTTTTCACTTTTCATCTTTCGTACATGTTACTAACAATTTCCTTTGTGTAGATAAGTGTCACTAATGAATTTATTTCTTGAGCAGATGCCATAAGGGGCCCATCAGGAATGGGGAATGATTATTCAAGTAATCATCGCAGGTTAAAGACTATACACAAAGAGAGTGTCGCTATTTGGTCCCGAACTTAGTTGTCATTATCCATTTATGTATCTTACACATTGCACACCCGACATCTTGCTTACATCTTGTCATCTAACATTTTGTTCATCCATGATCTATGACACTTATTTTTGCTTTGCATGACACATTACCTCACATCATCATCCCTGGTCGATGCTATCACCTGTGGGCAATGGTGTCGGTGTCATTTTTTCCTTAACTGACACCATCATCCATGGGCGATGGCGTCATATATACCTGTCACATCTTGACATTTATGAAGGAAGGAAGCCCAAATCTTAGGAACTATACCTACTCTGCTCTCTTGCGCCAAATTTGCATTTGATCGTTTTGCTCTTAGTTTACCTTACACTTGGCTTGAATTGGATTTGACACTCTTCTTCTTGGTTGGCTTACTTGCATAATCAGGTCATCTATAATGAGTCTAGGACAAGAGCAGTAGATTGCGACTACCATACATTGAAGAAGAAGTATGTATATCCTGACAGAAGTGCCTATACAGAGAGAATCATTTCAGAGGTTCTGAATATCAAACCAATAAGCTTGCCTGTAGCAGATGTGGGGGCAGCATTAGTGTATCTCCAGTTGAAACCAAAAATGGAGAATAACAAATATGTGGAAGGTGAGTTCACACTTCTAGCACCACCAAAGGGAAAGCATACAGTGGAGAACATCCCAACACCTAAGCCCACAGAGCCAATTGAAGTGCAGGATGAGGAAGAGGAGGAACGCGAAGATAGTGGTGGTTTAGAGCATAGGGGTAGGAGACATCCTACAAGTCAGGGTGAAGTTGAGTGTGTCATTACCCCACCTCAGCCACAAGAGGGGGACAAAGAGTACTTAAATTCAGTCCAAGGTTAAAAGGGTATTCAGGAGAACAAGGACCCAAGGTGCTACCCCAACCACTGTGTGCAAATTACCCCGACTCTCCCCACAGAAGGAGGCTACTGCACAGACGAGGAAGATAGAGTTAAATGAGGAAGCGGAGGAGTTAGAGGAAAGCTCCCCTACACTTCCAGAGGACAAAGAAGAATAGGGCAAGGCATCAAAGGAGAAGGAAGAAGAAGGGAAAAGATGAGAGGAGACAACTGCAGAAGGTGTTCAGGACATGGAGACGGAAGTCCCAAATTTGGAGGCTAGAGTTCCTAAGCAGCAAAGGTATAGAAGGACAAGTGGGGAGCACATTCCACCATCTATAAGGTATGCAGAGGATGCAGGAAAAATTTTCTGCACCCACTTCCAGAGCATGATAGCGCAAAAGGAATTATTTGGTTGGGAGTTAATGGATGAAGATATGGTGATAATGTGCACTAGAAAGAAACTATCGTGGTCGATGCACACCCACATGGATGAGCTTGATTTTGATGTGTGTGAAGAGTCATGCATTTCGAGATGACTGAAAAAGGCACCTCAAGCTAGACACATGACAGTAAAGCCTATTGTCATGTCATATGAACAAGTCAGCAATGCACTGGTGAAAGTTTCTACTGAAGTGGCTAGAAGAAACATGGACAAATATACCACAATCAAAGCACTGTGCGAAGAGTTGAAGACAAAGAACGAAGAGATAGCGTGTTTGAAACATGAGAAGGATTTTGTACAAAAGAAGAACGAGGTGTTCATAAACATCGCAGAGGAGATTGGGGACAAGGTAATCAAAGAAAGGCCACACTTGGAGGCCAAGGTACCACAAACATTTCCTTCAACGATACACTATGTGGGAAAGTTGGTGGACTTGGTGCTCGAAGATGAAACTCTGCGTATGCAAGTGTAAAAAGATGAGAAAAAGATGTCGAATGAGAGAAAACATTTGTGATGAGAAAAAGTACATCTTATGAGGGTTTGTTGCAAGCATTACAAGAAATATTAAAGAAAACAGATCAGGATTTAAATGTATGCACAGCTCCAGAGGTGCTCATCAACATCAAGACCTCACAAGAGAATAATGAGGTCCAGAAAGTAATGAAAGATGAGACACTGGGCCGCGTAGAATGGTTGTCATTGGTTAAACAAAAGTGCAAGGCCCTGGCAGCAGCACAAGAGCTGCACAAGACTCGGCTGGAAGAATTTGGAAAGTTGATTGCATAGAAGATGGACCTTTTGGAAGGTAGAATGACATCCATGTCCAGTGTTGTGTTGGTTTTGCAAAATGAGAAAGGATAAATTGCGAGGGATGAGTTGGAATCTATTGCTGTGGATAGCCCAGAGAAAGCAAAACATGCACTCACTGAATGGCAAGTTTTAGAGGCCGAAATAAAAGAGGAGTATCTAGAGCTTATACAACAAACTAATGTAGAGGAGGTTTCCTAAATAAACCTCATAAAAATTCTTTATTTGTCTACATTCTTTCATTCTTAATTTTTCCATTCTTCTATTTTTTCCTTCAATTTTTGGAGGTACCCATAGTCTAGACGACAATGAGATTAGTGTGGGGTAATGTTGATCAAAGAATACTTGTCTAAAACCACACAAGGAATCTATGTGGGATATAAGGCCCAGAACCAAGGGTGCGGAAGGACAGGAAGGACCCGCGTGTGGAAGGTAAGTTCAGATTTCAGGACTTAGCCAATTTTGGGCATGAGGATCTATTTTTGGAAGATGGCATGTGGACCATACCAATGATGCAAAGACACGTGCACCATGCATTGTCTATATTTGGAGACAAGCTAAGAATAGAAATGACACTTCAGTTAACTGCAACAGGACTATAGATAGTGCACTGGCATGTGTGGTTATGATTATAAACGACATGTGGCTAATATTATCATGCGACCTATTTCTGGAATAGATAAGCGGTGAAGGGCAAGTCCCCACCTTATATATATGATGTTAGGTGCATAGTAGAGAGCGGTGTATGTATGATTTTGGATGTATGAATGTGTGTATCGAATCCATACGCGCACTGATATAGATTGGTAATACTATAAGAAGCTTCTCTATTTACTAATAGATGGAAGATATTGGTTGAATCTAAGTGTCATTCTATGTATTTGAGTAGTGCGTATTAATGGTAAAATTACGATTATTGTTTAAGCTTGTTCTTTCATAGATCTGAGGATAGCATGCATTGTAGAATAATGGAATAGTTATACTCTATATGTTATTTCCTTCATCATGTTAACCTCATGTTACAACAACCCTAAAGAGGGACCTGGTACCTTTGTGTGCTTCGGGTGAGTGCTCAGTCTAAGCTGAGTGATGTGCCAGCGTGACTAGGGTGTTATCTGGTAAATTCTAGGTTGCATCACAAACATTTCCTCTTCCTCATGTAATGATGCATTGTGCATGTTATTGAAGTAATAAACATTGTGTTCAGTGACTAATCACTAGTCCTTTCATCATTCTAACTACTTCATTATGCCTTTCTCGTGTATGCAGGTATATTGTGCAACTTCAAGTTTCCATTGCAAGTATTTGGGAGTTTTGTGCTTATCTAGGAGTGAAGTTTTGTATGCGGATGAGTTGTGATGCTTATTCATCCTTCTCATTTTCATATTTCTTCACTAGAAAACTAAAAACTTGTCTAGTAGTATAGGTTTTATTTCTTGCAAATATCTCTCCCTAAATCCCATGAAAATGTTAGTATAGGTCTAGTTAACTATTTGTATTGCATTAGAAGTAGTGGTGTGTTTAGTTTAGGAAGAGGAGGTCAACCTTCTCCGGAGGTTCACCTTAAGCCGCAAGTCCCACAGCTTGCAAGGTGATCCCATGTTACCCAATCACGTCAAATGCCCTATCCATCACTTGGCAATTCGGAGGGTGCAGTGATTTAGTGATAACAATGTGCATTTTGATGTTTGGAATAAATATACAATGTGTGTTTGTTACATAACTACAAAATAGTTGGATGATATGACTAATTATGCTCTACTAGAGAACTAACTACTAAGTGTGCAATAAAGTAGATACATGAGCATCCAATCTCATGAGCAATCCTACACAACACAAAAACATTAAGAGTTAGTAAATAGATGCTTGCACAATGTCACACCAATCCCAAATGTGTCATGTAGAAAATAAAATCCTTAACCAATTATTGTGAAATTTGTGAAATCCTACCAAGCTGCAAAGGATTACCGAAACACACAACATTATCCCACTCATGTAAAATAACAAAAACACACAACTTTCCCCATACCGCACAACATTTACCTTACATTTGTAGTAAAAAAAAATTACACAAAGATTTTTACATTGTTCCTGACTACTGGGTTGTATAATACCTTTGTGTAACATTATAAAACATGAAACACTATCTTATATAGTAATTTTGTGCACACCTTGTATGAATTTTTGATGCTTAATGACACCATAATATAATTCCACATCACGAGTCACTATCAAAGTCGTGAAATCCTTTCATTCTTACAGGGCTACTCCCATCTATTTTAATGATGAGATATGTGTTTAACAAGATCTCGAGTCAACATTGATGTATTTAAAGGAAGATAATAGTAGTTCTTGATCCATCCATCATGGGCATCGAACATCAAAATGATTTGATTGAGCTCGATCCAATGGAGGAAAACTTCCAGAAAATATCAATGGTCATTTAACGTGATCTGGGGAATATTTTGTAAGGTATATTTAGTTACAAGAGGTGTATTTATTCTCTCACCAAATATTCTATGAATTTTATATATATAATGGGGTGTAAGATTATTATCAAGTTATAAATCGAGGAACCAAATGACTATCCATTTGGGAGGTTCAAACATATAGTTCTACATAAGCTTTACAAAGTTTAAAAAATTAAGATAGGTCTAGAATTGGAACTTCTAAAATATTTTTTACAAAGTTTTCATAAGAATTTCATTAGAGTATATTATTATTGTTCATAAGTCAATAATATTTCCTTGCATTAATATAAAAAGATTTTCTTATTTCTTGTGAAGTTGTGCATGAGATCTTTCTTTAGTGATGTCTAACTCGTATATAGGTCACATGGTATAAGGAGTCCCTTCGTTGGGAACCTTGATCATGATTGCACTAAAACTCCAAAAATATATCTCCAACTAATAACTTGAGATAATTTAAGCCCAACCCTACTCCAGTGTGAATCTAGATAAAACCAAAGCAAATAGCTTAAGACCTCTTATAGCCTAGTGTGAACTCACCAACACTTTTTATCGTGTCTCGTGGATTTAGAGCTAATCCTTTGCCAGGTAGAGAAAAAAAAATTGTAACCTTATTGTAACCTTTTAATCTTGTGTATGTCACAATCTATTTATGATCTCTAGATAAAATAAGTTGTCTATATGTCCACCTTTTGTGATGAGGGATAATCTTTCATATCACTCATCTCAAAAGAAAAGTGTTATGTGTACCATGTGTACCATGGGTGAAATAAATTAAGGTGTAGATACCCAAATTTTGTACAAGCCTTGCTTACACAATATTTTTTATGTGACTTTTACATATACATTTTAATTCTGAACTAGACACTTATTTGAACATTTGGTGTTAGTATTTTACTCTCTTGTTTACTTTATTGAGTCACACAATCTTATGTTTCTTCTCTGTCTCAAATTTTTAGACTATGACGTGGGTTCCTAACTTATCTAATTCACTTTTGCACTTATTTACATGCTTAGGATAGTGATAGTAGACTCAGACTATTCAAATTATTGGTAGGGTCAATAGTTGATAGTAGTGTCCTGGCGTAATTTTCACTCTTTTCTTGGGTTGGGAACTCTTGCTGTCTATTTCATCAATATTTTTTTGTCTCATGGAGTTGGCATTTTTGTGCTAATAGATCCATAGTTAAAATATGATATTACTATATGTAAAAAAACCTCAAAGGCATTCTAGAGACAAGCACTCACTATATATACAAAACCACTAAACATATTTTAGGGGAAATAGTCACTGTGCATATAAAACCCTTATGGAATTTTAGGTACAAGTGTTTACCTAGAAATAGGAGAACCTAATAGATTTGTAATGTTTATATGTGTTTGAACACATTGTTAAAATTTCGAAGTGAATAAATACAATCATGTATGTCATCTACATGTTTGTATTGAATGAGGGCTTAAGAAAAATTACATCTAGACTTGCATTCATATGATTTGGTACATACACACATAGGAGGGAGAACTACATATAAATTGATTCCTCTTTGGATTATTGGTAATATGCATTGGTCATCACATTACAGGAGTGTGGTGAGGTTGTCCAATTGAAATGGGTATCCCTTTTATACATATTTCTTGATTAATGTGTCTTGTCGAGACTATAAAGGAAGAGAATTCACTTTAGTGGTTTATGTATGTTGGGTTTCATATTTCCACTTGGAATGAAACCACAATCAAGGGACAAGCAATTCCCCCCTCTTAAATGGAAGAGTTTCCCTTATTGAAAGCAAGGGAAAAACCTATGTACAAATACACAATCTTTCATTCAATGGTGGTTTCCCAATATCTTGAAAAAAAATTTATGCCGGGAAATTTATGATTACATGAGGATAGAAGACCTGAAGAGAGGAGGGAGGCAAAAGAAGAAAATACTTTTAAGGGACAAGAGATGACAGAGAAAACCCTTATATATATTAAGAAAATGAGATATAGAGTAGAACCATTCACGTTTATAATAGGCACAATCCGCAGACTTAAATTTATTGAGATTTTATAAACTAGAACACAAAGTTTATAAGCATGCAAGGATTAGATGATTCGCAGATTAGAGCAAGAAGGAAAGAGGAAAAAAAAGGAAAAAGGGGAAAACCCTTATATTGATTTCTTCATATTTGAAAGTTATAGTTTAAGAATATCAAAATTCCAACCCCAACAATATTGGCATAGAGAAGCCGTTTAATAGTTTCCAAGAATGGTTACATCGGTTACAAAAAATGATGAAAAGTTATTTGAAAAACTGGTGTCTTAATTCCTCTAATGCCTCCAGCCGTTTCCAGGTCTGGACAGCAAAACCAGACGCATTGAATCGTAGCCATCCACCCTACCTTTGAAAATTTTAAGATTCAAACCGTCCATGTTGGGAGAGACTCAAACTGAAATAGGCCTAAGGACGCCTTGAATTTCTATTCAGGCTTAATATTTGACTTTCTTCCTTTTGTTTGGCAGGGTCGTATATCTAACCCTAAACACATGGCAAGTTAGCGCTCACTTAGAACCTACTTCTAGATTTTTACCTTTGAAGTTGTGCCAGGATGACACATGGAGGCATCCTTTGGTTTTTTTATACTTAGCCAATTCAGGCCTGTTTCCATGTTTGAATTATGTTGACCCCTAGACAAATGGAGAGTCTGGCGCTCATTTAAGTTTCTACCTTGGAAACGCCTCCTAAAATTACGCCAAGCTGAATGCGTGGCTCCTTCCACCTAGTCCTGGACTTTTCAATGACCAACTCTGTCCCTACATTGACTCCAACCACATGGCGAACTGGCACTCATTTAGAGATTATCGGCCTTTTGGTTTTACTTCTAAAATCATGTCTTTGAGGCATGTGGAGGCTTCTGGTGACCCGCTCATTCTTAGTCAATTTAAATAACCGGATCTGTCCCTTTTTGGACCTAGGACAGGTGGAGGATTGGTGCTCATTTGAGTTTGCACTTTGGATATGCCTCCTAAAATCGTGTCGATCTGACGCGGGGCTCCTTTCGTCGTGTTTAGATTGTTCAATGGCCAACTTTTTCCCACCATTGACTTTGACCACATGGCAACCTGACACTCATTTGAAAACCGTCCTTTTGGTTTCACTTTTGAAATTACATCATTGAGGCACATGGAGGGATTTTCCGACCTACCCATACTTAGTCAATTTTAGCGATCGGCTTTCTCCCTTTTGGACCTAGGACACGTGGAGGATTGGCGCAAGTTTGAGAGTTTCCCCTGGCTTTGACCCTTGAAGTTACGTCGATGAGGCACATGGCGTCGTCCACTGAACCTTCTATACTTATCTGATTTGGGCTTGTTTTGTCTTGATTTCTGACATAGGACATGTGGAAAACCTGTGCGTTTATTTGAAGACTGTCCCCCTGGGCCCTACCCTTGAGAGTTGTGTCAGTTTGGACACATAGATGATTATCCGTTATTGCTTGAAACATGGCCATGTCACATCCAATTAGAGATATCCACATACTACCCATGGATGTTGGGGGTAAAACATTGACGAGGAGGATACACCTGTTATTCCCAACTACGAGAAGAAATAAACAAGAGGAGGAAAATTCCACCCGTATGCCCAAATTTCTAATTGATCTCTATGGAATAGAAAACAACAAACAATACCTGGCTAGATGTGATCCAGTAATCCATGGTACTGAGTCAAAAATTGTGAAATTTGACTTCAGAAAGAGGGGAATTTTGAGGATGACAAAAATAGCTGGCTCTTTCTAGGGATGACTTGATAGAGGAACTAGGAAAGATCAAAAACCACAGGAAAACTCAAGGAAAGCAGACTAGTGCCTTATCCATTGGGTAAATAGAGTCAAAGGAAAAAACCAATACAGAAATACAACACACAATAAGGAACAAGAAAGGAAACAAGCCAAAACTAGGAAAGACCCGAAACAAAACACAAATGAACAGCCAAAAACCAAAACACTATACACAATATATATAAGGAATGCCTAGTCACCTAGGACATAAACAACTCATAAAAATCCAGAGACATGTTGAGAAAAATAAGTACCTTTGTGGAACACCATGGTGAAAGTATGAGGCACCCGTGAATTGAAGATGAGCAGTTGGGCGTACCAAAATATCATGGGAACACTGTGTGGCTTAAAAATAAAAATTGAGGAAAGAAGACCATCAAGATAATGATACTCCATATCAAAAACATTCAATCCTTGTGAAGAAATGAATATCTTCCTAAGGCTCATCTTCTGTGAATGAATAGTGTCATACAAAAACTTATACGACCCTTGACTGTCTTCATACTAATTTATGCACATCACCAAAATCTGATAGCTAGACCCATTAGAAAATCCAATCCCAATAGTGTCAATTCCCTATTTCGATGGAATGATGTTAGCATATGAATGAAGATTGCAATTATCACCATGGTACATCTCATGAGAAACATTAACTTCCATTGAATTTATCCTTGTAACCTTCTTCAAGAGGAATTTGGAGAAAGGTACAGGATGATTTACCATTAGGTGTAATCTTTGACCATGTTTTTGAAAAACATACCTGCTATTTTTGTAAAATCAGCACTTGATTCTAGAATATCATGACTCTTGGATATAATATGTGCTATGTACCTTGGGATATGATATTATATTTTATATGGGTTGATGGAGATGCTAACATGTGCCACATGTCCCCTTAGTTAGTTATATGGGCTCACATAGGAATTAGTTATATTGGGTAATGAGTCGGCCTACATTGGGATTAGGTGTTACCCATCCTATTTAAAGGATGTGAGTATCATTATGAGGGGGTCATGCATGCATGAGTTGATTCTTCTACTTGGTAGAGGTATATTGGAGGTGTCCCCCTCGAAGTGGATTCCCATCTTGGGAGATTGTGGAGTTACTCCTTCCTTAAGGAGCATTGTATGGTGTTGCCCTACCTTAAGGGTATTATTCTGAATATAATTGCATATTAGGGCATCTTGGCCCCCCATATATCTTGTGTTGTGTTATCTTCTATTTTATTGATCTATTATATGCAAATTTCTTATCAAGTGGTATCAGAGCAAGGTTTGGCAGGAAAAATTATAGACGAATCATCAGGTCAAATATTGGCCAAAGGAGTAAGTTTGTGAAATCCTAATTTTTGTGCATGATGGATATACCAATTTTGTATGGCAATGGGGAAATTAATGCAAAAAAATGGTGGATATAATTTCAACAAATGTATTTTAAAGAATGTTTGGTATGGGTTAGTTTTTATCTTCATCTTGGTGGGAAAGCACGACATTGGTATTCTTATTTGGATATAGATCTATTGGATGTGGGATTGGGAGGAAATGAAAGATATTTTCTGAGCTAAATGGGAAACAAAAAAGAAACATATTTTTTTTTGAAGAAGAAGAAGAAAATGTTGTTGATGAAGTTATTACACATGATAGTGCATTTCTAAAGAAGGGCGTTCAATATTTCAGTTTGAAGGGTGTATTCAAAGAAAAAAGGTAATTGTTTCCATAAACCCTAGCAGCAAATATAACTTCATCAATACGGATGCATCTCAAAATCTACATGTGCAAGCAAAGCATATCAATGAATCTCAAATGGATGGTAAGCAGATTCAAGTTTTTGAAGATTTAAAGCTCTCTATGGATAAATATGTTTTACATTCAGATTTTTATGTTTTAAATATGAATGGTATGGATATTGTTCTTGGATATCCTTGGTTAAAGACATTGGGAACAATTAATCTTAATGTGCAAAAGAAATTCATGAAATTTTGGTACAAGCGAAAGAAAATTACATTACAAGATATCACACTTAGAAGGAAAAAAATTAATATAAATGAGGATCATGAAGAGGAATCTGAAGATGATGAAGAAAGGAGTAAGGATCATTCAAAAGGAGAGGTTGCAGAAAAAGATGAAAAAGAAAAAAATAATTCATCTACTCAAGAGAAAAATAAATAGCAAACAAGGTGGAAGAGAAAAATAAAGAAAAGGTTGATAAGGTTGAGGATACCAAGGTTGCACCATATAGACATCCACATCATCATGAGAGGGAAAAATCATGGAGTTACGTTAGGCCACATAAGGGTAGAAATCTATATAAATATGCAGGGAATTGGAGGAGCAATAATCAGGGATATACACAGAATCAATGGAGCAAGAATTGTATGACATGGAATCACAAGACTAATTAGTCATAGATATGCATGGATACTGAGGAATATCACATATGAAAAAGGATGGAATTAGATGAGTCCAATGGAATATGGAATCAGGTTTGGAGCTGCATCACCCACTAGGATCTCATATGGGTGGTTGGATGATTGAGCATGGCAACAAGTGTGCAATAATTTAAAGCGCACTCATTATATGGCTTCTTCTTATGTTTCCGGGATGAAACATGTCAAAGAGGGAGGAAATGATATGTACCTTGGGATATGATATTATAATTTATATGGGTTGATGGAGATGTCGAAATGTGCCACACATCCCCTTCGTTAGTTATATGGGCTCACATAGGAATTAGTTATATTGGGTAATGAGTCGGCCTACATTGGGATTAGGTGTTACCCATCCTATTTAAAGGATGTGAATCATTATGAGGAGGTCATGTATGCATGAGTTGATTCTTCTACTTGGTGGAGGTATATTGGAGGTGTCCCCCTCGAAGTGAATTCCCATCTTGGGAGATTGTGGAGTTACTCCTTCCTTAAGGATCATTGTATGTTGTTTCCCTACCTTGAGGGTATTATTCAGAATATATTGCATATTAGGGCATCTTGGCCCCCTATATATCTTGTTTTGTGTTATCTTCTGCAATTTATTGATTTATTATATGAAAAGTTATTATCAAGCTGCATTGCTGATTTGTCTTCATGATTAGCAGGGAATTGAAATGTTGTCATACTAAGTAAAGATTAATCAACAACAATCATCCTCTTCCTTTTGTTTGCATTCCGAAGGGTGAGATGAGACAATACTATCATAGTTGTGAAGCAGAGATTCCAGGCATGGCTCTCCATTTTCTATTTGTTTCGAAGGACTGTAAAAAGGCTCATGTGTGCCCATCTCATCCATAGATATAATAGGGGAACTAGTGATCTCATTAATCTCTTTTCCTTTAGGTACAGGAACTTGCTCATCTTTGAGAGAACTTAAAACAACAAGAGAATGGTCTACAATGATCTCCATCTTAGTGCATTGAAATTCTTCAATCATAGGAGAGACAGGAATCTTGTCCATTTTGGTATGATGAACATCCACTTCCACCAGCATAGGAGCACTTTTTTTCAAAACAAGAACATTTAGTCTTAATACATGACATATCTTCTACAGACTCTATTTCAGGTTGAAAGAAAGCCTCAAGTTGTTTGTCTTCTTCATTATTTGAAGGAATATTAAATTGACATGCATCAAGTGAAGCAATAAGAAGACATTCATTGGTGGAATGTGAGACAATGCTAAGGAATGAATAACAAATGATGTGGAGAATCGTCATGAGTAGTTTCTAGAACTTGAATTTTTTCCTCTTTGTTACAAGGTGTCTCAAATTCGTTGACCCAGTGTTCTTCAGCTTGTATTACCTTCTCACGTGCCTGGAGTTACCCACATTGTCTTTGTACTTCTCCCATGAACTATATGGAATCTGAAGGTTACAACAATGTTGGCAAAAACAATCTTGGACATATACCCCCGTAGAAGTTTTGTAGAAACTGAGACTATTCTGGAATGACTGGAGCTTGAAAACTTTTAATAGGGAGATCTCCATCATCATCCTCATCACTATCACTGTCACTCATTGGTGATGAGGGCCAAAAAGTGTTTTTCATTTCCTAGATCAATAGGATAAACAAGACAGGAGTTTCATTCCCTATCAGTCTTTTTCCCACTTGTATATCTTAAAGTCGCTAGACCAAAAATGATCTTTAAGTTGTTCCTTTAGAAAGGGATCAATTTGAAATGAAATCCCCAATAGGAATCACCAAAAACTGTTGGGCTTCAGATTTGCACTTGGAATTAAACCACAATCAGGGGAAAAGCAAGTCCCTCCTCTTTAATTGGAGAGGTTCACTTATTGAAAGTAGGGGAAAAACCTATGTACAAATCCACAATATTCCATTCAATGGTGGTTTCCCAATATCTTGAAATGTATTCTATGCTTGGAATTTTATCAATACACATGAGGATAGAAGATTTGAAGAGAGGAGGGAGGCAGAAGAAGACAATACTTTCAGGGAAAAGAGATGACAGATAAAATCATTATATGTATTGAGAAAATGAGATATAGAGTAAAACCATTCACTTTTATAATAGGGACAATCTGCAGACTCAAAGTTCTTGAGATTGTATAAACTAGAACACAAAGTTTCTAAGCATGCAAGGATTAGATGATTCATAGATCAGAGTAAGAAGGAAAGAGGAAATCAAAAGAAAAAAGGGAAAACCCTTGTATTGATTTCTCCAGATTTTAAATTACAATTTAAGAATATCCAAAATTCCAACCACAACAATAACATAGAGAAGCTGTTAAATAGTTTCCAAGAACAGTTACATCAGTTATAAAAATTATGAAAAATGATTCGAGAAACTGGTGTATGAGTTCCTCTAATGCCTGTGGCCATTTCCAGGTCTAGACAGTAGAAAATAGAACGCATTGAATCGTAGCCGTCCACCTTGCCTTTGCAAACTTTAAGTGCAAACCATTCACATGGGAGAGACTCAAACAGAAACGGGCCTGAGGATGCCTTGACTTTATATTCAGGATTAATATTCAACTTTCTCCCCTTTTTTTTAGCAGGGCCATATATCTAACCCTGGACATGTGGTGAAACTAGTGCTCACTTGGAACATGCCTTCTAGATTTTTTGCCTTTGAAGTTACGTTAAACTGACATATGGAAGCATCTACTAGTTCTTTTATACTTAGTTGATTTGGGCTTGTTTCCATATTTGACTTATGTTGACCCTTAAACACGTGGAAAGCTGGCACTCATTTAAGTTTCCACCTTAGAAATACGCCTCCTAAAATTGCGTCCAAGCAGATGCATGGCTCCTTCTGCCTAGTCCTGGAATTTTCAAATGGCCAACTCTATCTCTCCATTGACTCCGACCACATGGCGGGAAGACACTCATTTAGAGATTAGCCCTTTTGTTTCACTTCCGAAATTACGCCGTTGAGCATGTGGAGGCTTCCCACCGACCTGCTCATACTTAGTCAATTTAAATAACCGGCTCTGTCCCTTTTTGGACCTGGGACACGTGGAGGACTGGCACTCATTTGACTTTCCGCTTTGGATATGCCTCCTGAAATTGTGTCGAACTGATGCATGGCTCCTTCTGCTGGCTTAGACTTTTCAACGGCCAACTCTATCCCTCCATTGAATTTGACCATGTGGTGAGCTGGCGCTCATTTGAAAACCGGCCTTTTGGTTTCACTTCCGAAATTACATCTTTGAGGCACTTGGAGGCCTCCGCCAACCCGCTTATACTTATTCAATTTTAACGATCAGTGCTTTCTCTTTTAGACTTGGGACACGTGGGGGACTGGCACAAATTTGAGAACTACCCCTAGCTTCGACCCTTGAAGTTACGCCGATGATGCACGTGGTGCCATCCGCTGAACCTTCCATACTTAGCCGATTTGGGCTTATTCTGTCTTCATTTTGGACTTGGGACACATGGAAAGCCTACACTTATTTGAGGACTGGCCCCTGGGCCCTACCCTTGGAGTTGCATTGTTTGGATGCGTGGAGGCTTCCGCTGTTTCTTGAAACATGGCCATACCGCATCCAATCAGAGATGTCCATGTACTACCCATGGATGTTGGAGCAAAAATTAATGGGCAAGATATGCCTGTCATTCTCGACTGCGGGAAGAAAATAAAAAAAAGGGGAAAAACTCCACCGTTATGCCTGACTTTCAAATTGTTTTCCAAGGAATAGAAAATTGCAAACAATACCAGGCTCGACGCGATCCAATACTCCAAGGTACTGACTCAAATTTTTCAAAACTTGACTTCAAAAAGAGGGGAATTTTGAGGATGACAACAATGTACAACATGAAAAATATATAAAGTAGTACATAGAAATATGTGAATTTGAATATGTGTATATGGTATTGGGGAGTTTGAGCTCACAAATGCTTCAGTAAAATCAGAAAAGGTCAATTATGATAAACGTCTACATTTTTTGGTTGTGTCCTTGTGCTTTGATACTTCTACGAGTTTTTCTCCATTTAATGTTGTACACTTTCTTACCACATAACTCCTTTACAAATACATTAACAATCTAAATGAGTGAATTGTCCAATCAATGTAAAGTGTCTCATTTTATGGTGTGTATCAACTCGCTCTTCATATTATTGTGCTTGATTATGTTCAAGTTTTATAATTTGAATAATCTCACATGTTTGTAACATATATATCCCTTAAGAACAAAATAATAAAACATTTTTACATATTTTATTCTTGATCTAACACTAACCTAGGATTTTTCCTGTAAGGTCTCAATTTTTTTCTTAAGGTTTATATGTTTTCCCTTATAATAGGATTAGGTCTTGTGATATTGGCCATTATCCTTATAATGTTTATATTCTTGTCCTTTCATAAATATCCTTCGAATCCTAGTGTATATGATGGATCATACCATATAATTCTTGTTGTATACACATTTCATTCCCTATACATAGACAAATGAAAGTACAAATGGCCATATAGAAGATAATGAAACAAATTATGCAAGTGATTAACTGAAAGTGATTAGTATGATAATTAAAATGAATAAGAACTAAGTTAAACCAATCCTTTAATTACACGAAAATAAACTAGTTATCCTTCTCTTCCTTTTTATTCTCCTAATGATCACAAGGTAGAGTGTGTACATAGTAAAATGAAATAAATGCATGCATCTCTTGATATTATTAAGACAATGAATGAACATGATCAATGTTGTTTAGATAAACTACAAGAATGGATATAAAATATATGTTAGTTCTCATCTTATCAATGTTGTGTTTATGCCTCATATTTTTATAGTTAGTAATTTGATTACCATGTCTCATGATTCATGTGTTGATGTTCAGAAACAATTCAATGATAGTCATGTTTCTAGTTATAATGAATTTATTAATCCTGTGTTTGAAATAGATTGTGAAATAAAACCTATGAATGTACCTTCCCACTCCATAAATATTTCCTTTAGACATGTGATTGCAGACACAAAATCACGCACTTGGGTAGATTTCTAGGTCCTAAAAAGCATGCTAGCATTTACATGATTCCTAATAAAGAAAACTAGTAATTGACAGCTCCCCTTAGCATGTTTCTTTGTCATTTTTACTTTTATTGACTTCATAGATTTGTTACTCTTGTCGGCATTTGACTATTTTATCTTTCAATGGCTTCGTACACTAGCACCCAGTTCAAACAGTAGCACCAGGCGCTCCTGTCCTCCTGGGTGCTCGTATACCTCTTTATCTTTTTCATACCCCTTTTGGGCCCCTTTTGCTTCTTAATTGAATTTTATTACCTTGGGTCAGCCTTTCAGTTGTCAATTACAAAATTCAAAGAAGGGAATCATATAAATATATAAGTATGTTTTCAAAATGAGGGACCAAGCATTAATCATTACTATTACCACCTAATCTTGCATTCAAAAGGCACCAAAAGCACTCCAAAGCATCCATCTAACATCCATTCAAGGGACAAGGGTTACATACTTTGCATACACAACATAGGAATGGTAAGTTTATTCTATTCCATCCACACATTTTGCATCATTGGGCAAGTCTAGCCCATTATCTAGTGCATCTTGCACGAGGCCTTCCCGGGGCATAATTTCTACACGCACTAATAAGAACTACATGGAATCTGAGATGTAGTGCAATGCTCGATCATAAGTTCAATATTTGGGTGGCTATGAGGGTCAGTCTGACTCCCCATTCTGTATTTTCCTGTTTAGGTTTGATGCAGTTTATGGGCTTGGGTAGGTGAACTTATCTTTTACAGGTTACAGGTACCTTCAGAAATCAAAGAGTGACTATCAAGTGATCAACAGAGAACACCAGCAAAACCCTAACGACACTACAAAAATAAAATTCTAAGCTCATGTGTAGTCATGGGCGCCCAATTCTAGTCTCCACCGCCCATGCGCCCCTATCCTCCCATGGGTGTTTATGTCTGGCATTGCTCGTAGATTCCAAATTTTACATTGACCAGTGACGACTTTGTTTACTTCCTGTTTAATTTTCACATGTGGCCAGATCACTTCTTGTTCATTCAAAAATCAATTAAGTCTTCTTATCCTCCTTCTTTTCTCAGGGTTTTATATTTTACATGCTTTATTACTTGTGTCTTTACTATATCTTAGCATTTGAATATCATACATTACAGTAGTTTCTCTATAATGCGATTTAATTCATATTTTTATTAAATTAGTGATATCATGTATGCATATAATAAATGACCTCCAAAAGTGAGTTGATGCATTATCCCTGTAATCTATAACATCTAATGCTTGGTTTAATCACAATGTTATACAATAACAACCTAAGTACATATAATACTTAAATATAATTATTCGTGAGGCTTTTTCGTGCTCAATTTCCACTTATTTTATCAATGTGAAGATCCTCATACCCACCTTGCACACTTTGCATCTTCTATTTGAAATCGCGTGTATGATGGAAATTTGTTATTAAAAACTTTTGTATACATTTAAAATATATGTCATGGATTAGTTTTATACCCTACATAGCGGATCGATTTCCTCTTCCCTAAGGTTAAAAGAATTTTCTTATCTCAATTCAATGTTAATAAGGGACTTAAATTAACATTTGAACATATCCAAACCCTTCAACGAGGTCATGAGGAAGTCATAGATGATTATATGTTAAGGTCCAAAGATACTTACATCCCTTGATATATCACCAACTTAGAGAAGTAATTTATCTTTCTAAGCAAAAGTATTTTACCCCAACTTAGGTAAAAAGGCCCTTTATCATGCTTACAAATCTTTTGATTGAATTTTTCATGACATTATTTATGATTAGATTGATCTTTTGCATTCTGATACTCTTTATTTTGAAACCAAAAATGCTCTAGGGTTAACAACCTCATGCCTCCAAGGTTATTTTTCATCTAAGAATGAGCCTGCGTGTAGGGAGAGTACTAAGGAAACAAGTTTTCACAAGCCCCATGCCTTATATTATCAAACAACCTAAATTTTTTGAAGACTCGAAGACAGGCCATGTTCTATCTTATGAATTAACTTAACGAGCATTTAATTGTGTTACCTTTTATCATGAATTTCCAAGCACGTCATTTAACACAAGTGGGGGAACACATTTTTTAGCTATCATCGAATGAATAAACATGAAGATGATAATAGTTCTACCTTACAGTAAAAAAATAAAGATTCATAGATACAGTGTAACTATATTTAATCAACCTAATAAAAAATTATTATATGTAACTCATCTAACTTCACCTATTTCATAACTTAAGCAATTCAATGTATCCAATGCAACTTCCAAGAGGTGCACATTGCAAGATCAACATAGAAGGAACCATTGACCAGTCAATATTTTATAGAAGTTGAACATAGGCACATGATTGTTATCAATGATAAGATATAACATAATACATATATGATGGACTATCTTAGAGAATTACGACATGATATAAACGAGTTACAACATACAATCACCCATGAGGGGTCATTAGGGAATATCAAACTTTGAGTTTCTTTTAGGCCTAAGATAGTATTGTAGAAATTAATCTGATCTAATACAAAGAATCCATGAAATAGCTACACAGAAAATAATTGAAATCAATAACTCTATATTATATTTTCATTAATTCACTATTTCAATACACTCCATTATATAGGAGATGTAAAATAACAATCCTTACAACAACATTTGTCTTCATATACAAACCATACACCCATATGGTTTCAACCTCTCACCAATATAATAATAAACAATACTAATTGTTTATTATTCTAACTTACTAACTTACCACATACTAACCACATTTTACATTTACTATTTACATTTACATAGTAAATGTACTTTCACTAATTTATCATAATAATAATTACACATGTAATTATTATTCACCCATACAAATGGAGCACTAATATATATTTCCTAACATTCCCCCCCTTAGTGCGAACATGGGAAAACCTGCTTTGTACTGCAACGTGCCGCTACGTAGCATGCTCATGATCTGGATGGTTTCAAGGACAATACCAACAACCTCTGGATGGTTTTCCAAGTGGTTAACCAACAACCACACAACAGATGGTTTTTGAGGACAGTACCAACAACCTCTGGATAGTTTTTATGGATAACTAACAACCACGATATCATGATGATGCAGTAGTATCAACAACTCTCATCACTATCTCACTGCAGGGAATAACATAGGAAATTCTACTGAAATCTGTTGCTCGTACATACATAGAGAAAGCTGACATACTGGAAATGGAACATTGGAATGATGTTCCCCCCCTCAATGTGAAATTTCTACTTATTCAATCACGAACACTGTAAACAGGAACACTGATACTGGAACTCTGAAAAATATGACAAGAAGCACACGACACAAGCTGAAAGCAAATACACCACAAAATGTCACCAAACCATCTGTGCGGCCCCGTCGTTGGCGACTGACGAGAGGTCGCTGAATGACCTCCAACCTCCATTTGCCTCCATCCTCTAGTTTCATGCTCAAAACAAGAAGTCTTCAGAGCCACTGTCTTCGTTTACTTGTTCTTCCTCATAATCAGATTCATCGTCTATGCCCATATTTGCTTCTTCCATTTTGATTGTTCCATTTAGAAGATCACGAGCTCGTTTTTTACAAAATGGAGTTTTATGCCCCTTTCTCTTGCAGTAAAAACATTCAATTTCCTCCTTATTTTTGGAGAAATTCTTGTACTTCTTTTTTAGGTACAATGCAGTTTCTTCTTCTACATCTTCTTTAGTTCTTTTCTCTTCAGCTAGGAGAGCTGAAATCATGCCCTCTAATGATTGAGAAGACATTTGTCCTAGAGTAAAGACAACATTATTGTACTTGGATGGCAAACTGTTTAATAATATGGCTTTTGCATCTTCATCATCAACAGGAGCTTTAACTTCTGCAAGTTGTCTTTGATTCTCTGATTTCTTCAAAAAAACAGTAGTGATCAATGTGCTGTATAGTAAATTGCACGTTTCTCCCAAACTGTGAACTGGGTTTTGCCGAAATTTCTACTGTAGCTTCCTGTATAACAGATCGTTCCACACGCAAAATTTTGGAGAAACCCAGATCGCGAAACAAAATTTACGAGATCATCTTCGAGACAGATTTAACCTGCTCTGGTACCAAATGTAGAAATTAATCTGATCTAATACAAAGAATCCATGAAATAGCTACACAGAAAATAATTGAAATCAATAACTCTATATTATATTTTCATTAATTCACTATTTCAATACACTCCATTATATAGGAGATGTAAAATAACAATCCTTACAACAACATTTGTCTTCATATACAACCATACACCCATATGGTTTCAACCTCTCACCAATATAATAATAAAACAATACTAATTGTTTTATTATTCTAACTTACTAACTTACCACATACTAACCACATTTTACATTTACTATTTACATTTACATAGTAAATGTACTTTCACTAATTTATCATAATAATAATTACACATGTAATTATTATTCACCCATACAAATGGAGCACTAATATATATTTCCTAACAAGTATAAACATAATTTTTTATAGTGCCTACGATTATACAGCTCAATGCTTATTTTTAAAATCATGGTTAGAAAAAATGGAAGCAATATCAAAAAAATAATGTCTCATTCAATTTCCAAGGATATTCAATCACACTTCAAATAGATGAGACATATTTTAAACATGAGGAAAACATCCAATCTTTGGTAAAGCTATATTTTGAAGTGCATAATGGTGGGTACTAAAACAATAGGAATACATGTAACAATAAGAAAATGACAAACATTAGCAAATACAAAGTATCTCTACTATACATAAGGAAAAATAAAAACAAAAAATCCCCTTTTATGGATCAAACATAAATAAAGAAACCATCTCGAGAGGATCCAAGATAATTATCTAGTAGAAGTGAACCAATACTACTCACGAGAATTCAATGTCAAACATATCTACAGCTACTTCACATACTTATGAGTTAGATCGATTAATTAAACTAATAAACAAGCAAATAATAGTTACTTAAATTTTTTATTTGGTGCACGTAATTTGCCAAAGTGGTTCATCTCATTCATTGTTATTGAATTTGATTAATTCATCAGATACTCTAAATGGAGACACGCATTGATCTTTAACGATGTATCTTCCAAATAAAATATTATCCATACAATAAAAAATCACATGATTTGTAAGATAAATAAGAACCTTCACATTGAATAATATTTTGATACATACATGAGTAAAACTACAAATAAAAAATACAAGTAGAAATAAATATACATCAATGAAAAAACTATATAATCCACCACATGATGAAATATATCTAAATAAAATCTCATAAGCATCAAGGTACCAAGTCAGCTATCATGTGTCTGATTATCCATATAAAAAACATGAATTGGATATCCAAATCATATAATGTTTGACGTCATTAGTACAACATATACACATATTAAGAATCAAGTACAAGATCTCAATACAAAGAGCCACTCAATAATCATAACATACTTGGCCACATCCTCAACAACTACATCAACCTCAATATCGTGTTCTCCACTTCTAAGAATGTAGAAGTAGATGGCCCATTATCACCATGGTGGGATTTAGAATGAGACATATTAAAAGGAACGATAACCAGATCGTACCAAGCCAAGAACTCAGATGTTAATCAAACACCACGATCAATAAGATGAAAGCAATTCACCAGAATAAATTTACATAAAATTTTGCAAACAAATGAGCAACAATATCATATATTATTATGGAACTTAGTGAAATACAATGAGAATGGGTCTTGCTTATATAGGCGAGGAATTAAAATCTAAGAACCAATCAAGGTCATAGATTAAGCCCTAAATCAACGAAATAACTAGTCGTCAAAGAACTAGTCAAGACCATAGATTTAGGAAAGACCTAGTCATCAAAGATCTAGTCAATACCATATATCAAGGAAAGAAATAGTCATCAAATATCTATTCAATACCATAGATCAAGGAAAGAACTATACCTAACAACTAGATAATATCTTCCTAATATCTAAATAAGATAAAAGAAATATCCACACACATAAGTGGGCGAGGATAAATACAATAAAGGTAAATAAATTACCTAGGTGGACATGAGCTAAGGTAAATACCTACTCTAACACCTATTATGTCTCTCATATCATCAATCACAATTAGTTTGTCTAGTACTGCAACATCCACACTTAATAGCTTCATATGGTCATCTCACTGTCTAGTTGCAAAAAAATATACGATGGTGGCATGGGCTATCAAATAAAAAAAAAATGTTCCTCAAAAATATAATTCATACTCTCTTAGAGCTCACATTAAATGACAACACCTAGAATCCATTAAGTCAAAATATGTATAGATCCCTCTCTAATAAGGGTTTAATAGTTATTTCTTCTATTTGTATGCCTACATATTGAGCCACCCTAAAAAAAGTATTAGATATATCACATAAAATTAGCTCAAATTAAGTATTGAATAAAATGGGATTATGATGTTTCCCAATGTTATTCCAATGAATAAAGTAGGTTAAATCCTTCCAGATCTAAATCTAAATCTGCAAACAAAGCATGTGCTAATCAGGGAAGGAATTGTGAAAGCAACCCAGGGGGATGAAGGGACGGGATGAGTACTATTTTACAATTTTATGGTGCGCATAAGATTGTGATTGATATGGGTGTAATGTGTAAAGAAAAGTGAGATGATGTGGGTATAATGTGCATTGAAGATGTAAATGGGTAGGTGGAGTGATTAAATGTATAGAGGGATGTGATAATATTTAATGTGAGTGGGTGAGGATGAGTAAATATATGACATGTCTTAAATCAACCTTATTTTATGGTATTTTATATTTTTACATGTGTTTTGTTGGAATATTTGATTTTTAGGGATTATTTTTATTTTATATTGTTTTTGTAATTCTCTATTAGGAGACCTTATGCGCAAGGTGCATTTTGAATATCTACATTTTGCCACTTTTTGTATTGTGTGGTGCATCAAGTAGGCTATAACACAAAAAATGAAGATAAGATGAGGGTTGTCCAACCCTATGACAATTTTTAGTACAAACACATTCTTATATGGTTGAATGGATAAACATGAACCTAGAAATGCAATCAATGGGCCACTTCATCCTAAATTTATAAAGGGATCGATAGATTGATTTTGTAAGGCAAAAAATATTTGGTTAATTGACTAAGATAGATTATTATTGAGTGTTATAAGACTAATGAGAAGGGTTTGGTGTAGTGTCCCCCCTCAAATGCTAGTTTTTGAGCCACAATATGCCCTAGCATAGTGTGGGATGAAAATAGACAATTGATAAATGATAGAAAATGAACCTTTGGTAAAGGCATGATTATCGCAAGTGAGTATATTGTTGCCCCAACCATATGAAAATATGATAAGTGATATATTCAAGAGTTGATGTGAGTTAAAAGGTGTGAGATGAATGTTTCCCTATCCTAAAATTGATGAGAAATGATGATAAGTTAGTTTGGATGAGAAGCGGTGTGAATGAAAAAATGGTACAAAAGATAGTAAATGCTCATGGATGTTTATTTTAAGTCAAATGGAATTATAATGTTCAAGTGACATGTATGTAATGTCAAAGTGCAATAGTTATGTATGTGTATGATAATGTTTGGAAATAAGGATGTTAGTGCATGTGTTGAGATGAAATGCACACATTATAAGACACGAACTTAACACATCATGTGGCAATGAACTAGTGTCGTTTGTTATTGAGATCTAGTGTATGCATGTGAAATTTAATTGTTACTTGAAGTGAAGGCTTGTAACATAGTAAGTGAAAACATAAGCCAATGTGTAGATGTGATTAACATTGGTGATTGGTGAGTGATGGTATGGAAGGAAATTGTAATTCGTGCATTGTTTTTCTTCCAGTCAAGCATCCATAGCCTTGACAGAGATATATTTGATTCTAGTCACAACATTTCTTGATTCCTAGCCAAGCATTCATAACTCGATAGAGATACTAGAAAGACCCTAGAGAGAGAAATTTTGATATTGATGTTTTTGAATTTTGCTAATGATTTGTGTGTTTGTTATTTTTTACATTTTTATAAGATATTCATCTCTCTCGACTATTTCAAAGGGGTTTTAACACCTTTAGTGTATTTATGGAGGTAGTAGAATTGATTTGTGGAGAAAAAATTGGCAAGCATCGATAAATAATTTCCCTCAGCCTTCACAAAAAAAATTTAAGTGTGTTATAAGTGTGTGGATATCTAGGAGGATAATCATTCTTGAATCCACTTGTTAACGAGAGACCAAGTTAAAACAAATGGACTAGATATTTTTGACTCACAAAACATGATGACAAGTTGGTCAAGAGTTCACTAGAAGCTCTAAAACAAACCATGATGTGGAATATGAATGAACTATAAGTGAAGGATGTATTGTTGAATAAAGATTTGGAATGAAATATGAATGAATGGAGTAGTAGTGATGGAATAAGATCCATTAGCAAGAGTTATTTTCTTGCATTTTTTTGGAGATATGTTTGTTTTGGATTTTGAAATATGTTTAGTTGTGTGATAATTTGCATTTTTTGGTTGTGTCAATGATGATAGATTGTGATGATAAGAGAATAAAGATACATTTCAAATCCAGGATAGATGAGGAATACAATGATTTACTCCATGGGAAGAGCAAGATAATGAAGGAAAATGAAAGTATCCCTAGTTCATAGGGACCAGATGAATGAGATACATTATATAGAGAATAAGTCAGTAGATGAGGTAGATAATTAGATTGGATTATATGGTTGTGAAGAACATTTAAGCAAGAAAGTCAAATAGAAGCTAGAGGATGGTTGTGAGTGTAGAATGTGATTATAGGGATGGAGTGTTGAGTTTTGGAGCTCAATTACTTCAGATTAGCATGCAATGTAAAATTTGTTGGAAAACACAGTAACCATCATCGGTTAGGAGGGACCGGCATCGATCACCTAGGACTGGCATCGGTCAGGCAAGGAGGAACCGACATCGGTTAGGGAGAACCGACATTGATTACCTGTGCGAGGATGTTTTAATTAACTCTCGGGAATTAGATTTATTTTTAGCATTAAAGTATATCTATTGATTGTAATTGCATGGCAAAGTGCCCTAAGTCTATAAACGACTATATAAGCATGAAAGCTAGGGTTTAGAAGTAAGTATTAACAAGAATTAAGAAGAACTTGCAAAAGTTGGTGAGAGAGAGAATTCTTGGTGATGAAGCAAAAGCTTGAGAGAAATAAAGTATTGTACATCTGAGAGGTGTGGAATGATTGTAAATCTTCAATTGTATATCTTGTCAAAGCTTTGGATAATAGATTGGCTTGTTTCTTGGTGAACGTAGCCCACACTGGGTGAACCACGTTAAATCTGGTGTTGATTTATATCTCTTGTTTTATATATTTCTTCTAGTAGAATATTCACTTTTATTTGCATGTATGCTTAGATCTGATATATTGTCTGTACAACTGGTGTGCTAACCCCAACAACTAGTATTAGAGCTTTTTTTGAGGGTTTTGTGTGTTGAAAATTTACTCACAGAGGGTTTTATAATTGAGTGGGAGCTACAACAATGGAAGAAGAAAACAAATACAAGGTAGAGAAATTTGACAGCCGAAATTATCAATTATGGAAGATGCAGATTGAGGATTATCTGTATCAAAGATATTTGTATTTACCGTTGGATGAGAAGTCTAGACCTATGAAGATGATTGATGAAGAATGGAAGATTCTTGACAGAAAGGCTTTGGGATCTATAATATTGAGCCTGGTAGCATCCGTGGCTTCCAATATTATAGAAGTGACTTCTACGGTAGGGTTAATGAAATCTCTTGCTAATTTATATGAAAAACCTAGTGCTTCAAATAAATTTTATTTGATGAAGAAACTATTTAGTTCTAAGATGCATGAAGGTGGATCTGCATCTAGTCATTTGAATGATTTCATATCTATTGTAAATCAGTTAAAATCGGTTGATATACCATTTGATGATGAAGTGAAAGCACTTTTATTCTTATGTTCTTTGCCTGATAGTTGGGATAACCTGGTAATGGTTGTTAGTAATACAACATCTGCTAATAATATTTTGAAGTTTGATGATGTGGTTAGTATAATCTTGAATGAAAAAATTCACAGGAAGAGTACAAAGGAATCATCATCTGGGAATGCTTTGAATGTAGAAAATCAGGGGCATGCAGAAGGAGAGATCCAAGAATAAGAGTAATGGGAAATCAAAGTCAAGGGATAGCATATCTAAATCCAGAAGTAAGGGAATTACTTGTTGGAAATGTGGAAAGAAAGGACATACAAAGAAAGATTGTTGGTCAAAGGACAAAGAGAACCAACAACCAGACAAAGGTAAATAAGCAAATCTTGCTACATCAGAGGTAATGCAAGATGCTCTTATTCTTTCTTTAGATAATAGAATTGAATCATGGGTTTTAGATTCAGGAGCTTCTTTCCATGCAACCCCTAATAAGGGTTATTTCATAAATTATGTCCAGGGCAATTTTGGGCATGTTTATTTGGGTGATGAAGAACCATGCAGTATTACTGGTAAAGGGGAAGTTCATCTAAAATTGTAGAATGGAAATACATGGGTATTGAAAGATGTGAGGCATGTGCCAAGCCTCACGAGGAATCTTATTTCTGCATGGCAACTAGGTGAATCTGGTTGCATGGTTACTTTTACAAGAGACTCTTGAAAAGTCACCAAGGGTGCTTTTGTTGTGGCAAGAGGTAAGAAGGTAGGAACATTATATTTATCTACTTGTGTTACTGATTCCTTTTCTGCATTATCTACTTCAGATTCAAATGCATGCATGTGGCATAACTAGCTGGGCCATATGAGTCAAAAAGGAATGCAGGTCTTAAAGGCTAAGGGTAAGTTATCATATTTGAAAGATTTAGATCTTGATTTCTGTGAGCATTGTGTCTTTGGAAAGCAAAAGAGAGTGAGATTTCTCAAAGTTGGGGCAACTAAGAAGGAGCAGAAATTGGAGCTTGTACACTCAAATGTGTGTGGGACCAGCTCAGGTAGCTTCTCATGGAGGATCCCAGTATTATGTTACTTTCATTGATGATGCTACAAGAAAGGTATGGGTTTATTGTATTAAATGTAAATCTGATGTTTTTGATACTTTTAAAAGATGGAAAGCCCTTGTTGAGAATGAATCAAATTCTAAGTTAAAGTGCCTTAGATCTGAAAATGGTGGTGAATATTGTAGCAAGGCTTTCAATGATTATTGTTCAGTGAATGGGATACGTAGAGAAAGAACGGTTCCAAGAACACCACAGGAGAATGGTGTTGCAAAAAGAATGAATAGGACAATCATGGAACATGCTAGAAGTATGAGGATACATTCTGGACTGCCCTTATAGTTTTGGGTAGAAGCAATTGATACAATGGTTTATTTGATTAACCGTGGGCCTTCAAGTTCACTAGATGGAGGAATACCAGAGGAAGCTTGGACTGAAAAAGAGGTAGATCTTTCTTTTCTTAATTTTTTTGGTTCAGAAGCTTTTGTGCATGTTGATAGGGAAAATAGGAAAAAGTTGGATGCAAAATCCAAGAGGTACACTTTAATTGGTTATGGATCTGGTGATTTCGGTTTCCATTTTTGGGATTTAGAGAATTCTAAAATTATTAGGAGTTGTGATGTTGAATGAAATGAAAAGAGAATGTACAGGGATCAAATTTTGGTACCCAAGGATGAACCTGGTTGAGAAGTTTGTGAATGAAAATGAACTCTCATATTTAAAAGTATTACCTACAGGGTTACACAGTAATCGGTGTCAGTTTACCCCTGACCGACATCAGTCAGATGAACCGGTATCAGTTACAGAAGATACAAACCGGCATCGGTTAACAGAACCGATGTTGGTTATAGGTGACCAGTGTCGGTCACTGTCATATTTAGATACAAATGTCCAGGAGGTCCAGATTGAGCCTCTGATACCCCAAACTCCTGTGAGAAGGTCACAAAGGGTAAGTAAACCTCCAGAAATATTTACACCTTCTCTATTTTATTTATTATTGACTGATAATGGTGAACCAGAAAGTTTTGAAAAACCAATGCAGGATAAGACCCATGTCCAGTGGGAGCATGGCATGGATGAGGAGATGGAGTCCTTGGAACAAAACCAGACTTGGGATTTGGTTAAGTTGTCAGCAGGTAAGAAGACATTGCAGAAAAGTGAGTTTACAGGATCAAGGAAGAAGAGGGTGGACATAAAAGGTACAAGGCAAGGCTTGTAGTAAAAGGATTTACATAGAAAGCTGGTATTGAATTTGGTGAAATATTTTCTCCTATTGTTAAGATGACTTCTATTCGTACTGTATTGAGTTTAGTTGCAGTAGAAGGATTTACATTTAGAGCAACTAGATGTGAAGATGGCTTTCCTTCATGGTGATTTGGATGAAGAGATTTATATGCAGCAGTCGGTTGGGTATGAAGTCAAGGGTAAGGAGAAATTAGTGTACATGTTGAAAAAGAGCCTATATGGGCTCAAGCAAGCTCCAAGGCAATGGTACATGAGGTTTGATAGTTTTATGCATGAGCATGATTACTTGAGATGTGAATATGACCATTGTGTTTATTTCAAGAAGCTTGAAAATGGGAGCTATATTATTTTGTTATTGTATGTGGATGATATGCTTATTGTAGGATCTAGTATGCAGGACATTGGTGAGCTTAAGGGAAAGCTAGCTCACACATTTTCTATGAAGGATTTAGGAGCTGCAAAAAGAATCCTTGGTATGCAAATACACAGAGACGGAAAAAATAAGAAATTGTATTTGTCTCAGGAGGATTATATCTACAGGTGTTAGAAAGGTTCAAGATGCAAAATGCAAAACCTGTTAGTACACCTATGGCTGGACACTTCAAATTAAGCAAAGATCAGTGTCCTTCATCACATGAGGAGGTCAAATACATGACATGAGTGTCATATGCTTCAGCAGTTGGGAGTCTCATGTATGCTATGGTTTGTACCAGACCAGACATTGCACATGTAGTGGGAGTGGTGAGTAGATATATGGCCAATCTAGGTAAAGAGCATTGGAAAGCAGTCCAATGGATACTCAGGTATTTGAAAGGGACATCTAGCATGTAGTTATGCTATGGAGGTTTGGATATTTCATTATGTGGCTATGTTGATTCAGATATGGCTAGAGATCTGGATGGTAGAAGGAGCACTATTGGATATATTTTCACAGTAGGTGGGACGTCAGTTAGCTGGATTTCAAGATTGCAGAAGGTTGTGGCTTTGTCTACTACAGAGGCATAGTATGTTGCAGCTACAGAGGCTAGCAAGGAGATGATATGGATGAGTAGGTTCATGGAAGAGTTGGGAAAGGAGCAAGATGATTGTAAACTGTTCAGTGACAGTCAGAGTGCAATTCATTTGGTAAAGAACTCAGCATTTCATTCGAGAATGAAACACATTCAGTTGAGGTATCACTTCATACGGCAGGTATTGGAGGATGGACAGTTGAATCTGGAAAAGATTCATACGAGCGAGAACCCTGTGAATATGTTAATGAAGCCATTAACAAAGGAGAAGTTGGAGCTACACTCCACTTATATTGGTCTTTGAGTCTGAGACTTGAAGAGGAAGAAACAAAGCTAAGGAAGGATCCAAGAATGACGTTGTACAAGTATGGTGCAGTAATTAATCTCCAAGTGGGATGATTGTTGAGTTTTGGAGCTCAATTACTTGAGATTAACATGTAATGTAAAACTTGTTAGAAAACACAGTAACTATCATCGGTTAGGAGACATCAGTCAAGCAAGGTAGAATCAGTTAGGGAGAACCAACATTGGTTACCTGTGCGAGGATGTTTTAATTAAATTCTCGGGAATTAGATCTATTTTTAGCATTAAAGTATATCTATTAATTGTAATTACATGGCTAAGTGCCCTAAGTCTATAAATGACTATATAAGCATGAAAGCTAGGGTTTAGAAGTAAGTATTAACAAGAATTAAGAAGAACTTGCAAAAGTTGGTGAGAGAGAGAATTCTTGGTGATGAAGCAAAAGCTTGAGAGAAATAAAGTATTGTACATCTGAGAGGTGTGGAAGATTGTAAATCTTCAATTGTATATCTTGTCAAAGCTTTGGATAATAGATTGGCTTGTTTCTTGGTGGACGTAGCCCACATTGGGTGAACCACGTTAAATCTGGTGTTGATTTATATCTCTTGTTTTATATATTTCTTCTAGTAGAATATTCACTTTTATTTACATGTATGCTTAGATTTGATATATTATCTGTACAACTAGTGTGCTAACCCCAACATGGAGTAATTAAAATAAATGTTGAGTGTGAGGAACATGTGACAGAGTTAGGTGTACAAGAACACAAGAAGAGATTCGAGATAGAAGATAAAGTGATATGAAGTGGTGTGTTAGAAATCGATGGTGGTTGATCGAGGAGAGGAGAAAAAATAGTGGTTTAGAAGAAGTGTGAGAGAAAATGATGTGGTCCTGTGGTGAATGGGCAGAACAAGAGAATGAGGTACATAGGAAGTGGTGTCAAGAAAATGATAATGTATAACCAAGTCCTTAAGATATGGATGCATGAGAACAAGTGATTTGGGATTGTGATAAGTATGTTATGCGAGAAGTTAAATGTGTGGAATAGGACAAGAGGTAGAGAATATGATGTCAAATGATAGAGAATGTGGAAGAAAGGGGGAATGAGGTGAAAGTGTAAGTGAACACAAAAGATATGTGTGTGGAAGATGTGGGAGGAAGAGGTCTCGATTAATGTGAGAGGATGAGCCAATAATAAGAAAGGAACCTAAATAAGTAGTGATGGTGGGAAGAACGTGCATGTAGAAGATGGATCTAAGATAAGTGAAACAATGAGTGGATTGATATGTGATGAAGAACATAATGTAGGTGTGGTGATCAAATGTATGATTGTAGTTGCTAAATCACGCACTTGCTATGTACATATAGCCTCTAAATATGTCATTTATGTAACATTCCCATTTTAAGACATTAGAACAGGGGAATTTTTTTTTTCATATAACGTTCTCTGTTCTAATTTATATAATTTAGAACACACGACCAAGTTTTAATAATTGTTCTTTGTCCCATTAATGTAATTTAGAACACACAATACTTTTAAAATCGATGTTCTTTGTTTGCATATTTATAATATGGAACACACATTCAATGCCATTCAATCATATAACAGATATCATTTGCTACTGTAATGACTCGAAGAACTACCGATCTCCCATTTTATGGCTCGAAGTTTCAACGATCTCTCATTTCATGACTCAGCTACTTATTGATCCTTCATGTTAATCCATGCATTATATACTAAGTATACTTGGTTCTCTTACCAATTTCAATTATCGAATTGTTCCATTTAAGAGGCCTGTCTGAATATCTGTTACCGATACTCATTTGAAATCCTGCTTCTTAAACTAGGTGATTAGGACAACACAACCAGCAACTTGTGATACTCTGGCCAAAGATTTTCACATGCTTTGCATGATCATATTCCTAGATGTTATACACATCAATGGAATATATCCTTCACCTCACTTCGTATGTTATCTAGAATGGTCTTTTCTGACCTCTGTTAGTCCTCTCGTCCAAGTTTAAACTTTAACCCAAGCTACCAATATGAAAGAGTATAGGAAGACACTCGCGGTAACTAAAGGTATGCAGACATACTTTGTCGACCCGAGACGACTGCGTGTGTCTAGTTACCTTTAGTCTTCCTAAGTCACTCCGTATACACGATTACATTCCTAACCTTCGTCCAAGTAACTTGGTCTCCAGCTTATGTAAACTTGATGATTCGATTCGGGAGGGCGTTGTAACATGTCAGCTACAAAATTGTGTCGTCGTGAAGGCCCTGCCTTCATGAAGACACTAGATTATAGCTGGTGTGTGCCAAGGTCCTACGGAATCCTCTCATCAAGGGATACACATCCAGCTAGAAGTGTGATTAGATTATAATCTTAAGTATTTTAAGAATAAGTTTCAGCAACTGCGTTGATCTTCTAACCCCACTGCTTGTTACAGTTGCATAGCTAAGAGAGACTTAAATTGTCTTAAAGCTTAATATGCCTTTACTCCTCCTTACTGAAGGATTGCTTGATTCCATCTTAGTTCCTTAATTTAAGCTTCAGACTAACATTCCACTACAGCTTAACGTAGTAAGATCAACTTACTAAACTTAACCAAGTTTTATTCGCAACCGCATTTAAATTCGGATTTCCATCTCATTAGACGTCACTTAAATGAGGTCTAACCACAAATGAATGTATTCATTTATTCACTATAACCTTACTTCAGTTAAGGTTTGTTACGAGGAGATATGATTCCTCATACCGAATATCCTTTGGATCAAACATCTCAAGGATATTAACGAAATTAGAATACAGGATTCAATTGTCTCTTTATTTATATTCATTAGCTTATAGACTAGTTCCAAATATCGTTCATTTAAGAGTTCATATTCACTTAACTCTTTTCAAATATCAATTTAAAATCCATATTGACCTAAGTATGAATTAATTGCACATTCCAACTTAAAAGTTGTATTCAAGTAAAGAACAAATATTATGTCCCTATAAATCTGTCAACCATCATTTGAATAAATCTAAATTCAATGAATAAAATTATATTCTCAATCTTATTCAACAGTTCCAAGGTGGTACAGCCATTAAAATAACACACCTTTCCTTTTACTCATTCCTCTAGATTAGAATTTATACAATTTACAAATCCATACAACCGGACTTCCTTCATGCTAAACAACATTAACAACTCATAAAGAAAGAAGAATACAACTTTTTCTTTTCTTTTTTTCATTTCCTTGTAGAAGAATAATAAAATCTTAGAAAAGATCCATCCCTTAGTTAATCAGAAGAAGCATCATAAACAACATATCTTCATTTTTACTCACAGAATCCATCTCCAAAATTAACTTGCACGGGTCAGTTCATTGAACTAAGCATATTAAGCACTTATCATTAAAATGAGGTGCTCTTGATTAACTGTCTCAATAAAAGAACTCTGCTTTTATGAAACGTTTAAAAATTGAGATGGACATCATCTATGAATTAAGTGCTGATAAGGATGAACAACTTAACCACCCAATCCCCTAATTACCATCACAATCAGACAAAAAGATTTACTAACTTTCTCCCAAATAATTACTACAACCCGCAACACTTTATTCACATTTCCTTACTATTTTTATTCCAATAACGCAAGGGGTTCATTCCGTATTTAAAACAATTACTACCAAAAGTAATTTCCTCTAAATAGTTCCAGATTAAAAACATCTATAAGAGCTAATACGCATATGTATATAATGTTGTTCTAATGTAATTACTATCAATTCCATTCCCTTATTATAGTTGAAATTTCAAGAGATGAATTTAATTAAAAATTCAAAAAGATTTACTTCCCTTTCGTACTACTCATTTAATTTCAAACTAATCAAATGCAGAAGAGAAAAGTAGTCATTCACCGTGGCAACACTAGTGTCATTTCTCATAATTCAACAAGCAGCATAGTACTTCCTTCAAATCAGAAAAGAAGAAAAACAACACTTAAATGCAGTTACTTATGCCTAAGGCAGTAAGAAATTCATTCAATATATAGAATTTCAACTGGATAAGAGAAGAAAATAATTATTACTTCTGATTACCCATCCAATATTCCCTTTCTTTTCATCACAACTGAACTGGATGATTTAAACAAGAAGTGATAACAATCAATGATAATAGTCAAAGAGAGAGAACAATTAAAACCAATAATCGAATGAAAGAAGAAGATTCATATTATCTCTTCTCATTGCTTAGCCGATTATCAACTAATTAGAGCCGATCTGCACCCATCGGATAATTTCTTCTAACAAGTCTATTTCAGTGTTTAAAACTTACTAATCACCATTCAAGGAAGCATACCAGAGTTCATTTGCATATGATTCTGCAAGTATCAAAAACAACTGAATATTTTAAATTAAAATCGTTTTCAATAGTTATTCTCCAAAACGAACATTTCCAGCTAGGTCTGAAACAAGCAAGAATGTATAACTAGCTATATAACCATAATTATTCACCAAAAACAAACATTCCAACTAGGTCTGAAACAAGCAAGAATGTACAACAAACAACAAAATCATGATTTTTATCATAACAATAAAAGGAATCATTTTTCAAACACCAGAGTAAGAAATCAACTTCAATTCAATTTTAATGAAACAACGAAGAAGTTTAGACTGCAGTTTGTATATATATAAATATATAAATTCATCATCGAATTCAAGGGAGAATAAAATGATAAGCTCTATTCCATCCAACAGATAACCAGATGCTCTGTTCCAGATTTAAGTAAATCATTCCTAAAAATCATTCACAGATTTCAAACCAAATAAGGAGACATTGAATTGTTTTTAAATCACGCAAGGGTAAGACGATGAAATAAATTCACTGTCCCAAACAAATTCATATTCTATGCACTGTAATACGACCAAAAAAATAACTCACGCAAATAGTTCCATCAAACATTCTCACGGTTTTTTCCAAAACCATTTACATGCACAGAACTCATAAAACAATCTACACATCTTTGTTACTTTCATCAAATCAACCCATAATGGGAGATAAAATCGAATACCCATTACTGTAAAAATTCAAACAACAAGGATATATTTCATCTCATTACCCTCCTAGTAAAGAAAACACCCAATTCGTATTTATTCTCAAAAAGGCAACTCAACCCAGAAATCTCATCAGCATATCAACATTTTCATTTTACAAGAACATCCAATAAAAGAGCAGAGTTCTTTTAATGAAGATGCTTAACAAAGAGCAAAACAGTTTAAAGAGAAGAGCTCAACATGCCTGTAAAATTCTTGTGGCTTGAAGAAAACCACGTCCATGCCCTCAAGAATTCTTCTTTTCCACGGTGACAAACAACAAGCTTTCCCCAATGACCTCCTTACTCCCACAGGCTCAAAAACAGTCGCGGGTAATCAAAACAACAGCAATAATGACCAGAATAGTTGCAGGTTCGAAAGAACCATAAAAGAAACGTAGAGCAAAACTCAAAACTCGAATGAACAACAATATCCACCAAAAATTCCTCTTTCCCCTTTCCAAGGCGAGCTGGTCACCAAGACCGAGATCAATAAATGCATTGAATGCATTGCTTTTTCCTCTATCTCCATGCCACCACCGACTCAGGTTTGGCGAGTTCTACCTTTAAATTTTTGCATGTAATTTCCTTCTTAGCTACATTGCTAGTTGGATATCTCCAACTTCCCATGTTCCCACCAAACTTGGCGGTTAAAACTTCAAGGACATCATTTAATGTCCCTTATTAAATTTCAAACCTTCCCTTCTTATCCTTTTATCAGCATGTATCCACAAGTCCCCCTTCTAGGGTTAGCATTAGTTTAGGTTGTATTGTCCATAGCTAGGTTTTCCACCTAGGTCGCAAGTCATTAGGATTTGCAATAATTTACATCCCATTTAATTTAAAATCCACATAGGGTAGTAGTTAGGTTATAGGTTAAAACATAGTTATAGGTTAAAACGTAGTCGTAGTATTTTAATTAATGGGTTCTTTTAGTAAGTTTACCACTTACGTTCATATCCAGCATAATGCAGGATGTTTGTTCCATGCTTGACATATCTATACTTTGTTCGCTCGTACCAAAACTCTTACTACCTTATGCTCTCTGGTGTTACTATGTGTATGTAGTTCAGAAATCGAACCTTTCCATTGGCAACATGGTACCGAATAATTATACCTGTAACCAGGTTCTATAACATTTATAACGACCTTCAATCTAGTTCTAGACTTTGTTCTAATTAGAAAGTAAATCGACAAACTGATCACAAAGAAGGCCGCAACATACCTTGGATCAATGGAATTGATTCAAGGTGTGTTGTCAACAACAATACGAGTTCATCAAACACAAAAGCAAGTCTATTGTTTCACACTTTGCAAAACACAAGTTATAATGACCTTCGTCCCAAGTAAACAAGTTACAGTAAACAAGGGTTCATATCAGTAACACATTCTTTTTAAGATTAAAAGATATATCTTAACATAATTATCCTCATTTCCACAGTTACAACATCACGAAAAGAGGTTATCCTAGTAGCTTCCAAAAATCAAGATGTTACAATTTATATGCACAATTCCTAAGCAAGATAACTACTTGTTAACAACCCTTTGCTTTGCTTTAACATTTATTTTATCTTTGTCATCCTTATGTAGACACAAAATCATACACTTGGTTACATTTCTAGGTCCTAAACACATAGTAGCATTTACATGATCCATAAATAAGAAAACTAGTAATTGACAATTGTCTCTAGCTTCTTTTCTGTGTTTCTGGTTTTTTATTTGGTTTTACACACCCTAATAACCTAGTCGATATTTTACTTATTTATCTTTTATGGCTCCAGAAACTAGCACCCAACTAAGACAACAACACCTAGGTGCTCTTGTCCCCTCTGGGGCGACCCTAACACTTTCTTATCTTACTCGCTTCTATTGGGTCTCTTTTATCTTTTAGACATTTTTTCTACTTATGGGTTGGCTACCAGTTGTCAATTACGAAATTCAAACAAGGGAATCATATAAATACATAGTTATGTGTTCAAAACAAAGTACGTGCATCCAAAAGGCACCTAAAACACTTAAAATCATCCATTTGACATTCATTCAAGGGACAAGGGAGTGCATTTTTTTGTATACGCTGCATAGGAAGGGGAAGTTCATTATATTCCATCCACACGTGCTAGATATTGTTACATTCTAGATATATCTCGTTATCAAGTATAACTTGCACTAGGGCATCCTAGGGCACAATCCTTACACACACTCATAAGAACTACATGGAGTATGAGATGTAGTGCAGTGCTCGGTTTGTAAGTTCACTCTGTCGGGTGACTGCCAAGGTCAGTCTAACTCCCCATGTTGTAGCTTTCTTTTTTGGATTTTTATGTGCTTTTGTGGGTTTTTCAGGTGAAATTTTATTTTTGTAGGTTACAATTATCTTATGTGATCAAGGTACAATATACATGTGATCGACATGAACCATTTGCGACACTGTATAAAATCAAGTTCTGACCATTTTCACAATCATGGGCACCCAGGTGCCACTATCCTAGTCCAAGCGCCCATTTTCGACATTATCCGCGAGCTCTAGAATTTATCATGAGCATTTACGACATTTCTCATCTCTAAACTCAATAGTTTTCCCAATTTGTACACCAGTCTCAGATCAAACACAAATCAGCTAAGTCATCCTTTTTATGTCTCTTGCTTATGGTTTTGTACTTTACTTGCTTAGTGTTTGTTGTCATATCATACTTAGGAGGTGTATATCATTGTTTACATTTAATTACTCTGTAATTAAGGTTTTACAAAATCATATTTTTGTTAAATCAGTTGGTGAACCTGTCTAATAGAATCCTTTCTTCTTGTGCCCATTACCCGTAGTGGTCGATTTGGGTCATTTGAGCACGTTGAGATTTTCTCCATCTACCCATAGGATTTCTAAATCAATGGTTGAATCTGAGCTAATTCACATAATGTTCCTCTTGAAAAACATTGAAACATATGATAGTGAACAATCTTATGATGAGCATATCAACGTTGATCAAGAGAAATTAGACAAGCTTACTAATTTTTATCAAGCACTACGTACAAACCCTACACATATCCCACATATTCTCAATGCTTTACTTGCTTCTAAATTCTCTTGAGATATTGCTTCTATGCCTCTTATAGGCTCTTCTTTAGTTGTCATGGCCTCCACTCAACCTCATCACATTCCTATCTCCATTCCTACTTCCATTCCTATTTCTACCGCTCCTTTTCTTCAACCCAATACTTCTAATGCACAACCTGGCTCTTCTTTAAACACTCATGACCTAGCTTCTTTATATCATGATCTGCAAACTCATATCTGTCAACTTCAGCTAGTTACTTCCCATATATCTCCATCTCTCGACTCCTCCTTGCTCCTTCATGCCCCTTTCACACCCATCATTTTTGTTAATACACTTCCTCCCAACTTCATCACCCCTAAGTTGCTCACCTTCAACGGCCATGGTGACCCTTAAGAGAATCTTAGATCTTTTCATGTGGCATGTCTTGAATATGTGGATGATCATACTTTACTTGCCAAGATATTTCTTAGAAGTATACAAGATTACACCATGCGTTAGTTTTACGATCTACTTATTCACTTGGTAACATCACTTACACACTTAGTTGATGCTTTTCTTGCACATTTTTCAATTAATATTGGTTCTAAACTATCATATGCTCAACTTACACGAATCAAACAAGGATATAATGAGCATCTATTTGACTAGGTGTTGCATTATAAGAACAATCTAGCTAAGATGACTAATGTACTTGTTGATTCTGAATTGCAAGATCTTTTTATCCAAAGTCTCGTATCTTCATTGCAAAAGAGTGCTATATTTTTAACCTCTCCCTCATTTGATCAACTATTCCATATGCTTAAGTTATGTGAAAGAAAACTCTTATCAACAGGAAAACTCAAATATCATGATCATGCCTCATCTTCATCTTATAATCATTTTCAAGGCAAGTCTACTTTTAAGCCATCTCCTAATCCCACTGAAGCAAAAACCATTGTTAACATTGTTTCTACTCCTAAAAAGCTTCAATGACAACCTGTAAAGCGTACATTTACTAAATTTCCTATGATCCTCACTTTTTATTGCCACAACTTATCCAAAGCAATCTTATTATGCTTCCACCACTGCTCAATCTTGGTCCATCTCGCCCTTATGGCCGTAACTATGATAAAAATGCTAATTATGACTATCATCAATGTGTTGGGCATTCAATTGATCATTATTTCAAGCTTAAGCATCTCATTCAAGATCTTATTGACAATAATGTAATTAAGCTCCATGATCCATTGACATCTAAGTCAGTCAATGAAAATAACAAGCTAAAAATCTTTAATAACCCATTGCCTAAGCATGACAAGTAAGTTGTTGATTCTTCCATTAATCATGCATATCACGTTGTGTCTCCTCCTCCATCAGGGCCTCTTAATTTTATAGTTGTCATTTTTTATGCATCTCCACCACTCATTACATTCTTAGATCACGATTATCATTCTACATTTTCTTTTGATTAATTGCACATAAATGATTCTATTGGATCTAATACTATCATAACATGATGATTTATCCATCATCTCCTATCAGTGTGTGCTCGATTGCACTCCTCTTAGCTATCAAATGTCTACTCTCCCATATTTCATATCCAAATCCCAAATCTTATGGCTATATCAGGCTTCTGGTTACAATTGGGCCTCTCACCATGCTTGTGTTGTTCGTTGCGGCACCTTCAATTGAATGTTGTGATATGTTCTTAGTTCTTCCTTGGCTCTGCACTGCCCAAGCCATTCCCTCCATAAATCATTTGTTCAAGTTTATTCACAATAAGCAATTTGTCACTCTTAAAGGAGTTCCACCATGCATACCATTTTCTCAGTCACCTCTTGTGGATGTCCTTCCACTAGTTACAACATCTAGGCCCCCTGGGCATCTCAAATCTACGGCAAATTCTACACGTAGTTCTCCTATTTGCACACGACCTACTTCTCAACCTTGTCATCCTCGTCAGTCCAGTAGTCCATGTCATCGGCCTAAGTCTCCTACTTAGGCAGCCCCTTCACATAGGTGTTCACCACCTCCTTCACCTCTTAGGTCTCCTTCGCATAGGTGTTTCCCACCTCCTTCACCTCCTAGTTCTCATTCACATAGGTGCTCATCACCTCCTAGGTCTCCTTCACACAGGTGCTCATCGCCTCGTAGGTCTGCTTCACAAAGGTGTTACCCACCTCCTTCACCTCATAGTTCTCATTCACGTAGGTGCTTATCACCTCCTAAGTCTCCTTCACATAGGTGTTCATCACTGCCTAGGTCTCCTTCATATAGGTGTTCACCACATCCTTCATCACATAGGTCTCATTCACTGATACGTCGTCACTTTCATACACCACTGGTCTAAGAGCATTGTCACACACCCTTATTTCCTCAGACATCAAGTGGAGGACCCTTTCCCTTTACCCTTATCGGATAGATTACTCTTCATCACACACTTGGGGGCATCACCCTTACTCCACTCCTAATATCATCAATTGACCATCATTCCTACTATTACGCTTTGTGTTTCATACTTCATATTTCTAAGCACTCTTACATAACTTGATACATACCTTGTATCATCATTACCCTATGACACACTCTAGTTCCACAGTTCATACTCAACTTCTAAGGGTCTAAATCTGAAATGAACCTCACCTCATTCACTCTTTACACTCTGTGTGTCATGATCTATCCTTCTAGCATCTCTCTTTCAAACCATTTACAAATGATGCACTCTTGTTCTATGGTTCATTCTTGATTGTTGAGGGGTCTTTTATAAATGAACCTCATTTCATATATATTCGTTGGGGGGCATGTTGTTCCTATCACATTCACACACTACATACCACTTCATTCTATTCACTCGTTGCATTTACATATCTTGGGTGCACTTACTTTTTCTTACTTATACTACTTACAAGATGTACTTTGCTTAATATGTTAGTCTGATACTTTGTATGTCATTATCTTTATCATATACACATGCGCGTTCACTTGGTCTCTAGTGGTGAATGTAGATCTTACAGGTTCTTGCACACTATAATGATGTTTGGCACCATACCTTTTACCAATCCCACTAAGGATCCTAGGGGCATCTACATTTCACACTCTCCAACATTACAGGTGTTATTGTTTCATTATGTACTACTACTTTCTAGCACACTACTTTCCATCAATATATAAATGTTTTGACGTACTTTTTATATTTCTAACATGCTAATGGGTGCTTCATGTGTAGCATTTGCATTGTAGGACTATTTTTCGTCATGGTTGTCTAATACATTTTTATTTTCCATTGTTTGTTATTGTATATGATTGTTTTCAAGCTATGCCCTATGTCTTGTTTGATCATTGCTTGTATGTTTTTTGTTGCTTCGGCCCTGATTGTCTTGTGACATTATGAGTGATGTCCCATGTATGAAACCCATTATTCGTGGTCCACTTTGTTTGCACAATTGCTTATTACATTGTCTTTTATTACATGCCTTACTTACTGCTTTTTCTACTAACACATGCTTCTATCCAGTTTTTTTGCATGTGCCTTAGTTTCTACCATGTACATCCCCTCCCCCTGCAGGGATATAGTTTCAGATCAACATTAGGTCCTCTCTTTTGGGCCGCACACTCCAACAGATGTCGCATGTACCCCAAATGAGGGGGGCATACATTAGGTGAATAAATCACCCCAGACAACAGTTACAGTTAAGTTCAACACAGTACAAAAAAAGCACAAGCTATAGCTACACAAATGACCCATAATCTTTCTCGGGTCCTTAGCACAACACAAACACCAACGCCCACCATCAGACAACATTTCCTAGGCACCCATGTCCTCCCCTGGGCATCTATGTCCTAGGGGTATATACAATTATTTTCTCAGATCGACAAGTTCACAGAGTAGTTTTTACAGTACAGGCACAATCCTCCAGCAACTAAATGCATTCTATCTCCATTTCAATCGGAACAATCAGTATAACTCAGAACTAACTATGAATAATTGGGACAATAGGAACAAAATAGGGATGCACCATTTATAATGGTGCTCATTGGGTAGAGTCATGGAAGGAGAGTAACACTAGACCTCTCTCCCCGATACATGCTCATTGGCATGAGATCGCCCAAAAAATTCGCACTTTGTGTGAGATCACCCAAAAAAATTGTACTTGGCGGGAGCTTGCTTAAAAAATCACTCTTGGCGTGAGATCACCCAAAAAAATTCTTCTTCGCAGCATTTCAAGACATCTTTCTATCCTTTACACTTCTTCATATCAGGTGCACACTTTCCTTTTACACACTTTTACACATTTAACTTAGATTTTTCATATACACTACTTTGACTACTCTTTCTCTCTTCTTTTACAGGTTTGTACTTAATATGCAACAAGAAGCAACCCTACATCAACAACATAAGCACAACAATAGGTACAAAATAACTCGTATGCTGCTCCCCCAGGGTCACTTTCCTTTCCTAGTCTCCACATTTCACTTTTTTCATCATTCCATGATTCACTTGTCTCTTCGGCACACTATCGCCATCACACTCTACAAGAACAAAAGGTTTACATCTTCTAACTACTTTACGTTATCGAGTATTCACTCAACAACATAAAGTGGGGGGAAATGTAGACACAAAAGCATGCACTTGGGTACATTTCTAGGTCCTAAACACAAACTAACATTCATATGATTCCCAAACAAGAAAATTAGTGACGACTGTCTTTGGCCTCTTTTTTGTGTTTTGGTCTGATGCACCCTACAACCTAGTTGGTATTTTATTTATTTATCTTTTATGGTTCCAGACACCAATACCTATCCATGATAGTAATGCCTAAGTGATCATGTCCCCTATAGGCACCCCTGCCCCTTTCTTATCTTACTCGCTTCTTTTGGGTCTTGTACACCTTAGAATCAACACATGACTCCTAGGCGCATGCGACCTCCCAAGGTCATGTCGGGAAAAACGAAATGAAACGGATGGGATGGTAGTAGGATGGGTAAATAGGAATAGGTGGAAAATGTCTATAGAACAAGTCATGGCAAATAAATGTTCTCAACTAGAAAAATGGGTATTTTCTCGTTGAATGTGATGAATCCCTTTCTAACCTACTCATGTGTAATAGTACGGTCAAGGATGGTAGCCACACGTAAGTCATGGTCAATATCGGTGGAACCAAATAAGACCCTGTTAGGTTGTGGAACAAGGGGAAATTTTCCTTCGTCGTCTACGAATTCCTCTCTGAAGAGGGTCATGAATATATGAAGAACAATGGAATATAGACAAATCTAATCCCTACTTGGCTGGTTTGCCCATAACTCTTCTGCAGTGTCTACCTCGTCGTTCAAAGAAATCAGTTGTATGATGATGGTAGGTGGGACTAGGGTGGTTTGAAAGATAAGTTTTCTAAGGCCTTGGTCAATATCAGTCAACCATGTGTCGATGTTCGGTTGCGGCACAGTTGGATCATAAACTCTTTATCTTGGTTGACGCGGACCCTGAATGTTAATGTGGGCACAATGCAAACAACCATAGAAATAAACAAAAAACGTAAAGAAACCAAAGGAGACTGAGTAAAGGTTAGGTAACCTAGGCCACTATGGAAATGTGGGGGTTGTTGTTCATTCAAATATAATTAATCTAGATTCCTATTTTAAATCAACAATGCAAGAAAATCTAAATTAAACAAAAGCTTATTACTCTCCTTTTAATTAAATTAAATTTGGGTGCAACTAATTAATTTAAGAAAATGCAAAACAAATTATTCTACTTGTTTTTGATATTTTTAATGAAGCTTTTGAATGCAAATGAATAAAACAAAGCTAATTAATTCCTAATCTATGTTTTTAGGTTTTGTAGAAATAAATAAACAAAATCTACAGACAAGAAGAAATTGCTTCTAATTAAATAAGACTACTTTTATACTAAAATAAAATAAAATAAAAAGGGAATAGCTAGATGTGGCTATTCCTCTATTTCAGATTAATGAATCTAATCTAATTTTAAAAAATGTTCTTTCCAATTTGAAACTTCCTCGGTAAAACACTAAAATTCCACATAAGCTTTTTAATGTGAAGAAATGCAACAGGATGCACAGACACATAAGCTTTCTCAAGCTTCTTTCCCTTGCAGATCCACAAGGGTAAGCAGGGAAGAACCTCTCAATGAAAGTTTTGTTCATGTGTGTATTTAAATCTAACTAATGAATGAAAAGAAAACTACATAAGATTTTAATTAAAGAAATGAATAAGTATGTGCACAAGAACTTCCTCCAAATCCTTTCCCAGACAAATCCACAAGGATAAACTGAGAAGGAATTATCAATGGAAGCTACATACAGTGAATACTTAGTTATTGATTTGATAAAGAAATCTAAACTCTAAATTAAAAAGATAGCTTTAAAGAATTGAATTACACCCCCAACCTGGAAATATAGAACTGTGACAATATCCAGAGTGGTTGTGTTTTTCTTGATCCCCTCGACTTCTTTTCCAATTATGAATCCAAATAGTCCAGGGAGTTGTGCTGGTTGGTATGCAGAAGAAGTTGTGTAGATACTATAGTAGACTGGTTATAGGTTAGTTGGTCTCAAATACATGTAAGGAAGTAACAAGGCAAAGCTCTGAGTTGCTTGTGTGATTCTTGGCAAGATTTTGGCAGAGTAATGGTGTAATCAAATTCAATGGACTCCAACCAATGATTCAGGAAAAATGTTGGTTTTTATAAAAAGTTGGCAGGGAAATGGTCCAGCACACTTGGCAATCAAGAAGTGTCAAATCACTCAAAGGAGGGGCAATCAACTTACTAATAATATTAAGTAAAGAAGAAGAATTTCATATACATCTATCAAGCTCAAAAACAACTGATTTGGTCAAGAAACGTGCAAGAAAATGACTTGGAAGAAAGCAACATTCGTACATAACACGTTGTTTAAGTCTTGAATTTAACCGCACGGAACCGCCGGTCTACGCAGATCAACAGTTACATAGCTAAAAAGGAAAACACTAAGGAAAGGAGGCATAAAACATTTGTGAAAGCAAGTAAAGTTGAGGAAATGACAAGTAAGAAAGAGTAAGCCACAGACAAATCGCAAGCAAGAAAAAGGGGACCTAGACATCATCATTTGATTTGGAAAAGAAATTTTTTCATCATTGGGGATTTTACTATTCCGATAATGTAGCACCATGTAATTTTGGGTGCGTACAGGTCTCTTTTATCTTTTGGGTATCTTTTCTACTTATGGGTCGGCTTTCCAGTTGTCAATTACAAAATTCAAACAAGGGAATCATATAAATACATAGCTATATGTTCAAAATAAAGGACTAAACTCTAAACATTATTACTATCACCTAAGTTTGCATCCAAAAGGTACCTAAAGCACTTCAAAGCATCCATTTGGCATTCATTCAAGGGACAAGGGACTGCATTTTCTGCATACACTGTATAGGAAGGGGAAGTTCATTATATTCCATCCATACATGTTATACATTGTTACATTCTAGATCTAGCATGCTATCAAATGCAACTTACACTAGGGCATCCTAGGGCATAATCCTTATGTAGACACCTATAATTTAGCTTGAGCAATTTAAATACTTAAATTGCACTAATTATACCCTTTCCCGCAAATGGATGACATATCGTCAATATAGCATACTTCCTCTTCTATCACCATTAATTAGCTACATTACGCTAGTTAATTAACCCTTCCATCCAACAATGGCAACAATTAACAACATTATATTAATCAACTCCCCTTTCTATCTAGATTAATTAATTAATTCTAATTAATTAAGCTCCCCTTTCTATCTACATTAATTAATTATTTCTAATTAATCAATATCCATTTCTATCTAGATTAATTAGTTATTCTTAATTAATTAATTCTTTCTTCTATTTAATCAATAAATCGTCATTTATTTCATTAAAATCCTCTCACAGTCTAAATCATGCTAACTATTCCTCTAAAAAGCTTCTATAAGCTTGCACACCTATTAATTAATCACTTTGATTAATTAATAAAGCCCCTCAAACCCCATGGGTCGCTAAAGGACAAACTAAACTCTCCTAAGGTTGACTCAACCCTTTCGAAACCCCCCTTATCCACAACTAACCCAACCTCTCCATTTATCCCACATGAAGAGGGATGTAGAGATTCTTCTATCCATTGGGCTATATAAGGAGCCCTCCTCCTACCTTTCTATTTACACCTACACACTTAAATGAGCATAGAGCCTAAGCTATAGCCATTTTATCATCTTAGAGCATTCTTCATTGGAAGAGCTAGTTATTTTCATTCCTTGTATTCATCCATCCAAGTTTTGAAGTCATATGGGGATATGTCAAATGGTCTTGTAGCCATGGATTGACAAGACTCCGTTCTTGAAAACCTTGGGATTCAAACATACAATCAAACCTTTGATTGTTAAGGATCTAAACAGGTTCACTTCATTTGATTAGCATTCAATAGAGATAGAGATTAATGGATTAACATGTTAGTTTGAATATTTATTCATGTTCTAATGCAAGGATGTTGGTAGATTAGTCATGTTTAAGCTCTAAGCATGATGGTGCATTAATTTTGATTTAGCTCTATTTTAGGACTACTAGGTGTTAGTTCTAATTCTTTTTACATTGCTAACAAATGAATGCACACACCTTACACGCACTCACAAGAACTACATGGAGTCTAGGATGTAGTGTAGTGTTTAGTCGTAAGTTCACTTTGTCGGGTGACCGTTGGGGTTAGTCTGACTCCCTATATTGCATATTTTTTTATTTGATGTGGTTTTATGGGGTTTGCAGGTGAACTTCTATTTTGTAGGTTACAAGTATCTTTTGCGATCAAGGAGTGACACACAGAGAATCAACATGAACCATTTATGACACTTGTACGATACTCTAAAAATTAGGTTTTGACCATTTTTACAGTTACATGTGCCTAGTAGCGATCTTTGGTGTCAGGTACCCTACCTCGGTCCAGACATCCATGAACAACATCATCTGTGAGCTCTTGAATTTATGTTGAGCATTTATGACATTGTTCATCTCCAATTCAACAGTTTCCCAGTTTATACTAGTCTCAGATCAAACACAAATTAACTTAGTCATCCTTCCTATGTCTATTGCTTAGGGTTTTGTACTTGCTTATTTCTTGTGTCATATTTTACTTAGCAGTTGTATATCATTGTTTACATTCAATTACTCTATAATTCGGGTTTTACAAAATCATTATTTTGTTAAATCACTTTATTGCTTGTTATTTGGATTTGCCTCTTTACTCTACCAATTGAATATTGGCATGAGGACACACTAAGCTTGAGAACTATTTTGGAAAGGTCATTTGAATTGATAACAAATCGTTTGACAGCTCCCTGGCCTCATGTGCTAGAATTTATGTCTTCATGGATTTGTCTGAGCCTATTATAAAACACACTAACATCAATTCTACTTCTAGTACTTGATGATAATTGATTAATATGGAGAAGGTCTAATTTAAATACGTCAATTTTCATCTACAAAGGCACATCAAAGCTTCATGTACTACCTTTAAAAATGCTAAAGCTCAAAAAAACTGGAACCCAAGGCAAGATCCTCTTGTCTCTTCTTCAAAATTATATGCAACTCGAGGGAAGTCTTCTTCCTATGCTCACCATGGAGGGTCTTCCTTGTCCTCTCAAGAGGTGGGAATGGGTTGACAATAGGATGTGTATCCCTAAAAAAATGTTCCCAATGAATCTAACAGTCTAAAAGATGCAGTGCTTAACATTTGTGCCCAATCTTCATCTAATCCTATGCCTCAAGTTAGGTTGGGTGATAACATCGTTTAATCTTTGGATTTGCTGAGGAAAATGCTATAAATCATTTTGAACACACCTTTTTTTCTTGTTTTGGAAGTGAAATACCTTGCTTTGTAAAACACATGTTTGGCCTCAAAATTGAAGTTAGGGATTGAACTAGGTAAGGTAACTCCCTTCACATGCTAGACTATTGGATAGAATTGGAGATGGAGTGTGGTTCAAATGAGGAAATCAATACAAAAAACCATGACCTGAGCTCTTTGGATCCTTCAACATCACTTCTTTCTAAGGTTAATTACGGGTTGGGAGGAAATAAAGGCTAAAAATATAAGTAGGATAAAGACAAAGCAGAAGTTGATGCATACACTTAGGAAGTAATTTAGTCTTTCTTTAATCCTAAAAAGTGGTAGGTGAAAGTCCTCCCTTTATCACAATGAGTATCATTTTATAGAATGTTAGGGGCACGAATGCCCCTAACAAGAAACACTTAGTCAAGTGTTATGTTTATGAGCTGAAAGCTAATATCTCTATATTTCAAGAAACTAAGCTAACGACGAAAGAAAATAAAAAAATTGTTAGAAAAAATGGAGTTGTTGGAATGGTTTTTTCATGGGTTTGAATGTTGCCTTACGTAGTCTCGAGATATTTTTGAAAAGCAACAATGTGGCACTCGCTATTCTAGCTCATCATCAACATTAGATTATTTGTAAAATCCACTCCTTGTGATCCAATGCATAATTCATTTTGAACAATGTCTATGGCTCTAATAACCTAATAACAAAAAAGAATATATGGGATGCCATCTCTAAAAAATGGGCAAATATGGGGATAGAATATATATGCAGAGGATACTTATGTGTTTTTTATGATCCAGAGATAAGGTTAGGGGTCTAGGCTATGATACCTAGCCATATAGGGACTTAAAGGACTTTGTTTCCAACAACTTTCAAGTGGATATAGATTTGAGGCATGGTTGGCTTGCATGGAACTACCGATGGCTTGGTTTCAAAAACCTATCAGAAAGTCTTGACAACATAGTCTTGGTTAATCCAAAGTGATTCAAGGATGATTGGATCTCAAATTGTTAAGTATTTCCCATCTTGAGTTAAGATCACTATCTCATTTTCTTTTCGATTTACAAGGATTTTTTCCCTCTTAAATGTGTGTTTAAATTTGAACTCATGTGGTTGTGTTATATGAGCTTACATGAGGTGGTACCTATTTGGTGGGATTCATTTAGAGTCAGTAGATCCAAAATGTTTATCCTATTAAACAAATTGAGTAGGTTTAAGACTCTTCAAATGAAATGTAATCAAACACATTTCAAGAACATCTTTAAAGAAAAGGAAGGGTCTATATGGAACTACAATATTTGAATAAAGTGGTTTTTAAACGTGGCATGGATCAAGTCTCTTATCCATGGGAGAATGAGCTTTTGGTATAATTTGGTGAACTTTTGATTAAAGAAGAAATATATTGGATGCATAAATCTCAATAATGTTGGTTGAAGGAGGGTGATCGCAACATAAAATTCTTTCATAATTCTACCCACTGTAGTCATAAAATTATGCACTTTAAACATTATTTATCTCGGTCTCATACTACTATTTAGAAGGTTCTTGAGTGAATAAAGTACTAATTAACCCCCGTCCTTTGGCCATCTTATTTTTTTTTATTTCGTCATTACCAACCTCTTGCACCCATATGCCCAGTCAAATTTTGTCATCCCGTGTGTATTTTAGCCTCGACTGGGGTGCCCATGGGAGCCCTGGTCCCACCATGGGTGCCCTGATCCTTTTAGAGCTTTCTTGCCACTTTTTGGGCTCTTTCCAGCCATTTGAGATCTTTATATTTCTTATGGTCAACCTTTTTTGCGTTAGTTACAAAATTAGACCAAGAGAACCCTATAAATATAAAGTTATGAGACCATAATGAGGGACCTAACATCATCTACTATTATCACTCATATAGAGTTGCATCCATATATTGCATTGGAGATCACTTGCATCCATATAGCTCCATCATCAAGGCACAAGGCTAGGACATTTGCATCACACACACTTATGTGTACACTTCTACACATAGTTATTGCTTGCTACTTCACAAAGTGCGACTGGCACAAGAGAAACCTAGGGCATGTTCACACACACTTGCACATATAACTAGATTGGGTCTAAAATGTAGTTAGTAAGTCCACCATTGTGGAAGTTGAGGTTAGTCTGACCCCTTCATATGCATTTTTCTTTTTTTAAGATTTGATGTTTGTTTTGGGGTCTTGCGGATCTTTCTTTCACATTGGATTATTGATGACATCCAACACAAGACATTGAATTTGATGCAACAAACAACAAGAGTTTCAGACTATCTGTCGAACCTTGAAGATCAGTTTTAAAGCTTTTACACAGACCAAGGTGCCCAGATTACAAACCAGAGCGCCCGCAGGCGCCCTAGTCTCTCTCCAGGTGCTCCAGTCTAGTTAGATCCTCTAGATCTGTCCTTTTTAGGATTCCTTCACAGTCATTCCTACTTTTGTATTTTCTAGTCACCATTGCGACACTGTCCCTCGAATATCTTCCATTCATCTGAGTTCTTTCTTCTTCCTTCTTACACATCAGGGTTAGCATTTTCTTTTACATAGTTACTAAGACAATGTACATACTTTCTTTGTTGCATTTATTTAATTTATTATAGTTGTTCATAGCTTATATTAACTATCCACATACTGCATTAATGAATTAGTTTTAGTTAATCACTCACACTCATCAAAATTCTAACAATGTTATTTCTATCTAGGCTTCTTTTGGGGAACAATTATCTAGTGACGAGGTCATTCATTCAGAAGTCTTCTCTTTCTTTAAAATGTTGTTAGCTTCCCATCTCTTAGCACATAATGAGATTCTAATTTTTTTCTTTAGATCATCACTAAGCACAAAACGAGCAACTTTGGGTTCGCTTCACAATTGAGGAGGTTCGTTGGGTTCTCTTTTCCATGGCCAAAGGCAAATCCTTAGGCCTCGATGGATTTTCTGCTACTTTATTTCAAGACTTTTTACACGTGGTTGGAAAGGATATATTCATTTTCGTCAAAGAATCAAGGAAATTCCATTCCATCATGGGGAACCTTAATTACACTTTCATCTCTCTCCTTCCCAAGAAAGAGCAATTGAATTTTGCCCAATTTTACTATGGAATATTATGTACAAGATCATTTTTAAGGAGATTGCTATGCGTTCAAAACCTTTGATGAATTTTATCATCTCTCTAAAGAAAAGGGGCTTCATGTTTTGGCATCTTATTTTTGAAGGAATAATCACAACTAATGAAAAAATCCACTCTCTCTCAGTTAAGTGCACATCATAAATGCTCATTAAACTGGATATAAATAAGGCATATCATTGGGTTAACTAGAGATTTTTGATGAAAATTTTGGAGCACTTTGGGTTGTCTACTCAACTACACCAATTGATCTTCAGTTGTATCTCAGGTCCCAAATTTTCCATTTTGATCAACAGAATCCCGATGATATTTTTCACACCTACTAGGGAAGTTTGGTAGGGGGTCATTATCTTCCTTCTTATTTATAATGATGGCTGAGACCCCAAAAAGATCTATGGATATGGCATGAATGAATGGGATCACTAAAGGAATTAGGGCAACTGATAACCTCTATCCATTCACTGATCAATAGTTTCTGGATGACACAATGATTTTTTAGGGTTGTTAATCATCAAGAAGCTCAAGTTTACAGAGCCAATCTTGACATGTTCTCATTGGCCTCTAGGTAATTCATAAATAATGCCAAGTATGATCTTCTCTTCTTTAACACATCGGTAAGGTAAAAAGCTAAAATTTGTGATTTTTCATAGGAAATCTTCCTCATAAGTAACTTGGTATTCCACCATTCCTTGGAGTTAGGTAGGCTTTGCATTGGATAACCTTATTCTTACCTTCAAGAATTGAGTCAACTTGTGGCATAAAAGGTGGTTATCTTTTACTAGAAAAATCTTACTAATTAAATCAGTGTTGAGTGTCCTCCCTACATATATGACGTATGTGATTCACGCTCCTAAGATAATCCAAAAAAATATCATTGGTATCATACCGATTAAGATAAAATGTGAAATGTAAGCCTAATCTGAATGCAAGATTGTTGTAAATGAATAATAAATTAAGTACAACAATACACTCAAGCAAACTAAGCAATGAAATTAAAAAACCCTAAGTGCAAAGAAGGAACAAGATGACTTAGCTGGTTTGTAACGAAATATGGAATATACCAAAGTGATGACCATGTGAATGGAATGGTTGGAGTGTTGTACAGAGACCCAAAAAAATCTAGAATTGGAGGAACATGCTAGATTGGGGTGCTTAGAGAGGGATAGGGAAGCCTGTGTGTGCCCTAGTCCTAATTTTGGGTGTTTGGGTTTTGCATAAATTCTCAGAAAACCTCCTCTAATGTTTTGCAAGGTGTTCAAGTTTAGTCACCATTGATCACTTTGAGGTCACACAAAGATCGTCAGGTTCGCTGTAAACCTGCAATGAAGAATGAACCTACAAAAACCTCAAATGGACATAAAATCCCAAAAAAATAAAGATGAAAAATGAGGGGTCAGACTGTCCTCAGTTGTCACATGGTGAACTTACGACTGAGTGTATTACTACATCTCATTGATTAACTAAAATAAGAAATTAAACGTTTATTCTAGTGTAATCTAATGTTATGCAAAACAGTAAATAACAACTAAATAAATAAAAGAAATGACTCAAGAAACTAAGTAGATAGAAATGTCAAACCCTAATATGCAAGAGGGGTTCAAAAATCCTTAGCTAATTAGATGAAGGTGCAAGACTGTGTCGTAGTGCCAACCAGGTAAATAGGAGGAGGAAACGACCACATAGAAGCATGAGAAAACATAGATCCAAGCTCTTTGACTGGACTGGGGTACTGGGAAAGGGACATGGGCACTCGTGGGTGCCCTAGTCTATGGAAATGGTTTGAAACCCTCCTCTGAGATGTCGTTGGATGTTCACCTGTATGCTCTTCTTGTCACACTAACTTCGTTGAACTGTGCTGGATGTTGATGTAAATCAAAGACGAAGGAGAAACTTGTAAAAGCCCAGATAAAGCATCAAAACCCTAAAAAAGAAAGACACATATGAAGGGGTTAGATTGTCCTCAGTTACCAAAATGGTGGACTTACTAACTGAGCATTGCACTACATCTCATACACAATGTAGTTCTAGTGTGTGTGTGTGTGCATTTCGTGCCCTAGGTGCTCTTGTGCCAATCGCACTTTGTGAAATAGTGAGCATTAGCTAAATGTAAAAAATGTAATAAAATGTGTGTATGGAATATAATAAAATCCCTCCCCCCTATGAAGTGTGATGCAGATGTCCTAACTTTTGCCTTGATGATGGAGCTATGTGGATGCCAATGTAATAGATGGATGTAACTCTAGATGCAGTGATAGTAGTAAATGATGTTAGGTCCTTCGTTATGGTCTCATAACTTTATATTTATAGGATTCTCTTGCTTTAATTTCGTAATCGGCCTCAAAAAGGCCGACCAAAAGAAAGATAAAGATGAAAAATGGATAGAAGAAGCCCAAAAAGTGGCGGGAAAATGCTAGAAGGATTAAGGCACCCCCAGGTGGGACAAGGGCACCCATGGGTGGTTCAGTACTAAATATGGGTGCCCTAACCAAGGCTAAAAAAATGTGGGATGTCAGAAAATGGTTGGGCATGTGGGTGTAATAGGTCACAATCAACAAAATAAAAAAAATAAGATGGCCAAAAGGTCGGGGGTTAATTAGTACTTTCTTTACTCAAGAACCTTCTAAATAGTTGTATGAGATCGAGATAAATAAATGTCTAGAGTGCATGATTTTGTGACTACATTTTTCCCCCAATTTATGTTGGTGAGCAAAAACTTGGTAAAATAAAGTAAATAGTGATGTGTACCTGATGTACATGAAGACTGTAGTAGAAGCATGCCGAAGGACCAGACAAAGCATGGAATGATAAAAATATGGAGGAGCGTGGAAACTATAGATGAAAAATGTGCAAAGAAAAAGTGATGAGAGTGAACCTATGGTGGAATGCGTGTGTGTAGTTGCTGCAATGTGTAGCGTACCTACATGGTTAGTAAAATCATGTGTGTTGTTGCAAAATGTTGTTGTTGTTGTTGTCGTTGTTGTTTTTGTTGTTGTTGTTGCCCCCATTTGACTACTTGTTTCTCATACGGTCAGACCTACAAGGAGAAAACGATCAAGTAGTCAAACATGTATGTATGTAAGTGTAAAAATGTCATGTAAAAGATGCATGTAAATACATTAATGTAAATGTAAAGGTAAATGGAACATGTGCACCTGATCCATGTTAAAGGAAAGAGTGTAGAAGGATATCCTGTATTGCGAGTTTTTTGGGAAATCTCATGTCACCATAGCTGGAGAAGTGTATGTAGGAAATGTTATGTGTCCTCTAAGCTCTAACCACTTCACTGAATATGTGTGAAGAGATCTCTATATTATCCTGGTTTTTTGGGTGATCCGACGCCGCTGGCCGAAGTAGTGTAGAGAGGCACACCCACTGTAACCTTCAAGCCTGTAACTGCTCCCCAGAAATGCTAAGGACACTATGTCCTGTAAAATTCGTTGTGTAAGGGGTTCATAGACTGGTCTAAACCCAATCGTTGTATGTAAACCCACAATGCCAATAGTGGAAAGTGCATTGAACTGAACCGGTGTAAATGTGATGTGTTAGTATAAACCCTCAAATGATGCTCCCCTCTTTGGGGTGCATGCAATGTCAGTGATAGGAGACATGCGGCCCCAAAAGAGGACCAACCACATGCACGTTATAACCCTGGAAAGTGCTTGGTAGAAACCAAGGCACACACAAACAAGAAGGCTAGCCAAAGACAAGTGTAAACAAATAATGCATGCATATAGAAAACATGTGCAAACTAAGTAGCCAATGTAGTAAATGTAAACACACAAGAAAGTAAGTAAGTTGCACAAAGTGGGCTACAAACATGTGACATCACTCATGATGTCGTAAGATACATAAGGCCATCATGGCCGCAAACAACAAACAAGTGTGTACACAAGCATAAGGCATAACCTGCATATAAAAAGCAAACAATGACAAACAATGTAACTAACAAGTAAACAAGAAATAGCCATGGAAACATGTAACCTACAAAACAAGTGTTATACATGGAACACCTGTTAGTATGTTAGAGAAATATCCAATATGTCAAGATCATGTATGATCAAGTAATGTAAGATGTTAAGTATAAAATGAAACAATAACACCCGGAAGAGACGAATGTGGATGCCCCCATCGACCAATGTAGCAAGGGTAGAAGGTGAGCATTTGTGCCACGTGTGGGAGTCTTGTATATGCGATCACACTAAACAAAGGCATGAACGCACATGTGTAGATGGTATAAAGAATGGCATATAAGAAATCAATCTAACATGTGTAATAAAGTGGTCACATAAAACACTAGTAAACAAGAGTGAATGCTCTAAGACAATGTAATATGCCGTGGATGAATGGAATGGAATGCACGATGGAATGATAGGAGCCACATGCTCCCCAAGTGAATGGAAGTATATGTATTGAGGTTCATTTTCCCCCTCAGAAGTCAAGAATGAACAGTAAACGAGAGTGTGTCATTAGGAAATGGTCAAGTAGTGTGTGTTGTATCTAATGCGCTGTTAGGAATGTGTATGCGTAGTGATGAGATGCGACCTAGCGATGATACATGTGAACCTTATAGCCGAAGTGTATGTCACAAATAGATGAACGTATGCGTGATGATTTAGCCTAAGTGTATTTCACTATAAGATGAACGGATGAGTGATGATTTAGCACAAAGGGTGTATCACTACAAAATGTAAGGAGGGTGTGGTGATATGACCTACGGTGTAGACCACTAGAAAATGATAGAATATGTGACAATGTAGCCTAAAGTGTATGTCACTACAAGATGAAGAACGGGGAGTGGTGATGTAACCTAAGGTGTGTACTACTACAAAAGGATGTAATGGGTGATGATTTAGCCTAAAGCATATGTCTCTAACCTAGAAATGTCGCATGGTGAAAGATCGAGTAGTAAATGTGTAAGGTCCATCTGATTTATAAACCCTCAACAGTCAAGTATGGACCGATGAACTAAAGTGCGCCATCAAGTAGTGAATGCAGTGCGTAGAAGACAAGGTAATGGTGAGAATAAATGACTATGTGATAAGTAGAATATGTAAATACGCGATGTGTAGAATGCAATGCAAGGTGTGTAGAAATGTGTAAATGTAGTGTATAAGATGACATGTAATGTATGTAGATAGACTCCTATATGATGAAGATTAATATAACATGTAGAATATGTGTGAAAATGTGTGGTGTAATATGTATGATATGTAGACAAACGAGTACTACGATATGTAGAATAAGTAGTGTAGGATGCAAGACGTGTGGATAAAGATGTAGATACAATGCACAAATATCAAAATGTTACATACTAAATGTAGAAAGTAGGGTGTATTATGCGTAAATTTATGATGAGGTGTAGTGTGTAATACCTATGGTGTGATGTGTGGGGTTCAGTGTAGTAGTAATCCCTCAACAGTCAAGTTTGAACTGAAGCACAAGAGTGTGTCATTGGGTAATGACACTAGAATGTATGATTAATATGCCTAATATGAGGATATAAATGTATAAGAATGGAAAATATGATGAGTGTGACTATGATGAGACTAGATATGGGGGAAGGTGAAGTGTCATGCCCCCCAAGTATGTGTGAATGAATGCACTATCCAATGATGGTGAAGGACGAATGTCCTCCATCTGGCTCACAAGGTGAAAGTGCATGATCATGCTCCAATAATGGAGCTATGTATGATGACAATTTCAAAGATGACAGGTACTAAAAGTGTGATGTAGTACTATGTAGCGATGTTAGAAGTGAGGCGGGGAATATTAGGTGTGATGCCCCCCAGGATATATATGAAAGCATTGGTCCAGTAAGATCATCTAAAAGACCATCACTTTTGTTGTCGAAATCATATTAAATAACATGGGAAACGTGATAAGTAATAGTCTTTGGCTAGTCGTCTAAATAACCATGAATACGCAAGTTATACATTGTCATGGCGTATTTTTCATCAGTAAAGGGAGGCAGTGGACACCCATGAATATACCAAATAGTAAAATTGGGAGAGTAATAAAGAAAAGAGCTATTGCAAATGCGCATAGTACTAAATG